>JARIHR010000070.1:0-439122 GCA_029281495.1 Mycena filopes | reverse complement strand
GATCTTCATTCTTGGTCAAGGCCGCGCTGTGAAACGAAAATGGACGAGTACGCCCTTCCTTTTTGGCCTGGAGTTGCTTCATCCTATGACATAATTCACCAGGTTCGTAAACCACCCATACAATTTTGTCAAAGCGAGCCTGGTACGTCTCCTGTCCCCCCCAATCACGCAATCCTCCCTTCAATTAATCAACCAATTCACAGGCGACGGGAAACTACGCCCCATCCTTCTGCTCGATGCTGCTGGAGGACGAAACCCGACGGTGCTCGCCGCACTTCGAGTTCGACCTCAAGCACACCGCCAACTCCATGTACTCCGGGAGGTATGGACACGGTTCGTTGGCCTCGCTCAGTTCAACCTATCTATCTGCATTCTAATAAAACCATTGGTAGACGATCACGATGTTCAGCCACTTCCTCCTCGCGATGGTCCTCCACCCCGAGGTGCTCGCCGCTGCGCAGAAGGAGCTCGACGCGGTGGTGGGCACGGATCGGCTTCCGACCTTCTGCGACCGCGCTTCGCTGCCGTTTGTCGATGCTGTCGTTAGTGAGACGTATCGGTGGGCTGTGAGGCGTTCAACGTTCAACTCTTTCCGTCTCACTTCACTAACACGCTGCGCTGTTTAGGTTCCCGTGCCGCTGGTGGGTCTGGCGACGAGTGAGCGTTCCGTTGTTGTTGCTGACTCTCCGCGTAGGCTTGCCGCATCGACTCATGGAAGACGACGTTTACCACGGTATGCACATCCCGAAAGGATCGTTGGTGAGTTGTTCAGAAAAACCAAGTCCATGACTCTAACTCACCGTTCGCCCGGTAAGGTCTTTGGCAACATCTGGTGCGTGGTTGAACCCTCCTCCCATTATTCTTAACCTTCCTTCCTTTCCAGGGCCATAACCCGCGACGAAACTCTCTTCCCCAACGCATCCGCGTTCGTTCCAGAGCGGTACCTCGAAAAGGTCGACCCCGCTCTCGCCAGGAAACGCGATCCGCGCCGTTTACGTCTTCGTATGTCCTCCCTCCTCACCAACTTCAACTTCGGTTTACTCCGGTCTGATCTAAACACATGAACGCAGGGCTTCGGCCGCCGACGCTGCCCCGGCGTTGACCTGGTCGAATCCTCCCGTCTGGATCCTCATCGCCTCCGTCCTCGCGACGCTCGACATCTCCAAGGCCAAAGACGCGAGTGGGAACCCCATCGAACCGACGGTCCGATACAGTAATTCCGTATTTCGGTGCGTCTCTCTCGCTCTCGCTGCTTTCCAATTGAACGAACTGACCATGCGGCGGAATAATCAGGCTTCCCGACCGTTTCGAATGCGACATCCGTGCGCGTTCCGAGGCGGCTTTGAAGCTTTTGCAACAGGCTGAGTCTGCCTCCTAGCGATTATGTATTCCTTTTTGTTCTTGGGGCGGGATATCATACTTTAGGCTACCTATCAACCTTACCCTACAATACCATGGCTATCGCAAAATATTTAGGGTATCTCACGCGTTATGAAGATTTTTTCCTAGAGCACCTTGGCTACTATGGCGAAGGTCAATTGAGCTGCTTCCGCAACTGTGAAATTGGTTTCCAGCAGTTTTCAACCTTCGAAGCTCAGAGGTCGGCCGGCAATCACCGACACGGCGATGTGATCCGACTGGCTTGCTCTTGACTTTCATGCCAATTTTCGACCGACCGAGCAATTTTCCCTTCAGTCCCCTGGGCGGTTCCAATTTGTTAGGTTGCTATTTATCTGCCACCTCACTTTCCACCAGTCCGACGTATGTGTTTGTTCAACTCCATGGACCTGGAGACGATAAATTGGAGTATTCCAGGCCCTCCTCCGTGCAATCGCATCGGGGAATCAGACTACAACGCCTACAACGCCCGGATACAAGGAGGATCCAGAACGCTGACCAGACCGACCCTTGGTGATCAAAGTCTAGTCCCCGTCGGACTCGTTACGTGACTTCGACGATTTTGACTTGTGCTGGGTGCTCTGACCAACTTTGGGCTCCCCTTGTTGACATACGTCTTCCGCACTTCTCTCTACCGCAATAGCATGGCTGTGTTTTCATCCCGCACCTCACTACATCCATACAAGCGTCAAGCGACTCAACCGATTCAATCAGTCTGGACTCTGCAACATCAAACCCTGGAAACCGCCTTCAGTTCTGGACCGGTCTGGGAATTGTCTGGTCGAACCCGGCCTATTTGAATACGGACATGCGCTAGCTAACACTCCGTTCACACCCCCGCTCTTGCTCTCCACTCCCTTCTTTCTTCCCGACTCGCAGGCCGGCCTGTTCGCTCCTTCGTCCCAGTTTGAACTACATTATTCTGTCCTCATGCTTCCCAAGCCCAAGCCCGATGCCGCCGTTAAACCCAAGCGCGCTTCCCCCGTCAAGGGATCGAGTCACCTTCAGCGTAACCAATCGGAGCGGTGGCGACTCCAGGGTCTCCAGAAGGTTAATTCCAACGTCACCGCCCCAAAGGCCGTGCTGCCGAAAGGCTTCGGCGAGAAGCTCAACATCTGGATGATCAACGAAGGCCACAAGAGCCTCTTCTTTGCCGTCTTTTTGGTCCTCCACCTCATCGCAGCCGTCCTCGCCTGGCTGCATTATAGTCTCAAGGATAATCTGAATACCGCTAGAGGAACATTCGGAATAACGTTCGGTGCGTTATTTCAAACCTCCTCCTTTGTCATCTATTGACACTCTCTCCAGTTATCGCTCGCTCAGCCGCCGTGTGCCTGCACATCGATGTTATCTTCATCCTCCTCCCCGGTGAGCAAAGACTAGCAGTTTGTTCGCCCATCGTTCGGTATACTCATTTTTCTAAAGTGTGTAGAAACTTCGTGTCCATAATGAGGCGCAGCCCACTCGGCACCGTCATTCCTTTCGACGAAAACATCACCCTTCATAAGGCCACTGCCTGGTCCATCGTAATCGGCAGTCTCGTCCACACCCTCGCGCACGTCGTCAACCTCTACCGCCTCACCATGGCCGACAACAGGTGCGAGATGTGGTTGAGAACGCGAGCTGCACCATACTTACCCAGCAAACAGCGCCAAGACCACCGGCCAACGCGTCGTGTTCTTCATCACCGCCAACTTTATCATCGGGCCCCTCTGGACCGGCTGGCTCATGTGGGTCGCCCTCGGCGTCATGGTGTATTTCGCGCTCGAGAAGCGGCGCCGTGCGAACAACGGCGGCTTTGAGAAGTTCTGGTATACGCACCACCTCTTTATTCCTTTCTTCATCCTGTACGTACACCTCGCCGTCTTCGTTCGTTTGTCAGTCACTGAACGCTCTGTGTAGCTGGCAGCTGCACGGCATGTTCTGCATGATCAAGCCCGACAGGCCCCCGTACTGCTCGTACAGGACAATCGGTGTCTTCTGGGTACGCTCAACTTCTCATTGCTCCTTCATCCGAGGTTAGGTCGTTGAATGGTGGTTGCAGCGGTACTGGATCGTCGGCGGTATCGTCTGGATCTACGAGCGTATTCTCCGTGAAGTGCGCTCGCGCCACGTCACGTACATCTCCAAGGTCATCCAGCACCCGTCGAAGGTCATGGAGCTCCAGATCAAGAAGGAGAAAACGACGACACGCGCGGGGGAATACATCTTCATCAACTGCCCCGAGATCTCGTACTTCCAGTGGCACCCTTTCACGCTTACCAGGTACGCACGCGTTTCCAGGAACTAAGCTTCAAACGCATGTGCCAGTGCTCATCTAATAATTAATTTTCAGCGCACCCGAGGAGGACTACATCTCCGTCCACATCCGCGTCGAGGGCGATTTCACGACAGCGCTGTCTAAAGCCGTGGGGTGCGACTTTGAGTCGAAGAAGGCCGCCGTCGATAGCACTGTCGTTAACCCGAAGATCAACCGCCCGCTCCCGCGTATCATGGTTGACGGTCCTTTCGGTACCTGCTCTGAGGAGTTTTTGAACTTCGAGACCGTCCTGCTCGTCGGTGCCGGTATTGGTGTCACTCCTTTCGCATCGTACGTCTCCCTTTTCCTCGTCCAGCGAGCGATACTCATATAAATGTCTTGTTCGCTTTCTCCAGTATCCTCAAATCCATCTGGTATCGGATGAACAACTTCAGCGGCGCGAAGCCGACGCGGCTTTCAAAAGTAAGTACATATACAATTCGGAACTGCTACTCAACGACGCGATAACTAACGGCGTACAGGTATACTTCACCTGGGTCATCCGCGACTTCGGCACAGCCGAGTGGTTCCACTCCCTCCTCCACGCGATCGAGAGCCAGGACACGCAGAACCGGATCGAGATCAACATCTACCTCACGGCGCGCATCAACCAGGACGACATGAATAATATTATCGTGCACGACGTCGGCGCGGAGAAGGACGCCATTACGTCGCTGCGCGCGCCGACCCACTTTGGGCGGCCCAACTGGGACAAGATCTTCACCTCCATCGCGGACACGCACCCCGAGTCGGACGTTGGCGTCGTACGTCTCCCTTTACTTAATTCAACCTATTTACGCGGTATTGATTATTGTTTTGTTTTATGCAGTTCTTCTGCGGGCCCGCGGGCCTTGCGACGACGCTGAACGAGAAGTCGAACAAATACAGCGACCCGGAGAGCACGCGCTTTTTCTTTGGGAAGGGTGCGTTTTCGTATTCTGTTTTCTGTTCAACTCATTCGATGACTGACCATGTTTTCTTTCAGAGAATTTTTAGGGCAAGTGTTGCCACTGTTAATCTGCATAGATAGATATTTGTATTTTAGCGCTCACAACAGGCAGGCTGTTGCGACATTTTTCCTATGCTAGATCGAATGAGTTACATATCATCGGGCGATGGAGAGCGCTCATATCTAGAAGACCGATCCTCGAATAGAGGCTCCAGAATGATGCCCGCGTAGTAAGGGTGCTGGACGATGGTGAGGAACAAACCATCCGCCTGCATCCTTTCAAGCTCAGCAGCGACCGCGTCATTCAAGTTCAGGTAGGTCCCATCCGCGAGCCGAGCATGGAGGTGCGAAGCGCCACCCGACGCCTGTCGCGTTACCCACTCTGACGCGAGCGCGCGGAGGAATGTCGGCATGGACGTCTGAGGGAGCAGCGTCCCGTCGAAGTCCCCGAGCTCGAGCGAACTGAGCTGCGGCATCTGGGCAAGGAGGCGAAGCATCACGTCCTGCGTTATCGAGCTGGCGTGGAAGCGCAATTGCGTGAGGGACGTTCCGCATCCTGAACGATCGATGAGCGCGAGGACGGCTGTTTCGTCGGCGGTACCGCGCGTAGTGAGGCTTTGGAGAGAAGGGGTTCGTAGGAAGTCGAGCAAGCAGGGATGCGCGGGAAGGAGCTCCACGGGTTCCTCGTCCGCTGATTCAATCTGCAGCGCAAGGCGACGGAGATGTGGAAGGGAGATGAGCCTCGAGGCGATGGGGGTAGGAAGTGCATCTGCCAAGGCAAAGGCCAACCTGCATTCGACGATGTCCGAGAGTTCACCCAGGAGAGATAGGGCCTCGGTGCTGGACTCGAATGTCGTGGAAAGTCGGGTAAGTCGGTCCCAGGCAAGTGTGAATGGAGTGCGAAGGAAACCGAATATGTCCCAAGATTGAGTTTGGAGGAATCTAAGGTTTGGCGTAACGGCAAGAATGTTCCAAAATGCTTCGTCCAACTCTTCGTTTTCGACGTTGGCGAGGTCGATTACGATGATAAGGGTGGTGAGGGAGGATAGACGACCGTGGAGAGGGAGCAATTGGTTCAGCCCCGAGACCTTCATATATAGGTCAGCCATGATCCATCTGTCGGAATAAGTCATGGCGACGTCGAGGACGAGGTTAGAGGTGCCGAAGGACTCCTGGAATATCTTGACTGATAGCGGCACGTTTCTGGACCGCTCGAGGAAGAGCTTGGTCAGTGGAACCATTCCCCTCTGTCCTGCACGGTCGAGGTCCAGAAACACCTTCGACCACAGAGCGGGGTTTGTGACTGCCACCGTCGACCAGTGGCTACAAATCCGCGTGAGGAGCCACGGTGCGGCTCTGCCTATCGGAGGGCTAACCTCAGCTATGTCGCCGAAATGGAAGGCGGCAGAAACGGCAAAGCCGAATATCTCGCTGAGTATTTCGGGAGGTAGGCGGCGAATGGGAGAGCGGATAGCTTGGACCGCTCTCGCGGACTGTACAAGCTCTCTGCGGCGCATCTCCAGAAATGCCATCCCCCCAACGACCAATCTGAGCTGCGATTCCAATTCGTTGGTGTAGCCGGTAATGAGATTCGATTCCGCGTTGCTTGGAGGCTCATTGGTTTGAAGAAGATGTGCTAGAGCAAGCGGAAAGGTTGGGGCGTTGGGAAATGATAAGGACTGCTGCATGCGCTGCATGAGCAGTAGGCCTGGGGCCAGTGGCGACCTTGCGGCCCCGGGCCCCGGCGGCGGCACTGAGGTGGGGACTGAGTCTGCAATCGTCGCGACTGCAAGGAGAAGGAAGCAGATCAGTATAGAATCGACATAACGGTGGGGAGCGCACACAGTCAAACTTTGAGGCAACGCGGTGAGGGCGCGTGCAAGAACAATGCAGCTGTCTCTGTAGCCGAAATCAAGCCGAAATGATGTCGGATGTAGGTAGGCCGTAGAACACTCAAGTACTCAAGTGCTGAAGCTAGCGCTGAACCTCCAGTTCAGTTGCTCGCTACTCCTCTGCATTATTTCATACTCATTCAATTTCTCCGCATAAATTGCTACTAGCAGATGTGATTTTTTCGGCTTCTTCTGAACCACGGTCAAGTCCGAGATGTGGTTGAAAAGAAAATCAGGACTCGTTGCAACATTTCTATGCTAGATAGAATGAATTTATCATCGGCCAATGGAGTGCGACCTGGAGGATCACTCCTTGAAGAAAGGTTCGAACATGATGCCTTCGAAGAGACTGTGCGAGACGATATCGAGGAACAAACCATCCTCCTGCATTCTTCCAAGCTGAGAAGAGACCTCATCATTGTGCGAGTAGGCCTCATCCTCAATCCGAGTTCGAAGGTGCGAAGCACCACCAAATTGCTGCCTTTCGACCCACTGGGACGCGAGGGCGCGGATAAATGTCGGCATTGCGGCCTGCGGGAGCAGCGTCCTGGCGTTAACGTTGATGAGCTCCAAAAAACTGAGCTGCGGCATCTGGGCAATGAGGCGGAGCATCACATCCTGCGCAATTGAGGTGGCGTGGAAGCGGAATTTCTCTAGGCATGGTCCGCAGCCTGAGCGTTCGATGAGAGCGAGGATGGCTGTCTCGTTCGCGGTTTTGCGCGTGGTGAGTTGTTGGAGACGGGGGGTTTGCAGGAAGTCGAGCAACGAGGGATGCGCAAGCATGGTATCATGTTCCTCGTCCTCGTCCGAGAGATAGTCGTCATTGTCGACCTGCAGCGCCAAGGCGCGGAGATGTGGAAGGGAAATAAGCCCACAGGCGATGGGGGTAGGAAGTGAATCTGCAATGGCAAAGGCCAATTTGCACTCGATAATGTCCGATAGGTCGCGCAGTACAGATAGGGCCTCGGCGTTCGACTCAAATGTCATTGAAAGGTGCGTGAGTCGGTCCCATGCAAGTGTGAATGAAGTGCAACAGCAGCCGGCTCCGTCGTACGCGTGAGCTTGAAGAACCCTGAGATTCGGTGTAACCGCAAGGATGTCCCAAACTGCCTCGTCCAATTCATGGATTTCGCCCAGGTTTGTCTGGTTGGCCAGCTCGAGCTCGAGGATAAACGCGGTGAGGGAGGATAGGCGGCCGTGGAGAGGGACCAATTGGTTCATCAGCACGGTGTCGATATATAGTTCAACCTTGATCCATCGGTCGGAACAATGCGCGACGACGTCGAGGACGGGGTCATACGCAGAGTCATGTATCATCTCTACTCCCTCCTGATATATTTTGACTGATAGTAACGCGTTTCTGGACCGCTCGAGGAAGAGTTTGGTCAGGGGAACCATTCCCCTCCGGTGTCCTACAGGGTCGAGGTCCAAAGACAGCATCGACCATAGGCCGGGGTTTGTGACTGCCACGGTTGACCAATAGCGGCAAATCCGGGTGAGAAGCCACGGTGCGGCTCTGCCTATGGGAGGACCCACCTCACATATGTCGCCGACATGGAAGGCGGCAGAAACGGCAAAGCCGAATATTTCGCCGAGGATTTCGGGGGGGAGGCGGCGGATGGGAGAGCGGATGACTTGAACCGCTTTCGCGGATTGTAAAAGGTCTATGCGACGCCGCGTCAGAAAAGCCATAGCTTCGTCGACCAATGCGATCTGCGATGTCAATTCGTCGGTGTAGCCCGTGAGGAGACTCGTTTCCGCGTTGCTTGGAGGCTCATTGGATTGAAGGAGATGAGCTAGAGCAAGCGGAAGTTTCGGCGCCTTGGGAAATGATAGAGACGGCGCCATGAGTGGCGATTGACGATTGATGAGTGGCGAGGGGCGAGTGGCGAGGGGCGACTCAGTCTGCAAAGAAGTCCGTCTAGTAGTACTTGATTCAGACCGTCGTAACTGTAAAGAGAAGGAGAGAAGGTAGGCTAGAATTGAAACATCGCGGGGAGCACATACCGACAGAGTTTGGAACGAGAGAGGGCTCACACGTCGGGGTGAAAGAGTGAAAGAGATGCGGCTCACTGCCGAAATGATGTCTGGGGCACGTGGGAAAAAGTGACATATTGTGCTAATCGTGGATTTTTGGAGAGCTTGAATGAGGAGATATTAGGACCAGTAAAACATATTGTCGTTCTCTCCGGCTCTTCCTATTTGCCGCCAGGAAGCTTTAGGACTGACCAGATCCCCGCGACGTGTCTGTGATGTGACGAAGCGCGTGGTGATGTGACCATACGCGCTTTCCTTCCCACCACCTCGACCATCCTCGACCGCGCATGGAGTGCTTCGCCGCATGCCGCCCATTCTCGCCGCATGCGACGTACTGGGGACCCGACTGCGTCGTACTGAGAGGACCCGACTATCCCTTCCTCCGCCGAGACTCGGCCAGCCCGCTTCGAATTTAAATAAAGATCACTGGACCCACCGTCGGTTCTGATGACCTGGGAAGATCTGGCGCAGATAAAGAAAGCGCCACCCTCTTCTTCCTTCCCACCTTGACCATGGCCGACACCAACTCCATCCTGGAATCTCTGACTGCGAGCAATATCTTTGATCTGCGCGGGGTTGTGGCCGTTGTGACTGGAGGCGGAACTGTAAGTAATGCGTTCGGCTCTAGGCTGGAAATACCGACGAATCGTTGACCATAGGGCATCGGGATGATGATCTCCTCGACGCTTGTGGCCAACGGAGCGACGGTGTACATTATCGGGCCAGCTCAGGAGGACCTCGACAAGTCAGTGGTTGTCCCTCGGATGTAGTGCGCTGCTAATCGGTTCATACGCATCCCAGGGTGTGCGCGACTTATAACGCGGCCGCTGAAACGGTGCCCACCCGCGGGCGCATGCATGGACTGCAGGGCGATGTTCGCCTCAAGGTACATAGCAATAATTATTATCCCCGCACAATTATCGACTGCTCCTCCCCAGTCAGAAGCAAAACGCCTCGCAGAGGCCATCGCCTCCCGCGAGAAAGCCATCACCGTCCTTTTCAACAACGCTGGCATTGCCATCGGACGGTACGCGCCCCAGCCCCCCGGCGCGCGTGCCGCGGACTTTGTCGCAGCGTGCTTCGACGGTGTATCGCAGGAGGACTTCACCGACACACTCAATACGAATGCGGTGGGGCCCTACTGGCTGACGTTCGCGTTCTTGCCCTTGCTGGAGGCGTGGAAGACGGCCGAGGTCCCGGCGGCGAAGAAGTTCGTCCCGCAGGTTATTATGACGTCGTCCATGAATGGGTGGACCAAGGTGCGAATCGGTGAACCTTTATTCTTGGCTGGGATACTTATAGTTGTGTGAATGTAGGACCCGGCGACGAGCGGATTCAGCTTCCCGTATCTATTCTCCAAAAGCGCGCTCGGACACGCAACCGCGTCGCTCGCGCACGAACTCCTCCCCCTCGGGATCCGCGTGAACGGGATCGCTCCCGGTGCGTGCGTTTCTCTCATCCAACTCCTCTACCATACTCATCTCAATTCGACCAGGCCTCTTTGCAACCCAGGTGCGCGTTCTCACATTACCCTCTACACAACCCTCCTCACTTATATTTCCCCGCAGATGACCACCCAATCCTCCGACGCCCACGGCGTCTCCACTCTCCCCGCCGCCTTCCAAGCCCCGTTCGAAGTCCCCACCGAATCCGGAGTCGGCGCCACACGCGACATGGGCACCCTCGCGCTCTTCTTGGTTGCGAATTGGTTCGTGAATGGGGAGACGGTGTTGATTGATGGTGGGGTGAGTCGTTTTCGTGCACTGTTTACTCTTCAGTGATAATGCTAATGTGGTTATCGTGTAGACGCTGCTGAAACACCCCTCGTCGTATTAATTTCGCTGTTACGATGGAACTAAATAACTTGAATTCGCCGAATGTTGTATGTATGCTCACCCTCCGCCCTGCTGTGAATTGCCTGCGCTCGAATGAAAGTATTTATACACAAGCCAACCAGCCTGAGGTACCGGTCGTTTCGAATTTAAGCCGAGTTATTTTTTCTTCATTTGCTTGAAGTATCAAAGAAGAAAAATGACCTCGCCTACGTACTATTACCCAGACCCGACTCGAACGGCTGTCCACCACTCAGGCCACAGAAGGCCATCGCTCAACTCAAGGTGGCGTGGCTGCGGACCATCCGCTGCTGGGTCTTCCTAACCCAGGGTTGAAGCTTTGACTCCCGCAGGTGGCGTGGGTGTCCGCTACTGAGCCTTCATCATTCTCTGAGACTGGCAGGTCAAATTCAAGATCTGAGTGTGTTCGCCCTATATCCTCAGGTGCAATATTCAACCTTGTGTCTTCCACTCACTGGTTGGAAAAACCTGATGTCGAATTGCTCTTGGGCCTTTTCTTGGTTCGATTACGGGCTCAAGGGGAAGGCTCGAAAAAAGTATAGGCACAGGCCACAGTATCTATGACCCAGACCCGAGTCGAACGGGTACCCCACTGCAAATCCTTCGGGACCAGGTACTTGATGTGGTGCGGACCACCGGCTACTTGTCAGCACAGGGCCTCACTTAGCAAGCTTATTGCAACGTGGGCGACTGGGCGATACAGAAAGAAAGGCAAACGCGGTCGAGTAGGCTCTGGAGAATAGACTAGAATAGTGTAGAGAAATACAGCGCAACTATACTAGCTTATATAGGAAAATAGGTATCCAGGAGGCGGTAACCCAGGGTTAATGCAACAGGATAAATGGAAGGTACGAAGGAGAGGAGGTGTAGGAAGTGGGCAGGAAGGGGTCCGATGTCAAGGTACAGGAGCGGTACCTTGACTTGGCGATCGATCCAGGAGTGCCCGGGTTATTCCCAGGGGTCCGGGTTATTAAACCGGGTTAATAATCCGGGTTATTCGAGGGAAGTGTGGGAAAGGTGTGGGTGGTGGAAAAGGTTGGAAAATGGGAAAAAGTGGTGAATCATGACATTACCCCCCCTCTAAGAATGCTGCGTCTCGAAGCATTATCGTGGCTTGATCTTCCACCCCGTTCCGTGTCGAATTTCCTGTGGAGCGTCCGGATATTTTTTGTAGAACGCCTTCAGCGCGCCCTCCGCTCCCACCAGGTGTTTGCGTGGTTCCCACGTATATTCCTCCTTCGGGTATCCTTCCCAGCGGATCAGGTACTCGAGCCTCGAGCGACGAGTTCGAATTTTCAGGACCTCCCTGACCTCGTAGACGTTGACGCCGTCTACCACGTCCGGCGGCGGGGGCGGCACCACTTCCTGGTGTTGTGCGACTGGAGATACCCAGGGCCGTAGGAAGACGGTGTTGAACACCGGGTGTACCTTCCAGCTGGCAGGGAGCTCCAGTTCGTACGACAGCGCGCCGACCTTCCGTAACACTTTGAACGGTCCGTGGCGTTTATCGTCGAGTTTCTTCATTGGTCGGTGCGTCGTTAAGTTCGCCCCCGATAGGTATACTTTATCGCCGGGTTTATAGTCGGGATCCTTATCGCGTTTTTGGTCGTAGAACCTTTTCATCGTATCCTGCGCTACGCGCATCGCTGCGGCCGCCTCTTCGCGGACCAATTGCATTCGTTTCGCGAAGTCGTTCGCCGCCTCCGTAGGTACTTCGAGTCTCGGCTCAGTTCCCTTCCTCGGGTTTCACCCGAGGAGCGTGTAGAACGGACTGAAGCCCGTGGTTGTATGCTTCTTGTCGTTGTAGCTGAATTCTGCCAGCGACAGCCAGTCTGCCCAATCGTCCTGCATGAAGTTGGCAAAAACCCGGAGGTACTGTTCGATTTCCTGGTTGACCCGTTCCGTCTGTCCGTCCGTCTGCGGGTGATAGGCCGTCGACGCGTTCGATTTAACTCCCAACAACTTCAGCAGGTCTCGCATGAAGTGTCCAACGAATACCTGTCCGCGGTCTGAGATGACCACTTCGGGCAACCCGTAGTCCTTCCAAACGTGGTCGCGATAAAGTCGGGCCACCCCTTCTGCGCTTATCCTCTCGGTGCATGGCAGAACGCGGATCGCCTTGCTGAGACGGTCGACGACGACTGCGATAGAATCGTAGCCGCGACTGACCGGGAGCTTGACGATGAGGTCGATGGATGTGTACTGCCATGGTTTTTCCGGTACGGCGTTCGGGTGTAGAGGTCCACGAGGTTTGGAGGGAAATGTCTTCGTCCGTTGACAGGTAGGGCATGCCGCGACATACTTCTTCGTGTCCTTCAGCACCGTGGGCCAGTAATAGTTACGGGTTATTAATTCCGTGGTTCGGTACTGCCCCGGATGGCCGGCCAAGTAATCGTCGTGGTGTGCTTTCTGAATTCGATGGCGGAGCCCCAAGTCGTCGGGGATGTAGATCAGCCCGTCCTTGGTGAGGTAGTCGTCGTGCTGCTCCCACCCGCTGTCTTCTTTCCCGAGCGCCTCCTTCACGCCATCCTCCCACTTGTCCTTCTTGGCGCGGATCTCCTCCATGAATCGGTCACCAGGGGTATCATCAAGGACTGCGGGCATCGCCCGCAACCATTGCGCTCCAGGCACCGGGTTATTCCCCGGTGTTGTCGTCGAACCCGGGTTCTTCTTCGGGTTATTCCCAAACAGGGCTTCGGGGAGGAGGACGATGTTCGAGTTGTCGAGGTGTCCACGTTCATGCCCTCCTCGTCGGGATAATGCGTCCGTCTTCGCGTGTTGTTTACCGGGTTTATGGACCAGGGTAAAGTCGTACTCGCTGAGTTCCAGGGACCATCGCGCCTGGCGCCGATTCAGCTTCTTGGTCGTCGTGAAATACTCGAGGTTCTTGTGGTCCGTCCAGATTTCGAACCGCTTCTGGCTGCCCTGCAGGTAGTGCCGCCACTCGTACAGTGCACGCATCACCGCCAGCATCTCTTTGTCGTGAATGTCGTAGTTGCGTTCCGTGTCACTGAGTCCCTTCGACAGGAAAGCGATGGGCACCCAGACTCCGTTCTGGCATTGCGTGAGACACGCCCCCGTCGCGAAGTCCGAGGAGTCGGCCTCTACACGCCATTCCCCGTCGTCGGTTGGGAAATGCAGGACCGGCTCCGAAGTGACCGCCTCGATGAGGTTCCGAAACGCGTTGTTCTCCTCCTGGTTCCAGCGCCAACGCGTGTCCTTCCGGGTTAATCGTGTCAAGGGTTTGGCGTGGTCGCCAAAGTTCTTGATGAACCGTCGGTAGAAATTGAGGAACCCGAGGAAACTTTGCACGTCTTTTACGGTTTTCGGTGTGGCCCACTCGCGAACTCCGGCCACCTTGACGGGATCCATTCGAATTTTCCCGTCTCCGACGATAATCACGCCGAGGTACTCCACTTCGCGCCTCTCGAATTCGCATTTCTCGTGCTTGAGAGACAAGTCGTGGTCCTTGAGGATTTGGAGTACTTCGGTGACTGTGGCACGGTGTTCCTCGAGGGTTTCCGAGTAGATGAGGATGTCGTCCAAGTACACAATAACCCGGCCCTCCGCTATCTGGCGTTCGAAGATTTCGTTCATCATGCTTTGGAAGGTGGCGGGAGAGTTCGTGAGCCCGAAGAACATCACTAGTGGTTCCCAAAGCCCGCGATTCGTCATAAACGCGGCCTTCTCTTTGTCCCCCTCCTTGATTCGAATATTGTTGTATCCCCATCGGACGTCCAATTTAGTGAACCAAGTTGCCTTTCGGAGCATGTGCATGATCTCCGAGATTAGCGGAATCGGGTACCGGTTTTTTATGGTGAGGTCATTCAACTTTCGATAATCTTGAACCGGCCGTAGTTTTCCGTCCTTTTTCTTGACGAAGAAGAAGGGCGAAGCCCAAGGGGACTTCGAGGGTCGAATGCGTCCGGTTTCCAGGTGTTCGGCGATGAACGCGTCCAGCTCGCGTTGCTCTGTCGGGTTGAGCGGAATATTCCGGCCTTTCACGGGTTCCGTGCCGGGTTTCAGTTCGATGGCATGGTCCCACTTCTTTCGGGCGGGGAGTTTGTCGAACTTGTCTTTTTCGAACACACTGCGGAAATCCCGCAGATAGTGTTCTGGTACGCTGTCTTCCAGCTTCTGTTCGCCTTTTCCTTCGTTGGCGGCTGCCGCCAGTTTCGTGGCCACGCTTCCCATCGCTCGGAGTTGAGCGGCATCCCGTTGGGCCAGTACTTTGTCGTGATAGATCCGGGTTATAAAAACCCGGTCGCCTTCTTCGATGGGTTCTTGGTCTTCCTCGTCCCATTGTTCTTGGAGTCGCGCGCGCTTGCATTCCGCGGGGCACCGGGTGAACTTGAGTTCCCCCTTCGCCCAATCGATTTCCGGATTGTGTTTCTTGAGCCAATCGTAGCCAATAATTACGTTGTTCTTCCCCGTGTCCGTGATAGCGAATGGGAAGATTTCTTCGTGGTCTTGCACCTTCACGCGCATCCGAGCTACGTGAGTGATCATCCCGCCTCGGTTGAGCGTCCCATCCGCGTTGTAAACGGGCACCGGCATGGGGAGGGGTTCTCGCTCCATCCCCTCTTCCTCCACCATCGACTCACTGATAAACGCGCCCGTGGCGCCACTGTCGATTAACCCGGTCACGGTGCAACCCTTCAAGTTGTTCAACCCTTCGAGGGTGACCGGGATTAACATCGAATTCCCGTGACCGTTCAGGGTTCTGGCGTATGCCGGAGGCTCGCGCAGGCTGTCGAGCGCGTCCAGTGCATCCGGGGGATACGCGGCCATTAACCCGTCGATTAACTCCTGCGTTACTTCGTCTTTCCGCTGCGGGTGTACCCAGTGACCCATCACCCGTAGCGCTTCGAATGGTCTTGCGTCTAGTCGTGCCAAAATTCGTTGTGCACTTCCAGCGGGGAGTCTGCGCCATTCCGCTTTCTCCTTACGCTGCGAGGCGGGCGCTCGGGGCCTCCGCCACCGGGAGCGTCTCGTGGAACTGGCCACGCTGCTCCCTTCGTTGTTCGTTCGTTCGTTGTCCGTGCGTTCGTTGGTCGTATCTTCGTCTGCTTCTTCCGGCTCAGTGGGTTCGGTGGTTAAAACGTTGAATCAATTCGTTGTAGTCCGTACACTGGAGTCGGGTATAGGTCGAGAGTACGCAGAGACTACTCTTGACCGTCGGAAAAATCCTCCTGCTCTTGTTCCTCTTTCAGCGCCTCCGAATACATGGCGCGGAATTGTGGGTCCTGGGCCAAACGGCGCGGGCAGTTGCGCGCGATATGCCCCTCCTGCCGGCAGTTGTAGCAAACCGGACGAGAGGGTCCAGAGCGTCCCTTTCCTTCAGCGCGGTCGATATCCATCGGCGCAGGCGCGGTGGTGGTGACCGTACTGGTGGTGGAGACCACCGGGTTATTCCCGGGGTTTGGCGCCGGGTTATTCGTCGGGTTCTTCCATTCTGTACGGCGCTGTCCACCGCTGTTCGACGCGTGGTTCTGCTGCGCTGGGAACATCTTGGGGGTGACGATGTTCTTCCCGTGGTCCCGAAGACTGCCCTCCATGACGTGGAACGCACGCAGCAAGCCGTCGTGCTTGATGCATTGCGTCTTCCATTCCTCGTATTTGGCCGGCATAATGGAGCTGGAATAAACCGCCCGAATAACCCGCTCGTCGATTCCGCGCTTGAGCAACCGGATAAGGGTAACTTCGTCGTACCTGGCAGTCTTGTTGAGGGAGTCGAGCACGGTGAAGTACTCGGTCGCGGTGCTCTTATTCTGGCGCAGTCGTTCCATCTTGGCCTGCGCGATTTCGATTTGCGCTCCGCCTTTGAACGCCTCGACTACGGCGACGCGGAAGGCTTCCCAGGTGGTATACGCGCCGGTAGCGCCTGGGGTTTGCATGGCCAACACGACGTTGTTGGCCCACTGGGACGCCGAGCTGTCCTTCATGTAGGAGAGGGCGAAGGCAATGCGTGTGCTGTCGTCAGCGTAGGCGTTGTTGCCGTGGAAGTTCAGCCAGCAGTCGGCCAGAAACTGGTCAACCTGCTCCGAGTCTCCTCCAAATACGCGCGGGGCGGCCACTCGCGGCTGTTTCGTATTGACCTTCACTTCTCCTCCGTCGATGGTGCGTCCACCCCGAGAGGCCAAGTTCTCGTTGTGGAGTCGGAGAAGGTTGAGAGCTTCCGCTAACATGGTGTAATGCGCGGTCCGCTCGTTCGACTGCTCCAGCAGCTGGGTGGTGACTGCGGCCATTGTTGCTCGCAGTCCGGTCGTCTCGCTATCGGTCTTATGCGCCTGGCGATAGAGAAGTTCGATGCGTTGATCGGGATCCGCGACCGCGAAGACGTCGGGGTCTGGCATGGTAAACGTAGGCCCGTCGTTGGCCATGGTGTTGGTATCGTCCAGTCGGGTCGTCGGTAGGTTGACACTATTCTTTTGTCAGCACAGGGCCTCACTTAGCAAGCTTATTGCAACGTGGGCGACTGGGCGATACAGAAAGAAAGGCAAACACGGTCGAGTAGGCTCTGGAGAATAGACTAGAATAGTGTAGAGAAATACAGCGCAACTATACTAGCTGTTATATCCATGCACAACCAACCTTCAGAAATGCGCCTCGACAACTCAAGACTACGACCGGTAGCACCGGTCAGCGACCGGTGCCGGTCACGACCGGTACCGGTGGCGCGGTGGTACCTCGTGGACATCGTATGGCGCCATAGTAGCACCATAGCACCAGCTGGCCCTCAGCCATGTGGTGCTAGGTCTTCTTTCTTATTGTTCAAGTTTCTCTACTATTGTGTTTGAACTTCTAACCCCATATGGGTTCTTGTCCCTATTGTTACATCCACATGGACGCTTTATCTTTCCCCTTATATTATACAATAAGCTTCACTACTATATAATCTCGTACTCTACAACCTTGTTCTTCAGTTTGTTAATAAACGTTGCTTCACCTTCCCTGTGCAGCAATCCGAGTCACCGGTCTCCACCGGTCGTCTTGTCCCCCCATCCGGTCCTCTCCTGGGATCAACGGATAGTGTCGCTCGCCCTACCCCTCTGTGGCGTTGCGATATCTAGTCCTCCGGTCAACACCGGTCACGACCCCTCTCCGGTCGATACTCTACCTGAGTTCTGTCCGACTGGTCGGCTAGACTCCTATATCCCCGCTCGGATATAACAGTATTAACAAACTCAACTATCCTTTGGTCCAATGTCACACTACGCCCCCACGAACCCGAACCCTGAGCCACCGGTCGGTGAAGCTCGCCGCCGGTCCCGGCTGTTCGGAGGAATCATCCCTCTGTCGTCCCCGTCACAGTCCCTGTCACCTACCAACGTGATGGGCGTGCCGGCGACGTCACACGTTCCTGGGATGCGTATGACTCCGGTGCCCCTGAACATCACGGTTCGACGCACCTCCAACCCTGCTCTCCGTCCGGAGAACCTGGCTGGGCTTGAACCCAACCCCCGGACGCCCGAGAACCCGGTCCGGTACCCGGTCTCACCTCATCCGACCCGGTCCCGTAACTATCCCCCGGGTCACATCATGCACCGTGATACGCCGATTCAAGGTCCCCAGTTCACACCGGAACCCGGTGAAGAACCGGACTCGGCATACATCACTCCATCCCCGAATGAACTACCGCAGTTCATCCTCAGCCCTGCCTACTCGCCTGCGCCCCTCGGAGCCGACACTCACCTCTCCACTATTGATGAGGGAAGTTCTCATTCGGCTCCAGGCAGCGTGGCGGGCCCTGCAGACGCCACCGGTCACCCTCAGTCGACCGGTGGAAGCAGGGCTGGCTCTCCGGCTCCTCCTCCACCACCCGCAAGTCCGGTCGGCTCAGGGCCTCATGGCCCTAGTCGCCCAGCTAGTCCGGTCGGCTCCGGTCCCCACGGCCCCAGCCGTCCCGCTAGTCCTGTAGGCTCGGGCCCGCATGGCCCTAGCCGACCTTCAAGCCCTCCAGGTTCACCCGGTTCAAACCGTGGTCCACCGGGCCCTCCAGGACCTGGTGGTCCCGGAGGCCCTGGAGGACCAGGAGGGCATGGTGGGGGTGGTCCCCCTGGTCCAGGAGGGCCTCATGGCCCTGGAGGACCTCAAGGCCCCGGCGGGCCTCAAGGACCCCCTGGACCGCCTGGTCCCCCTGGACCCGGTGGACCGCTCCATGTACCGGTTCCCCGTCGCGGAGCTCCACCTTCCTCTCTCGACATCAAGTTCGAGAAGTTCATCGAGAAATTCGGTGAATCTCTCGAGATGTTCAACAAGCGGACGATTGCCGGTCCCCGGTCGACCAAATCGAACCTCCGGAACCCGGATCCGTTCGATGGCCAGGACACGGCTAAACTCGCTCCGTTCCTCACCCAATGTTATCTCCACTTCGCCGAACGCGAGCAGGATTTTTCCTCCGACACCGATAAAATCTTGTTCATCATCTCGTACCTTCGGGGAATCGCTTTGCAGTGGTTCTCTCCGGATCTCTATGATCCTGACAACGTACCGGCATGGGATGGAAACTTTCCGGTTTTCATCGAGGAAATCACGCTCAACTTCGGCCCACACGATCCGGTCGGTGATGCCGAAGACCGGATCCGCGCGATCAGGATGAAACACGGAGATCGTATCGCCACTTACGTCTTGTCGTTCGACACCTACGCCTCGCTCACCAAGTGGGGTGATAACGCCCTCCGGTACACCTTCTACGAAGGTCTACCGGACCGGATCAAGAACGAGATGCTCCACCACCACTATGACAACACCCTCATGGGAGTCAAGCAAATGGCTCGTATCGTCGACGCTCGCTACCATAAGCGCGAAGCTGAGAAAGCTCGCGCTCAAGGGAAGGATCCCTGGTCTTCTCCCACCGGTTACGGTGAGAAGACCGGCGACCGGTCAAACGACCGGTCATCTGGGAAACCTTCTGGCAAGCAGCAGGACAACGGCCGCGGTGGACAATCGTCCAAACCCCACAACAATAACAACAATGCCGCGACCGGTGGAAACGTCAAAGCCACCAACGGTCAATTCAGCTCCAAGACAAGGCCTCCACCTTCATACGTGGACAAGCTTGGAGCTGATGGCAAGATCAAGCAGTCCGAACGGGAGCGTCGCATTGCAGGCAACCTCTGCCTGTACTGCGGTGGCGCCGGTCATCAGGCGAGCGATTGCAAGAAGAAGCCCAAGGACACCGGTGCGACCGGTCGCTTCGCGCATGCCGACCGGTCGTCCCAGGACACTCCGGAAACGTCAAAAAATTAGAGCGCAACTCGGTCCATACCTCTGATCCCCAACCGGGTTGCGTTGACTCCGGGGATCTACCGGAGGTCCGGCTCAACGCTTCTGCTCTTTCTCCCAATGCCCTATATATCGATCTCGCTCCATCTACACTCAGTCCCAAATTCAACCCGCCGGAGGAATGTTCAACCATCCCTCCATCGCTTATATCCAAATTCTCGTCGGGATTCCTCTCCCTCTTACGAGCACTTATCGACTCCGGATCATCACACTGTTTTATCTCCGATAAAATAGTGCAAATAAATCATTTTGTTCCATATTCGGTTCCCCCCGTAAGACTCCGGTATCTCGATGGATCATCCTCAATAATCGACCGGAAGCTCCGGTTACTCATCCGGTTCCCTTCCGGCGATGTCCACCTCCAGGACTTCTTCGTCACCCGTCTTGATTCTCCTTGCGACATGGTTCTGGGATACAATTGGCTCCATAGCTTCAATCCGTCGATTGACTGGAAAACAACCAATATCACATTCCGTACCACTGTTACTGGGGAGAGATCAACGTCGACACCGTCAGCTATGAAGCTGGCATCTGTTTCGGTAGGTCCGGATACGGACCGGGCACGACCGGCTAGGTATGATCCTACCGGTGGGCCTTCACCGACCGGGTTGAAGACTCCAATCATTGGTCCTTCTATGGGCGGTCCAGCTCCTTCGATGGAAACTACCGGGCCTGCGCCTGATGTCGCAGGACCTCCACCGGTATCCACCGGTCCTTCCTCGGTTCTACCGGTCACCAATCCTCGACCGGTCGTCATGAAGGCACCACCCATTGCATTAGTCAGCGCAGCAGCATTCCGAACCATCATCAAACACCCTGATACGTGCCAATACACTCTTCGGGCTTGTCAGTCCGAAGAGATGACAGCACGCGCTGCTTCGCTGGATCCACCGGACATGACCGGTATACCGGAGACCTACCACGACTTCGCCGATGTGTTCTCTGAGAGGGATGCCTACAACCTCCCTCCCCATCGCGAGTTCGATCTCAAGATCGAGACCCTCGATGGTGAACTTCCCCCTATCGGCCACGTCTACTCTCTGTCTGCAAATGAGCTATCGGCACTCCGGAAATTCCTCGACGAGAACCTTAAGGCGGGATTCATATATCCGTCAACGTCGAGTCATGGAGCACCAATATTGTTCGCCAAGAAGAAGGACGGGTCCCTCCGGTTGTGTGTCGACTACCGGGGACTCAACCGGATCACTAAGAAAGACCGGTACCCTCTTCCGCTCATCTCTGACTTACTCGACGCACCTGGAAGAGCACGAATCTATACCAAGCTCGACCTCCGGCACGCATATCACCTCCTCCGGATCGCACCGGGTGATGAGTGGAAGACCGCATTCCGCTCGCGCTATGGCTCTTACGAGTTTAAGGTCGTACCGGAGGGGCTGGCCAATGCACCGGCCGCCTTCCAGCGCTTCTTGAACACGGTCTTCGCCGATCTCCTCGACGTGAACGTCATCGTATATTTGGATGATATCCTCATCTACTCTGACGATCCCACCGAGCACGAAGCCCATGTTCGAGAAGTGCTCCGGCGTCTCCGGGAGCAGGGTCTTTACTGCAAACTATCGAAATGCGAGTTCAGCATCACAACCTGCGAGTATCTGGGGTATATTCTCTCACCGGAGGGCTTTACAATGTCACCGGAGAAGATCTCGGCCGTCGTCGACTGGCCGGTCCCCCGGAAAGTCCGGGATGTGCAATCCTTCCTTGGCTTCTGTAACTTCTACCGCCGGTTCATCTACGCATACTCCGACATCACCATACCACTCACCCGTCTCACCCGGTCGAACCACCGGTGGGACTGGAACACCGATTGCCAAGAGGCATTCGATGCTCTCAAGGCCAAGTTCAAGGAATCTCCGGTGCTTTCACACTGGATACCGAATCGACAGATCACAGTCGAGACGGACGCCTCGGACTACGCCATCGCCGCTATCCTCTCCATTACCGGTGATGATGGGGAAATACATCCGGTCGCCTTCCGGTCCCGTACACTGGGACCGGCTGAACTCAACTATGACACACACGATAAAGAACTCATGGCAATCTTCGATGCCTTCTCACATTGGAGGCATTACCTCGAAGGCTCCGGTCTTCCCATCGATGTCGTCACCGACCACAAGAATCTTGAGTACTTTGCGACAACAAAAGTACTCACCCGCCGGCAAGTCCGGTGGTCTGAGTATTTGTGCCGGTTCAATATGGTCATCCGGTTTCGACCGGGTAAACTTGGAGGAAAGCCCGACGCTTTAACTAGACGATGGGACGTCTACCCAAAAGAGGGGGATACGCGCTATACGCAGTTAAATCCTCACAATTTTCGCCCCATTTTCACTCAAGACCAGCTCGAATCTTCCCTCCGGGCAACTTTCCTCGAGGAAATCGTCCTCCGTGCATCCACAGTTATGGACGTCAAACAGTTACATGCCGACATCAAGGCCGCAATTCCTCTGGATCCACAGGGAGCCGCCGGTCTTGCGACCGCTGCGACCGGTGAACCATCCAGATGGTCTATCGACCCCACCGGTAACCTCCGGTTCGACAACCGTATCTGGGTTCCATCAGTACCAGGTGACACACCAGACGCGCTCCGGATACGTGTTTGCCAGTTCATGCACGACCATCCCATCTCCGGTCACTTCGGCCAGAACCGCACTCTCGCCCTCGTCCGGCGAGATTATACCTGGCCAGAACTCCGCACATTTATAAAGAACTACTGCAAATCCTGCATCCTTTGTAAACGCAACAAGGCACCTCGTCACCGACCATACGGCCTGCTCCGGCCACTACCGGTCCCTCTCCGGCCATGGGATTCGATATCCATGGACTTCATCGAGCAACTTCCGCAGTCTGGCGAATACGATGCAATACTCGTGATCGTCGACCGGGCAACAAAACAATCCATACTCATACCCTGCGATATCCACATCACTTCCGCTCAACTTGCTCAACTCTTCCTCATTCATGTCTTCTCCAAACACGGGATCCCGTCGCATGTAACATGCGACCGGGGCAAGGAATTCATCTCGGCATTCTTCCGGTCGCTCGGAGAACTTCTTAAAATGAAGATGCATTATACCTCCGGTTACCATCCGTCGGCCGATGGTCAGACGGAGCGGATGAACCAGACGGTGGAACAGTACATCCGGATCTATTGCTCGTACCAACAAGACGATTGGGACAAACTCCTTCCGCTATGCGAGTTTGCCCTTAACAATGCCCCGAATGCTTCCACCGGCATCTCACCGTTCTTCGCCAATAAAGGCTACGACCCATCAATCACCGTGCATCCGGAGGTTGATGCGGCTAACGCCCACGCCCGGAACTTCGTCGTCAACCTGGAGGACCTTCACAAATTCCTCCGGGAGCAGCTCAAGTTCGCGCAGGAACGATATAAGATCACAGGTGACCGCGTCCGGTCACCGGACCCGGTCTTCAACATTGGAGACCAGGTCTTCGTCACTGCAAAGAACCTTTCCACCACCAGACCTACCAGGAAGTTCTCAGAAATTCTCCTGGGTCCATATGAGGTCATAGGGAAACCCTCCGCTGCATCCTACACCGTCCGGCTACCAAAATCTCTGGCTCAAGTACATCCGGTATTCCATGTCTCCCAACTCGAACCGCACCACCCGAACCCCTACGCCGGTCGCGAAGAGGCTCCACCGGCGGCGGTCGAAATCATCGACGGAGACGAGCATTTTGAGATCAAGCAAATCGTCGACTCAAAGTTCGACCGGAGGTACAAGAACCCCCTCCGGTACAAAGTCGAGTGGCTTGGCTATGAAAACACCGATGAGCAATACAGCTGGGTCAGTGCCGAGGACATTGACGCACCCGAACACATCCACGACTTCCACACCCGTTTCCCCAATAAACCCGCACCGACCGGTGACGACTAGTCTCGACCGGTGCCGGTTTTTTCAAAATTCCAAGTCACCCACAGTACCTCCCATCTGGTCTCCAATGTTCGTCTTGGGAATCCGAACCTAAGAGGGGGATACTGTTATATCCATGCACAACCAACCTTCAGAAATGCGCCTCGACAACTCAAGACCACGACCGGTAGCACCGGTCAGCGACCGGTGCCGGTCACGACCGGTACCGGTGGCGCGGTGGTACCTCGTGGACATCGTATGGCGCCATAGTAGCACCATAGCACCAGCTGGCCCTCAGCCATGTGGTGCTAGGTCTTCTTTCTTATTGTTCAAGTTTCTCTACTATTGTGTTTGAACTTCTAACCCCATATGGGTTCTTGTCCCTATTGTTACATCCACATGGACGCTTTATCTTTCCCCTTATATTATACAATAAGCTTCACTACTATATAATCTCGTACTCTACAACCTTGTTCTTCAGTTTGTTAATAAACGTTGCTTCACCTTCCCTGTGCAGCAATCCGAGTCACCGGTCTCCACCGGTCGTCTTGTCCCCCCATCCGGTCCTCTCCTGGGATCAACGGATAGTGTCGCTCGCCCTACCCCTCTGTGGCGTTGCGATATCTAGTCCTCCGGTCAACACCGGTCACGACCCCTCTCCGGTCGATACTCTACCTGAGTTCTGTCCGACTGGTCGGCTAGACTCCTATATCCCCGCTCGGATATAACAGTATTAACAAACTCAACTATCCTTTGGTCCAATGTCACACTACGCCCCCACGAACCCGAACCCTGAGCCACCGGTCGGTGAAGCTCGCCGCCGGTCCCGGCTGTTCGGAGGAATCATCCCTCTGTCGTCCCCGTCACAGTCCCTGTCACCTACCAACGTGATGGGCGTGCCGGCGACGTCACACGTTCCTGGGATGCGTATGACTCCGGTGCCCCTGAACATCACGGTTCGACGCACCTCCAACCCTGCTCTCCGTCCGGAGAACCTGGCTGGGCTTGAACCCAACCCCCGGACGCCCGAGAACCCGGTCCGGTACCCGGTCTCACCTCATCCGACCCGGTCCCGTAACTATCCCCCGGGTCACATCATGCACCGTGATACGCCGATTCAAGGTCCCCAGTTCACACCGGAACCCGGTGAAGAACCGGACTCGGCATACATCACTCCATCCCCGAATGAACTACCGCAGTTCATCCTCAGCCCTGCCTACTCGCCTGCGCCCCTCGGAGCCGACACTCACCTCTCCACTATTGATGAGGGAAGTTCTCATTCGGCTCCAGGCAGCGTGGCGGGCCCTGCAGACGCCACCGGTCACCCTCAGTCGACCGGTGGAAGCAGGGCTGGCTCTCCGGCTCCTCCTCCACCACCCGCAAGTCCGGTCGGCTCAGGGCCTCATGGCCCTAGTCGCCCAGCTAGTCCGGTCGGCTCCGGTCCCCACGGCCCCAGCCGTCCCGCTAGTCCTGTAGGCTCGGGCCCGCATGGCCCTAGCCGACCTTCAAGCCCTCCAGGTTCACCCGGTTCAAACCGTGGTCCACCGGGCCCTCCAGGACCTGGTGGTCCCGGAGGCCCTGGAGGACCAGGAGGGCATGGTGGGGGTGGTCCCCCTGGTCCAGGAGGGCCTCATGGCCCTGGAGGACCTCAAGGCCCCGGCGGGCCTCAAGGACCCCCTGGACCGCCTGGTCCCCCTGGACCCGGTGGACCGCTCCATGTACCGGTTCCCCGTCGCGGAGCTCCACCTTCCTCTCTCGACATCAAGTTCGAGAAGTTCATCGAGAAATTCGGTGAATCTCTCGAGATGTTCAACAAGCGGACGATTGCCGGTCCCCGGTCGACCAAATCGAACCTCCGGAACCCGGATCCGTTCGATGGCCAGGACACGGCTAAACTCGCTCCGTTCCTCACCCAATGTTATCTCCACTTCGCCGAACGCGAGCAGGATTTTTCCTCCGACACCGATAAAATCTTGTTCATCATCTCGTACCTTCGGGGAATCGCTTTGCAGTGGTTCTCTCCGGATCTCTATGATCCTGACAACGTACCGGCATGGGATGGAAACTTTCCGGTTTTCATCGAGGAAATCACGCTCAACTTCGGCCCACACGATCCGGTCGGTGATGCCGAAGACCGGATCCGCGCGATCAGGATGAAACACGGAGATCGTATCGCCACTTACGTCTTGTCGTTCGACACCTACGCCTCGCTCACCAAGTGGGGTGATAACGCCCTCCGGTACACCTTCTACGAAGGTCTACCGGACCGGATCAAGAACGAGATGCTCCACCACCACTATGACAACACCCTCATGGGAGTCAAGCAAATGGCTCGTATCGTCGACGCTCGCTACCATAAGCGCGAAGCTGAGAAAGCTCGCGCTCAAGGGAAGGATCCCTGGTCTTCT
This sequence comes from Mycena filopes, assembly GCA_029281495.1. Classification (NCBI taxonomy): domain Eukaryota; kingdom Fungi; phylum Basidiomycota; class Agaricomycetes; order Agaricales; family Mycenaceae; genus Mycena; species Mycena filopes. The sequence continues at coordinate 413,108 of JARIHR010000070.1, read as the reverse complement.
CCCACCGGTTACGGTGAGAAGACCGGCGACCGGTCAAACGACCGGTCATCTGGGAAACCTTCTGGCAAGCAGCAGGACAACGGCCGCGGTGGACAATCGTCCAAACCCCACAACAATAACAACAATGCCGCGACCGGTGGAAACGTCAAAGCCACCAACGGTCAATTCAGCTCCAAGACAAGGCCTCCACCTTCATACGTGGACAAGCTTGGAGCTGATGGCAAGATCAAGCAGTCCGAACGGGAGCGTCGCATTGCAGGCAACCTCTGCCTGTACTGCGGTGGCGCCGGTCATCAGGCGAGCGATTGCAAGAAGAAGCCCAAGGACACCGGTGCGACCGGTCGCTTCGCGCATGCCGACCGGTCGTCCCAGGACACTCCGGAAACGTCAAAAAATTAGAGCGCAACTCGGTCCATACCTCTGATCCCCAACCGGGTTGCGTTGACTCCGGGGATCTACCGGAGGTCCGGCTCAACGCTTCTGCTCTTTCTCCCAATGCCCTATATATCGATCTCGCTCCATCTACACTCAGTCCCAAATTCAACCCGCCGGAGGAATGTTCAACCATCCCTCCATCGCTTATATCCAAATTCTCGTCGGGATTCCTCTCCCTCTTACGAGCACTTATCGACTCCGGATCATCACACTGTTTTATCTCCGATAAAATAGTGCAAATAAATCATTTTGTTCCATATTCGGTTCCCCCCGTAAGACTCCGGTATCTCGATGGATCATCCTCAATAATCGACCGGAAGCTCCGGTTACTCATCCGGTTCCCTTCCGGCGATGTCCACCTCCAGGACTTCTTCGTCACCCGTCTTGATTCTCCTTGCGACATGGTTCTGGGATACAATTGGCTCCATAGCTTCAATCCGTCGATTGACTGGAAAACAACCAATATCACATTCCGTACCACTGTTACTGGGGAGAGATCAACGTCGACACCGTCAGCTATGAAGCTGGCATCTGTTTCGGTAGGTCCGGATACGGACCGGGCACGACCGGCTAGGTATGATCCTACCGGTGGGCCTTCACCGACCGGGTTGAAGACTCCAATCATTGGTCCTTCTATGGGCGGTCCAGCTCCTTCGATGGAAACTACCGGGCCTGCGCCTGATGTCGCAGGACCTCCACCGGTATCCACCGGTCCTTCCTCGGTTCTACCGGTCACCAATCCTCGACCGGTCGTCATGAAGGCACCACCCATTGCATTAGTCAGCGCAGCAGCATTCCGAACCATCATCAAACACCCTGATACGTGCCAATACACTCTTCGGGCTTGTCAGTCCGAAGAGATGACAGCACGCGCTGCTTCGCTGGATCCACCGGACATGACCGGTATACCGGAGACCTACCACGACTTCGCCGATGTGTTCTCTGAGAGGGATGCCTACAACCTCCCTCCCCATCGCGAGTTCGATCTCAAGATCGAGACCCTCGATGGTGAACTTCCCCCTATCGGCCACGTCTACTCTCTGTCTGCAAATGAGCTATCGGCACTCCGGAAATTCCTCGACGAGAACCTTAAGGCGGGATTCATATATCCGTCAACGTCGAGTCATGGAGCACCAATATTGTTCGCCAAGAAGAAGGACGGGTCCCTCCGGTTGTGTGTCGACTACCGGGGACTCAACCGGATCACTAAGAAAGACCGGTACCCTCTTCCGCTCATCTCTGACTTACTCGACGCACCTGGAAGAGCACGAATCTATACCAAGCTCGACCTCCGGCACGCATATCACCTCCTCCGGATCGCACCGGGTGATGAGTGGAAGACCGCATTCCGCTCGCGCTATGGCTCTTACGAGTTTAAGGTCGTACCGGAGGGGCTGGCCAATGCACCGGCCGCCTTCCAGCGCTTCTTGAACACGGTCTTCGCCGATCTCCTCGACGTGAACGTCATCGTATATTTGGATGATATCCTCATCTACTCTGACGATCCCACCGAGCACGAAGCCCATGTTCGAGAAGTGCTCCGGCGTCTCCGGGAGCAGGGTCTTTACTGCAAACTATCGAAATGCGAGTTCAGCATCACAACCTGCGAGTATCTGGGGTATATTCTCTCACCGGAGGGCTTTACAATGTCACCGGAGAAGATCTCGGCCGTCGTCGACTGGCCGGTCCCCCGGAAAGTCCGGGATGTGCAATCCTTCCTTGGCTTCTGTAACTTCTACCGCCGGTTCATCTACGCATACTCCGACATCACCATACCACTCACCCGTCTCACCCGGTCGAACCACCGGTGGGACTGGAACACCGATTGCCAAGAGGCATTCGATGCTCTCAAGGCCAAGTTCAAGGAATCTCCGGTGCTTTCACACTGGATACCGAATCGACAGATCACAGTCGAGACGGACGCCTCGGACTACGCCATCGCCGCTATCCTCTCCATTACCGGTGATGATGGGGAAATACATCCGGTCGCCTTCCGGTCCCGTACACTGGGACCGGCTGAACTCAACTATGACACACACGATAAAGAACTCATGGCAATCTTCGATGCCTTCTCACATTGGAGGCATTACCTCGAAGGCTCCGGTCTTCCCATCGATGTCGTCACCGACCACAAGAATCTTGAGTACTTTGCGACAACAAAAGTACTCACCCGCCGGCAAGTCCGGTGGTCTGAGTATTTGTGCCGGTTCAATATGGTCATCCGGTTTCGACCGGGTAAACTTGGAGGAAAGCCCGACGCTTTAACTAGACGATGGGACGTCTACCCAAAAGAGGGGGATACGCGCTATACGCAGTTAAATCCTCACAATTTTCGCCCCATTTTCACTCAAGACCAGCTCGAATCTTCCCTCCGGGCAACTTTCCTCGAGGAAATCGTCCTCCGTGCATCCACAGTTATGGACGTCAAACAGTTACATGCCGACATCAAGGCCGCAATTCCTCTGGATCCACAGGGAGCCGCCGGTCTTGCGACCGCTGCGACCGGTGAACCATCCAGATGGTCTATCGACCCCACCGGTAACCTCCGGTTCGACAACCGTATCTGGGTTCCATCAGTACCAGGTGACACACCAGACGCGCTCCGGATACGTGTTTGCCAGTTCATGCACGACCATCCCATCTCCGGTCACTTCGGCCAGAACCGCACTCTCGCCCTCGTCCGGCGAGATTATACCTGGCCAGAACTCCGCACATTTATAAAGAACTACTGCAAATCCTGCATCCTTTGTAAACGCAACAAGGCACCTCGTCACCGACCATACGGCCTGCTCCGGCCACTACCGGTCCCTCTCCGGCCATGGGATTCGATATCCATGGACTTCATCGAGCAACTTCCGCAGTCTGGCGAATACGATGCAATACTCGTGATCGTCGACCGGGCAACAAAACAATCCATACTCATACCCTGCGATATCCACATCACTTCCGCTCAACTTGCTCAACTCTTCCTCATTCATGTCTTCTCCAAACACGGGATCCCGTCGGATGTAACATGCGACCGGGGCAAGGAATTCATCTCGGCATTCTTCCGGTCGCTCGGAGAACTTCTTAAAATGAAGATGCATTATACCTCCGGTTACCATCCGTCGGCCGATGGTCAGACGGAGCGGATGAACCAGACGGTGGAACAGTACATCCGGATCTATTGCTCGTACCAACAAGACGATTGGGACAAACTCCTTCCGCTATGCGAGTTTGCCCTTAACAATGCCCCGAATGCTTCCACCGGCATCTCACCGTTCTTCGCCAATAAAGGCTACGACCCATCAATCACCGTGCATCCGGAGGTTGATGCGGCTAACGCCCACGCCCGGAACTTCGTCGTCAACCTGGAGGACCTTCACAAATTCCTCCGGGAGCAGCTCAAGTTCGCGCAGGAACGATATAAGATCACAGGTGACCGCGTCCGGTCACCGGACCCGGTCTTCAACATTGGAGACCAGGTCTTCGTCACTGCAAAGAACCTTTCCACCACCAGACCTACCAGGAAGTTCTCAGAAATTCTCCTGGGTCCATATGAGGTCATAGGGAAACCCTCCGCTGCATCCTACACCGTCCGGCTACCAAAATCTCTGGCTCAAGTACATCCGGTATTCCATGTCTCCCAACTCGAACCGCACCACCCGAACCCCTACGCCGGTCGCGAAGAGGCTCCACCGGCGGCGGTCGAAATCATCGACGGAGACGAGCATTTTGAGATCAAGCAAATCGTCGACTCAAAGTTCGACCGGAGGTACAAGAACCCCCTCCGGTACAAAGTCGAGTGGCTTGGCTATGAAAACACCGATGAGCAATACAGCTGGGTCAGTGCCGAGGACATTGACGCACCCGAACACATCCACGACTTCCACACCCGTTTCCCCAATAAACCCGCACCGACCGGTGACGACTAGTCTCGACCGGTGCCGGTTTTTTCAAAATTCCAAGTCACCCACAGTACCTCCCATCTGGTCTCCAATGTTCGTCTTGGGAATCCGAACCTAAGAGGGGGATACTGTTATATCCATGCACAACCAACCTTCAGAAATGCGCCTCGACAACTCAAGACCACGACCGGTAGCACCGGTCAGCGACCGGTGCCGGTCACGACCGGTACCGGTGGCGCGGTGGTACCTCGTGGACATCGTATGGCGCCATAGTAGCACCATAGCACCAGCTGGCCCTCAGCCATGTGGTGCTAGGTCTTCTTTCTTATTGTTCAAGTTTCTCTACTATTGTGTTTGAACTTCTAACCCCATATGGGTTCTTGTCCCTATTGTTACATCCACATGGACGCTTTATCTTTCCCCTTATATTATACAATAAGCTTCACTACTATATAATCTCGTACTCTACAACCTTGTTCTTCAGTTTGTTAATAAACGTTGCTTCACCTTCCCTGTGCAGCAATCCGAGTCACCGGTCTCCACCGGTCGTCTTGTCCCCCCATCCGGTCCTCTCCTGGGATCAACGGATAGTGTCGCTCGCCCTACCCCTCTGTGGCGTTGCGATATCTAGTCCTCCGGTCAACACCGGTCACGACCCCTCTCCGGTCGATACTCTACCTGAGTTCTGTCCGACTGGTCGGCTAGACTCCTATATCCCCGCTCGGATATAACACTAGCTTATATAGGAAAATAGGTATCCAGGAGGCGGTAACCCAGGGTTAATGCGACAGGATAAATGAAAGGTACGAAGGAGAGGAGGTGTAGGAAGTGGGCAGGAAGGGGTCCGATGTCAAGGTACAGGAGCGGTACCTTGACTTGGCGATCGATCCAGGAGTGCCCGGGTTATTCCCAGGGGTCCGGGTTATTAAACCGGGTTAATAATCCGGGTTATTCGAGGGAAGTGTGGGAAAGGTGTGGGTGGTGGAAAAGGTTGGAAAATGGGAAAAAGTGGTGAATCATGACACTACTGAACCTTTCATAACTACTCACAAACCAAGGTAGGTGAGGTGCTTTCTGCATGTTGGCTGCTGCATGTTTTAGGTTCAATTTGTTGTACTGTAGGACCCATTGAGGTCTGATTGCGGAAGATGCAGAGTCCAGCGGCGGGACGACTGAGAATCTACTCAAGAGGAAGAAAGACGAAATGCAGGTTCGACATATGGCTCAGTCCCGAATCGAACGGGTATCCCATTGAAGCACGCGAGATAGAGCTACATGATGTGGGTGCCGACCACCCGCTACTGAGCCTCTATAACTAGTCCCAAACCGAGGTAAGTGAGGCCCTTTCTGCGTGCTGTGATTTGATTTGGCTGCCGCATGTTTTTGGTTCAATTTGTTAGACTAGCTAAGACCCATTGAGGTCTGAAATTGCGGAAGATGCTCAGTCGGGTGGACTGAACTTGAAGCTTGAAGCTCGAAAATCTAACGATGGGAAGAAAAACAAAGTGTGCCTGTATACAATGTACATGGCTCAGACCCGAGTCGAACGGGTATCCCACTGTAAATTTACTGGAGATGCTCTGTGGTATATGGTGTGGGTGGGGACCACCCGTTACTGAGCCTCTGTAACTAGTCCCAAACCGAGGGAAGTGGAGCACCTTCTGCATGTTGTTGTGAACTGATTTGGCTGCTGCATGTTTTTGGTTCAGTTTGTCGGACTAGGAGGACCCATTGAGGTTTGAACTTGCGGAAGATGCTCAGTCGGGGGGACTGAGAATCTAACAATGGGAAGAAAAATGAATTTTAACAGGGCACATGGCTCAGCCCCGAGTCGAACGGGTGTCCCACTGCAACCATTTTTGAACAACCATGCACTTGGTGTGGGTGGCGACCACCCACTACTGAACCTTCCTCAACTACTCCCAGACCGAGGTAAATGAGGTGCTTTCTGCATGTCACTGTGATTTGATTCGGCTGCTGCATGTTTTTGGTTCAATTTTTGGACTACCCATTTAGGTCTGAAATTGCGGAACTTGAAGATGCTCAGTTGGGTGGCGAGAGGACTGAGAATCTATAATGATCATGGGAAGAAAAACAAATTTCACCTGCACAACACATGGCTCAGACCCGAGTCGAACGAGTATCCCACTGGAAGTGTTTCGAAACCACGCGCACTTGGTGTGGGTGCGGACCACCCACTACTGAGCCTTCCTCAACTTCCAAACTGAGGTAAGTGAGGTGCTTTCTGCTTGTCGTTGTGAACTAATTTAGCTGCTGCATGTTTTTGGTTCAAATTTGTTGGACTAGGACCCACTGAGGTCTGGAATGGCAGAAGATGCACAGTCAAGCGGCAGGACGACTGAGAATCTACCGAAGAGGAAGAAAAACGAAATGCAGGTTCGATGTATGGCTCAGACCCGAGTCGAACAGGTATCCCACTGAAGTAATGGAGATCGAGCTACTTGATGTGGGTGCGGACCACCCGCTACTGAACCTTCCACAACTGTTCCCAAACCAAGGTAAGTGAAGTACCTTCTGCATATCACTGTGATTTGATTTGGCTGCTGCATGTTTTTGGTTCAATTTATTGCATTATCACCTATTGAGATCTGAACTTCAGATTGAAATTGCGGAAGTTGCGCAGTCGAGTGGACTGAGAATCTATGTACTCAAGAGGAAGGAAAATGAATTCCAGCTTTATACGTGGCTCAGACCCGAGTCGAACAGGTAGTACCCCACTGCAAATTTTTTCGAGTGCTGTGCGTGCATGTGGTGTGGGTGCAGACCACCCACTACTGAACCTTTCATGGCTATTCCCAGACCGAGGTAAGTGAGGTGCTTTCGGGCGTTGTGATTTTTCCTGCGATGTTTTTGAGTTGTCGGTTTTTGGTTTTGGATTTGAAGCAGAACTACCAGTGATGACTTGGAAGAGATGCGCAGCCAAGTGGCGGGAAGATTGAGAGATTAGCGAGGGGGAAGAAGGGCAGAAGACAAAAAACCCTTGGAGGGTGAAATTTATATGACCCAGCCCCGAATCAAATGGATGCCCAATTACAGAGTTTGAATTTTTGTCATTCAACCTCATCGCAGGCGGTGTGGATACAGTCATCCACTGCTGAGCCTTCCTTATCTTCCCCAGGCTGAGGCAGGTGAGGCTCAATATCTACATTTAGCTTCTCCGAATCCACTCACTGGAATTGATGTGGTTGAAAAAGTGGATGCTGAATTCCAAATTCCTCCTTGTTCCTCTTCGTCCTTTACTTGGCTCGAGTATCACGGGTACAAGTGGAAGTTCAGCAGTCAGTGTGCGCTCAGAAGATGTGGGGAAGAGCACAAAAAAGCAAACCCTCCGTGGACCAATGGCCCAGCCCGAGTCGAACGGGTGTCCCACTGGAGCAACTTTCCGGGCAGTAGATCACTTGGTGTGGGTGCGGACCGCCCGCTACTGAGCCTTCCATAGCTACTCCCAGAGCACGGTAGGAGAGTTGCTTTTTGTGTGCTGCAAATCTGATCCTGCGACATTTGTATCTTTTTAGTTTTGAATTGTGAACAGCTTTCCTGGGTGCGATAAATCGTGGGAGATGCGCACTCAAACAGCGGGATTACTTGCAGAGAATCTGATGAGCGGCAGGAGAAGGAAAAACGAAGCAAACCTAGAGCAAGTGCATGGCTCAGACCCGAGTCGAACGGGTGTCCCAGTGCAAAGGCGAGCACAAAATACGGTTGTGGGTGCGGCCGACCGCTACTGAGCCTTCTGTAAATATTTGGAACTGCACAGGATGAGATACATAACTTCGAACGTTCGTCCAGCAGAACTCGGACTCGGAGTTGGGCGCAGTTGGACGCTGGACGCCACCGGGCACTGTATTGAGCAACAGGGCATCTCGGGTCGCACACTGTGCGGTCAAACCATCATGAAATTCGGGATGTTTTTCCTGATGTTCCAACACGAATATCATGATGAAAGGTCTTGAACTTTCTAACGAACCATCGTGAATCGTAGTAAAAATGAGTGTTGAATTTCCTTGTGGTTTTAGGAACATTCACGACGTCTTTTTCACGATGTTTCAACATGACTCCATGTTGTTTCGTCGAGACATCACCCCTCATTCCTCAACCCAGGGATGCGGCAGGGTTTCACGACAAAGCATAAGGAATTCACAGAAAAACATCATGAATTCAATTGTATCTAGTCACTGGCAATCGGTACATCGCCCCCGTCGTCCTCCGAGCTATCCGACGACTCCCTAACCTCGTGCGCGGCCCTTTCGTCTGGGTCTTCATCCTCCTCTTTATCAGATTCGTCGATTGCGGGGGTCGCACGTTGGTCTGTACGGCGGGAACAATTAATCCCACGGCGTCGCCAATAGAGGAAAACTCACCCGGTTCATGCGATCCCTGACGAGCCGGAGATCCCGAATCCATATCCACTAAGCCTTGGTTAGGACCGACACGACACAAATTTGATGAAACTCACCGTCACTCTCGTGCTCGGCAGGTGGAGAAACGACACGGCTACCACGAGGACCTACACTCAAGTAGGCCAAAGGAAGTCACCGGGATGGGCTAGATCAACGGTGTCGCGTCGTTCGGTGGTATAGCGTCCGGTTGGTTCGAAAGGAGGGGGGTTGGGATTGAGTTTGGGCATGTCTGCGAGTGGGTCGCCGTAAATGTGCCGTTCGATGCGAAACTTGTCGGGTAGTGTGCCGAGGACCGGCCGAATCTTCTGAGCGACTGGTTTGTATTTCTTTTTAGCGAAGACGTCGACGAGAGGGGGAAGAGAAGAGGGAGAGGAACACATCGTGGGTGCAGGAGTTGACACAGAAAAGATTGGTTGAAAAGTTGAACCGTGAGTTGAATCACGGGTCGGGGGAAACGCCGGTTGAACGACGGTGTGCGACAGTATAGTGTGCGCATCAGAGCCTAAATTTGTACATGCAGAAAGGTAAGTATGTTGGAGCTGGGGAATGTTGTCCGATTCGAGGGCCGAGGTGGAGTGAATAATAAATTCGCCGGGTTTGAGTGGATCTGGAATGATCAACAGCGCTAATTCGCCATCGTCGGGAATCAAGTTCTCGAGCGTTGAGACTTCGGGTCGTTGGGAAAACCCTGAGGGCGCGAGCGAGGAGGGCCACGGGGGACGGTGGGAACGGTCACCAATTTGCCGCTATTCGGGTCGCAGATGGTGATGGTCTGATCTTCGTTGGCGAAGGTGCGAATAATGCTTTGAGTTAAAACATTGAATGGGTGTCCAAGAAGGACGTCGTAGGCGGGGTTTCGAACGATGTGGACCTGGAGGTAGACAGTAATTTCGCCGACACGGAATGGGACATTACGAGCAAGTCCGAGGGATGGGGTAATTGAACCGTTTGCCGATTGCATTCGAAGCACGATGGTTGGGTCGTAAGAGAGCGCCAAATCATGGCACACAGACTCGGCCATGGCTATAATCTGCGAGCCGCCATCTAGAATGCACTCGATGACTTCGCGGTTGTCAATCAGAGGCAAAATGGAGCGAATTGCGCAGGATTCCATGGACACGATAAGGTCCTCGGGCATCGTGCCGGAGTCGTAGAAAACGGCATAAGGATCGGGGATCACAAATGCGTTCGGGGGTAAGGCTGAGTTGGAAGCGGCGGAGTGGACGAAGGAGGCAGGTAGAGAGTCGAGGAAGGCCGCGTGGCGTGCGTCGTTTGCACGTTGCTCGGTGAGAGTCTCGGAGTCGGAGGTGGGGTCGCCAAAGGGGAGCGGGGACTCAGCGTGCGGGGACTGAACAAAAATATTTGTTTCCTTGGGCGGGGCTCTGCGGGACGTGGTCTCGTCGCGATAGCGAGCACGGACATCCGGGGCGATGGAGAGGAGCTGGCGTTGAGTGAGGCGCACCTCAGCATTCAACGAAGCATTGAACACCTCGGCCGCATCCTTCTCGTTGTAAACTGGCGCCGTGGTTCGATACGCGGGGGCCTTTGGTGCAGGAATACCAAAGTTCCGCTCTTTCGGGGGAGCGTAGGCGGCGTCACGAGCGTTGGCGAAGGGGTGGACGTGGCCCTGAAGCGGGGCAGAGTGTGTGGAATTTTGGGGAGCGGAGGCGGCGGCTGGAACTGGTGGGTTGGAAACCGGGATAGTGCGGTCCGGTTCCTCCCGAGCAGCGTCGAGTGCTTGCTTCGCCTGGCGCCGAGTCTGGATTGCGAACATTTCGCGTTGCAACGACTCAAAGCGCTCGTCGTCGGTGAGGGCATAAGCGCGGGCGGTGGTGGGGGACGGGGAAGAAGTGAGATGTTGAATGGCGGCTTCAACCATCAGCTGAGCAGCAGCCAACTGCCCGGGGTTCTGCTTGTGCCATTCCTGGAAGCGAGTGCGCAGGTTCTTGCCGAGAATAGTGCGGGGAACAAACGCGCCGCTAGGAAGGACAACTCGTCCGTCCGAGTTTCGTTTGCAAATGCCGGCGTTAATATCTTCGACGACGCGCTGGCACTGGTTGATGAAGTGGTCGAGGTCGCTGCAATATCCGCAGCCGTCGGGGCGGTTCCTTGGAACGCCGGCGCCACCGGTGGTGGCCGAGGGAGTGCTGCGGTTGGCGAGGACTTTAATCAACTCGGTGACGGTGCCGACTAAAGCGGCAATGCCGGGATCGGCCTTAACAATTGGCTCGGGGACGGGGGTTGGAAGCGTGGTGGCGATAGCAAGCGTACCGAGAGAACCGGCAAGTGCGAACTGCGCGGCCTCATAAATAGCGTCGATGGTGTAGGGATCCTCGGGGTGAACGTCGGGCTGTTTGATCTGTAGGCGGTTCTGAATTTTAACAAGGAGCGAGGCCGGTTGCATAGCGCGAAGGAAGGAGCGGCTCTGCTCCGAAATGGAGAGCCGACTCTTGCCGATGAGATATGTGGTGATGCGAAGAAATTGCCGGTAGAAGGAGGTGAGGTCGTCGCGCGAATAAATGCCGTTGCGGGAGTAGTGGCCAATCAACGCGTCAAGATCGCTAAGCGCGAAGCGGCGTTCCTCGTCGTTGCCTGAATAAAGCTTCAGTACGTCTGCCTTAAATTCGTCGTACGTTTTCGCGGCATCGGTAAACGTAGAGAGCGCCTCCCAAGTTTCCTGATCTTCAACCGTTAGAAACCGGGTGGCGTGGCGCTTTTTCTCGGTACTATCGGTGACGGCGGCGCGGGTGAAGAGATAGTCGAGGTCGGTGAAGTAACGGCGGAGCTCGTGGGGCTTGGCGGCGTCGAACGTGGGAGCATTACGGTCTCCGCGGGCGGGCATGGCAGGTGTGGCCATTGTTGTGACGGTTGGCGATGGGGTGCGAGTGATGGGGGTAGGTGGGTGATCAAGAAGCCAAGTGAGACTCGGGGAGTCCGGTGAGTGCGGTGAGAGGTTGTTGTGGTGAGCGAGGTCGGGTGGTACGAGATCGAAGAGGTGTTCGTCCGCAGCCGAATACGGGGTTGTGTCGAGGAGATTGGTGGGGTTCTGGAATGCGGTGATAAATTCGAGTCGAAGATTACGGCGAGCGTTATTCGGCCGCAAGTTGTGAGTTGAACCCGAAGCTATGGTTGAAAAACCCTCGCGGTGGGCTCCAAAATGACACGCCTACCAACCGGCCAGGCGCGAGCTGAACCAAAAGGTGTGTGAGCAAGCGGGAGAAGGGAAGGTAGGAGATAGTGTGCGAGAGTGGATCAACGATGCCGGGTTGTTGTTACTGCAACGAGCAGGCCGATGGGAGGACGACGAGGGGCGAGCGAGACGGAGGTGCGAAGCGAAGCGAGGACGAGAGCGAGAGCGAGACGGGAGCGACGAGGGAGAAAGTGGCAAAACTGTTCTGTTGTTCATTGTACAAGTACGGTGTATTTATACAGGATTTTGTGGGTGTCAAGGGGACAGGGAACAAGGAAAGCGAGAACAAGGTAGTAAAGAAGTCAAGGACGAGAGGTGGGTCAAGGATAAGGTCGTGAGGCAAGTACAATAGCAGGATATAAAGAACAAGAACATCGTGTACACACCAGATGAAGTATCATGATTGGCGGGCATTCTGTGGGTATTGGGTGTTGTAATCGAGCCTAGAGCGTGTGTAGGAAGTAGATAGTACAAGGCGAGCACGGGGGATACGTGGGTCGACGGATAACACGAGAAGTCGCAAGTGTGGTTGAGAATCGAACCGTGGGAATCATTTGATGCCATTGATCCGAGTTCGGCATGTTCGATTTGCACGCCTGGCGCGCAGGGATGCGCGACAATGGACCTGGATCTCGACCCGCCTGCGGACTCGTTGACCCCGCCACCTCAAGGGGACGACACTGAGATGGATATCGACGAGCCTCCTGCGCTCTTGGAGCTCTCTGACTCCGAGTCGGAGTCCGACGATGGTTTCTTCGCGGGAGAAGAGGAGAATGATGGTGGATGGGAGTCGGACGAGGATGTAGCGCTAAGTGGTGAATGGGACGAAGGCCAGGAGCCATGGCAGGTGGGGCTCAGTGAAGGCGACCGATTGGGGGAGGTATTTGAGGCCGAGGCCGCTCGCACTGGTGCGTCTGCTCTTCGCTGACTGTCGATAACCTGACCTGACATCAATTGTAGCGCAAAACTTGTCCAGCGAGGATTTGAATGATATTCGAGCCTTCAACTTCAAGGCAGACACACAGATAACAGATTCCGCGTACGAGAAGCTCTCCCTCGCATTTCCTCAGCTTGAGGACCTCTCCTCGCTCTACGTCCTGCAAAAGCGGATGTCGTTCTTGTCCGGGGTGAGACCCATGCGATACGACTGCTGTGTCGGCTCGTGCATGTGTTACACCGGGCATTATGCTGCTCTTCAGCGGTGCCCCTTCTGCCACGAACCGCGGCTCGACGCCGAGGGGAAACCCCGTCGCGAATATCATTATATCCCGATCATCCCGCGTCTCGTTGCGCTGTACACCAACCGGGAGCATTCCGAGCTTTTGCAAACATACCGCGCGGACTTCGTCTCGGAGCCAGGTACGGTCAAGGACGTCTTCGACGGCACCCACTACAAGAAACTCCTCAGCAAATTCGTCGTCCTCCACGGCAGAAAGCTCGGTCATAAATTCTTCTCGGATATGCGCGATATCGCGCTCGGCATCTCTTTCGACGGTGTAAGGGCAACCTCGAGGCCCGAGAATACTGTATCATTTCGACCAAAGGTTCAGGTGACGGGTGACGGGCACCCGTGAACTGAACAATTTTGGCCTTGGTGACAGTGACAAACGGCTTTTCTGGCCAAATTAAGCTGAAAAACGGCAAAAATTTGCGTCCGGCACTTGCCGGACGTCCGTATATGGTAATTTTTGCTGATTGCCGATCAATGAACACCTTGTGCAGTGAACAATCGTGGTGACGGGTGACACCCCGTGAACCTTTGGTCGAAATGATACAGTACTCAAGAGTCCTAGCGAGGGGAATCCGAAGTATATTAATAATGTACACTAGAATACAGGAAAGCATAACGCACCTAGCGAGGGGAATCCGAAGAGAAGAAACTCTGAGGATTCCCACGCTAGGTCGGGACTCTAAATACGTACTATACAGGCACATGTGACCGGAGTGATCGGCAGAGATCCCGGGCTCGGTCACAAGCGGAATGCCAACGGGAGATACCGGAGGGCTTAAAGGGGCGTCGGGAGGGGGTTCCCCTGACATCATCCCCCCCTTGGAATGCGGCGCCTCGACGCATAGACCGGACGTGGAGGGCAGGGTCGCGGAAGGGGAGAGAGTCGAAGGCTGTGACTGAGATGGACCGTGGAGCGGTTGGATGAGTACGATAATACTCCGCAACGGCTTCCGGAGCGAAGACATCGGAATGTTTGACCCACTGATTGTGTGAAGCGTTGTACCCTTTGAAAGACACCATATAATATAATGACTTCCATCGGATCTTAGCATCCAAAATCTTGTCGATCTCCCATTCCGGGGCATCCCCAGGCTGCTCTGGGAGGACTGGAGCAGGCTCGTCATAGCCCGGACGTCCCGGAAACGGGTCGTCCTCTGCCAGCTGCAACTTCACCACGGGGAAGACAGGGTGGAGGCGTGAGAGTCGAGGCGGGAGTTCCAGCTTGTAGGCGCCTCGACCGACAACCTTAACCACCTTAAAGGGGCCAAGGCGCCGGTGCGAGAGGCCCTGCGACGGACGAGTGGTCATGATGTCCGATGCGTCAAGCCAGACACGGTCACCAACCTTGATGTCGGGCGCTGGGGTGCGCCGGCGGTCATAGTACTGCTTGTACTCCTCCTTGGCCTTCACCAGCGCAGCTTTGGCTTCCGAGACACCTGAGGCAATCCGATCGCGGAATTCGTTTGCTGACTCCACCTTTGAGCGTACCCCAGTGAGCTCAAACCCCATGCGAGGGAGCCGACCGGTATCGGTCATGAACGGGACCTGCTGCGTTGAAGAGTGGATGTGGTTGTTGTAAGCGAACTCCGCGGCTGGCAAGAGATAGTCCCAGTCATCCTGCTTATAATTGGTGAATATACGCAGGAACTGCTCCATCTCCTGGTTGACGCGCTCGGTCTGACCGTCAGTCTGTGGGTGATACGCCGTAGAGGTGGCTGGGGTGATCCCGATGAGGCGCCAGAGCTCCGTGGTGAACTCCGCAATGAACTGCGAACCGCGATCAGAGGTGTACTTCTCGGGGGTGCCGTGGTGCCTCCAGACATTGCGGTAGTACAGCCGAGCAGCGCCGACAGCGTCGATGTGGGTTGTGCACTCATTGAAGTGAGCACGCTTCCCGAGGACATCGACCACAACCATGATGGCGTCATAGCCATGCGCCTCGGGGAGCTCCACAACAAAGTCCACCGACACGGTGTGCCAGCGCTCCGGAGGAATCTCAGTCGGGTGCAGCTCTCCGACTGGGAGCTTCCGGATTGCCTTGGTGCGGCAGCACAGGTCGCAGGTTGCAACATACCGGCCGACGTGTCGGGACAACTGGGGCCACCAGTAGTTCCGGGAGACAAGCTCCAACGTCTTGAAGCGGCCGGCGTGACCAGCAACCCGGGTGTCGTGATGCTGCTCCAAAATCCGGCGGCGAAGGTCCTTGTCCCTGGGGACAACAAGCTTGCCACGGAAATAGAGGAGACCGGCGTCGACATGCCACTCAGCGCTGCGGGCAGAGCGGGCGTTCCGGACCTTCAAAAGTTCCCGAGCCGCCAGAGCGACGGGGTCTTCGAGGTCAGGTTCACCGGCCAGTGCATCTCGGATGTCGCGCAGGATCGCAGCCTCGGGACCAGAGACGGAGACACCTTCGAGAGCGCGAAGGTGGAACAGCTTCGGACTCAGGAGAGTGACATCCTGGTTGTCCGGAGCTGACCCGTGGTCTGGTCTACGAGAGAGGGCATCGGGACGTCCCATGAGCTTTCCGGGCTTGTGATGAAGCGTAAAGTCGAACCGAGAGAGGTACAGCGACCACCGCGCCTGTCTACGGTTGAGGTTTTGCGACTTCCGGAAATACTCCAGGTTCTTGTGGTCAGTCCAGATCTTGACGGGATGCTGCGCGCCCTCGAGGAAGTGTCGCCACTCTTCGAGGGACCGGACGATAGCGAGCATCTCCTTGTCGTGGATCTCGTAGTTGCGCTGGACTGGCGACAAGCTCTTGGAAAAGAACGCCACAGGGTGCCACTTGCCGTCAGAGCCTTCCTGCGAGAGGACAGCTCCGGAGGCAAAGTCAGAGCTATCCGCCTCAAGCCGGTACATCCGAGACTCGTCAGGGAGGATGAGGACTGGATCAGAGGTGACAGCGTCCTTGAGGGCTTGGAACGCAGCGGCCTCGATCTCAGTCCAGACCCACACCTTGCCCTTCGCAGTGAGGTCAAAGAGCGGACGGGCGATGTCGGAGAAGGCTCGGATGAACCGCCGGTAGAAGTTTGTGAAGCCAACAAACTGCTGCACATCCTTCTTGTTCTCCGGCGTCGGCCAGGCAGCAACACCAGCGACCTTGACGGGGTCCATCTCGACGCGGTTATGCGAGATGATCACTCCGAGGTATTCGATCGACGACTTCTCGAATTCACACTTCTCCGGGCGCAAGTAGAGCTTGTGCTCCCGGAGACGTCGAAGCACCTCCCGGACAATCTCGCGATGCCGGGTGATGTCCGAATGTGCGATGAGGATGTCCTCGAGGTATACCATGACGTCGCCAGACATGATGAGATCCTGGAAAATGTCATTCATCATGGTCTGGAAGGTCGCGGGGGTGTTCGTCAGGCCGAAGTACATCACCAGGGGTTCGAAGAGTCCCCTGTTGGTGCGGAACGCTGCCTTCCACTCGTCACCGTTTCGGATCCGGACGTTGTTGAAGCCCCAGCGGATGTCAAGCTTCGTGAAGAACCGTGCGCCTTTCAAACGATTAATGAGGTCGTTGATCAGCGGAAGTGGATACCGGTTCTTCACGGTCATCGCGTTCAACGCCCGGTAATCTTGGACGAAGCGGAGACCACCATCCTTCTTCTTGATGAAGAAGACTGGTGAAGCCATGGGAGACTTCGACGGCCGAATCCGACCAGTAGCAAGGCCCTCCTCGATGAACGCGTCGAGCTCGCGTTGTTCGAGGGGTGAGATAGGGTAGACCTTACAGTTGGCGGGCTTCGAGTCGGGGACAAGTTCGATGGCGTGGTCCCAAGTCTGACTCTCTGGTAGCGAGTCAAAGGACTCCCGACTGAAGACATCCTCGAAGTCACGCACCCCCTGGGGAAGGGGTTCCTTACCGGGTGCGGAGTTCTTGGCATGGGCTTCCGCTAGGCGTTGAGAGACTGTAGCGGAGGCTCGGATGTCTTCTGGAGGAGAGAACGTTGTGTAAAATATACGGTCTCCATCCTCAATCGTGTCGTCCTCATCGTCCGAGTCATCAGAGTCATCCGGAGACAACTCTGGTAACTCGTCCTCGAACTCGTCATCGTCATCCTCGCCAGAGCGAAGGTCCGTGTCCACAGCACAGATGCGGGGGTATCGGGCCGGCACGGAGCTGGCGAAGGATTGAAGCAGCAGTTTTAGCGTGCTGGCGTTCGATCCTCGCCTCATCGCGGCAAGTCGTACAAACAGAGGGGCAGCGGCTCATTTTTACCTCCCGGGTTTCCCAGTTGATCTCCGGGTTGTGCTTCCGGAGCCAGGAGAACCCGAGAATAAGCTTCTGCTTGCCGAGCCGGGTGACAGCAAGCACAGCGCCTCGCTGTGCGACTTGTAGCGGAGGATGACATCTGCGACTTCCCGGATGCTGCCGGCTTCGTTTGGGGAGCCGTCAACATTGAAGACCGGGATAGGACGAGAGAGTCGACGGAGCGGGACCTTGTTTTCTGCAGCATACTCCGAGTCGATGAACTCTGAGGTAGCGCCACAGTCCACAAGCCCAGACAACGATAGTTTGACAGCATCATCGGTGGACTCAATCTCGAGGGGGAGGTGGAGGGAGTTCGCGCTGGCCTCAGCCGCAATGGTGAAGCGCTTGGGAAGTTTGCGCTCCCACATTGGTTTACGACGCAAGCGGAGGGGATCATCAAATACCGGCGCGGGGGTTCGAACCGGCGCAGGGGAGTTGGTTCGGTGGCTGTACAACCCGGGTCCCTCCGCCACTGATTTGCCATCAACAATGACGCACGGAGCTGTCGAGAGTGCGCAAAGTACGCCCTGTTTCTCCGGGTCGTGCGTCATCGCTATTTTTAGCCCGCCGGGGGGTGCGTCTATCGTTTCAAGTGATGCAAGAGGTGTATTGTCAGACTCATTACACAAGACATTGAAACGATTAGGGGACGCGACAGAGGGCGCACCGCTCACTCTGCGCGGGGGGGAAAATCCTCCTGGGCGACTGCAGCCGCGTGTTCCGCAACAACCTCGGCAGAGGCTAAACGGGCGACAAGCTCGTCAAGCATGTCAGCACCGAGCTGCTGGATGACCTCGTCCAGCACATCGACAGTGCGGACATCGACGGGGGTGGTGCAGTCTCGCGCGAAGTGGTTCGGGTCTCCACACCGGAAGCATCCGCGACGAGGGGGGTTCCTAGCCCGAGTACGGTCTACGTCCATGGGGACAGAAGGGGGGAGAGAAGGTGGAGCGACCCTCTGCGGTGGTGGTGCAGGGACCGCGAGAGCAGGAACCGTCCGAGCGCGGCCAGGCGCAACCGAGAGACGACCAGTCGACCCGGAAGCGGCAGCCTTTGCTCGGAGGAGCGACTCGTACTGGCGGTATGCGCGGAGCCGCCAGGCAGTGTAGTCGCGCAGGTCAGGGGGGTCGCTGGACCCGGTGATGGCGAGATTTATCGCCGGGTCGAGCCCAGTCCGGTATTTGGTGACCTTGATGAGCTCATCGTCGAAGCCGGCGAGGTCGACGAGGTCTTCGAAGTCGTCCGTGTAGCGGAAGACGTCGCGGGAGCCCATGAAGTACTGACGGGACTCGAGTTTCTGCAGGGCATGGTCCTGCTCGTTCTCCTCGACGAAGCGGAGGCGGAATTCAGCAACGAAGGCGGCCCAGGTGGGGAAGGGGAACGTGGGTTTGGCCTCGTGTCGTTCTGCCCAGCGCTGTGCAGAATCCTTTGCCATAAAGGACATGGCAAAGCGGACGACCTTCACCTCAGAGGGCTCACCACCTTCGGTGAATGCCTCGGGGAGGAGGCGGACGTAGGACCGGACAGCATGGAGGAATGCCCGACCCTGGGTCCGATCGCCGTCGAAGACGAACGGGGGGTTCGGTCGCAGGACCGATTTTGCGCCAGGAACAATGTTGGCAAAGATTCCTGAACCCGGGTCCGGAGCTGGGGCAGCAGGGGACGGGGCAGGGGAAGGCACCCGTTGGGGAGGTGAGGTATCGAGGAAAGCCATAAGGCGGTCGAGGGTCGCCTCAATCCGGGTCATGCGCTCCTCGGCGGTGCCAGTGGCAGCAGCGGGGTCGGCCATAACGGGATCGAGGGGACGGGAGGAGGGGGCAAGATTCGAGCTGGGCGAGGCGGGAGCGCTATCAGAGCGGTCCGAGCCTGGCAAGCCAAAGGTCGGAATCTTGACCGGTTAATCCCTTAGAGAGTTTCTTCTGCTGTAAGGGCAACCTCGAGGCCCGAGAATACTCAAGAGTCCTAGCGAGGGGAATCCGAAGTATATTAATAATGTACACTAGAATACAGGAAAGCATAACGCACCTAGCGAGGGGAATCCGAAGAGAAGAAACTCTGAGGATTCCCACGCTAGGTCGGGACTCTAAATACGTACTATACAGGCACATGTGACCGGAGTGATCGGCAGAGATCCCGGGCTCGGTCACAAGCGGAATGCCAACGGGAGATACCGGAGGGCTTAAAGGGGCGTCGGGAGGGGGTTCCCCTGACAGACGGTTTCGCCCCATTCAAGCGCCGAAAATATAGCTCCTGGCCCATAATCGTTTTCCTATACAACCTCCCGCCCCAAATACGCTTCCACCTCGAAAATATATTCTGCATCGGCCAGATTCCAGGCTCGCCAAAGGATTCAGATTCATTCATTTATCCATTCGTCCAGGAGATGTGGACGGCGGCCGAAGGTGTCCGGGCGTACGATTTCCACAGGGACCAGATATTCAGCCTCCACCTCTATCTCATCCTCGGCTTCGGGGACATCCCTGCAATCGCAAAACTGCTCAAGATGAAGGGGCACAATAGCCAGTGCCCCTGTCGCATGTGCGCTATCGTCGGCATTCAGGCGCCAAGTACGTCGTACTCGCCATTTACCGCCCCGATGTTGACCTAATTATTTTCCAGATAAACGGTTATATGTACCACTGTCCCGTCCAACGGGAACGTCTTACGATCCTCTCAATCTTCCGCTCCGCAATCACAACACGCTGATGGCTCAGGCCCGGCTGGTGGCTGACGCGACAAATGATGCGGAAGAAAAAGAACGCTCACAAGAATACGGCATTAAAGGTGTCCCATTTCTCTCCACGCTTCCGTCCATTTCCATCCCCGAGTCATCCCCTTACGATTTCATGCACCTCGTGTGGGAGAATGTGATCAAGACACTAATACTTCTGTGGGCGGGCGAGCACAAGGGAATGGACGAAGGGTCGGGTAATTATCACCTCGGGCCAACAGTTCTCGAGGCCATCGGTGCTGCATGCAAGGCCTCCGGCGACACTATTCCCTCTTGCTTCGGCCCCCGAGTTCCCAATATCAATTCGGAGCGTTATTACTTCATCGCCGACACTTGGTCCATCTGGACGATGTCCCTCGCGCCAATCTTACTGCGCCGGCACTTCCAGAACCCCGTCTACTATCTCCACTTTGTGTCACTTGTTCGTCTCCTGAACCTATGCTTGCAGTTCGAGATTTCGACCCAAGACATCGACACGATCGAGAAGGGAATGGCCGAGTGGGTGAAGGAATTTGAGAGGTCGGTGGTTCAACTTTCAACCGCTCTTTGTTCTGGGACTCAAGATATATACAGGCTTTACTACCAATACAATCTGAACCGGCTTCCTGTCTGTACGCTCCCAATACACGGACTGCTCCATATTGCGCCCAGCATCCGAATCATGGGGCCGAGCTGTATGGCGGTCGGAGTGTACATCTATTGTTTGGCAGGTTTTTTCCGTGTTTACGGACTTTGCGTCGTGTTTACGGACTTTTATTCACTCTCCGGGGTTTTTTCCCTGATGTTCAAGGAGGGTAAGTTTTTATTGAGGAACTCTGGAGCGGATAGTTCACTTTCTGGTGGTTAGAGTGCAACTGAGTGTTTTTTCGTAGGTCAACCAAAACTCTCAAACCTTTTTTTTCTTTTGAACCACAAAATTTGTTTTTTCCAGCATCTGTGAGACTTTTGTAGGTTCAACGTGACTTCAAGTAGAAAAACTTGTGGCGGCTGAGCTTCGGCATTGCGTCATGCCGTGATCCGGTCTCGGCAATGCAACAACAGCTGAACGAGTGGAAGCCTTGTACTGTAGGCAAGTAAGTGTACATACTGCTGCGAATGTAACACAGCTACTCATCATGTCTGGGGCTATGGCTATGAATCTACAGATTGAGCAGTGGTTAAACTGAGCAGCCGTTCAACCTGAGTTCAATTGGCTGGGTGACTGGGTCATGACCAGCAGTGTCCATATGGTATGTAGACATGCTGGGTGTTATGCCAGCAACTGGCACTATGATAGGGAGTCTAGAGGATGTGCAGGTAATACCGCAAACTCCAGCATCATTCAAACTGGAGGGTGCCGATGCCGGAACAAGAGTTGCCGATGTGCCGAGGTGCGGCTGACAAAACTTTTTTCTTTGACCTTCGTTGGAACATGAATCTATTTCATGGCAGCCAGAAAAAAACTTTCCGGTTCTCAAAAAAAAAAAAACGGGTCAAATTTTCCACGAAATAACTTTCAAGTTGAACTCTGACCAGAAACTGAAGTATCCGCTGACAAGTTCCTCAATAAAAACCTCATGTCTTTGAACATTGGGGAAAAAAACTCACAAGGTCAAGAAAACTCCGTAAACACAACAAAAAAGTCCGTAAACACGGAAAAAACCTGCCAAACAATAGATGTACACTCTGACCGCCATAGAGCTGGTGTTATGAAGGATTCATCATGAAATTCAGCAGAAAAATCTTGAATTTCACGATTCCTGATGTTTCATCAGGGAAGGGGACTTGAATTTCATGACCCAATTCATGATGGTTGACTCGGCCGTTTTCGGATTTTTCTGAGCATCATGAATTCCTAATGTTTCAACATGAATTCACGACCTCCTCAGCTTTTCCCAGGCTGTGGAGCTGAGTGGGGCCTGCACCCCGGGGCTCGAGCAAGGTACATAACTCATGTCATGACCTCCCAAAATTTTCCTCTACATGTATGCGCGCGACCGCGAAGTCAACATTGAACCTCGACTTAGTAACTTCCTAATACATATCTCCTCACTACCTACCTACTTACTCATATCTCTACTTGACCATTAAATTGGCACATATCCTTGCTCATGTGACAGGTCCATGGGTTCGGTGAATAGTAGATTTTTTCGGGTTCTACAGTGGTATTATTCCTAACAAAACCACACGGAATTCACAACGAAACATCATGAAAAGGCCATCATGAATGTTCCTAAAACCACCATGAAATTCACGACGTATTTGGAGGCTGGTTCACGATGGTTTGCTAGGAAGTTCAAGATGTTCCAACATGAAATTCGGCACAAAACATCGGGACAATCATCCCGAATTTCATGATGGTTTGACCGCACAGTGTTTGCGAGCTTCTAATTAAAATATTCGCAGTTCAACGGCACTTACGGCCAACTCCGCCTCCTGCTTGTTGTCAAGCTTCAACCCTCGAATGTGCTGCACACAACCACAACTCAAATCCACCTCCTAGCTGTCGTAGCGCCGAGTGTCATGAGTCGAACGAATCGGCTGGACATGCCGCACACCAAGGGCGACTTTCGCGCCATTCAAATCATCGACGCTAATGATCTAGACTTTGTTGTTGGGCGTGTTCCCGACCGCGGTGAATATATATTTATCGAACGTGTTGGTTGTAACAAGGTGCTGGAGGCGCATGATGATCCAGAGGTCACGGTTGCACCCCGGAACCACCGCCAGAGACGCATTGAAGGTGGCTAGAGTAGCAGTGTATGTTCCCATTAATATCTAGTTGATTATCTACCCGCCCTGTGCAATCAAGAATTTCACGATAAAACATTAGGAATTCATGACGCTGAAAAAGGCGGTGGATTACCATCATGAATAGGATCATGAAATTCCTGACCGGGTTCACGATGAAAGGTCGTGAACCCAACGTGAACCTTGAAATTCACGAGCACTCCTGGGGCCGATGGCTGTTTGGGACCAAAACATTGACTGCAGGCGGGTCTTATTTCTAGGGCTATTTTTGTGGTCGAGTCAAACTTCAAAGGAAAATAAACTCTGTTTGGATCACGTTTCGACACCCAAACATACACGATTTTGGCGACGCAGATGTGGATAAAAAATTCTACGTATTTCCCTGAGCCTTGGGAACCCAAAATTGCCCTGTTTGCGCAGGAAACATCGGAAGAACAATGGGATTTTCCATGTTTGGACCCCAGACAGGCTTATTTCTCCCTTCGCAAAGGACGGCAAACATATTCCATTTTCCCAGCAGGTTTGGGCATGGAACATGGTTCATATTCATGCGATCAAAAGGGATACCAGAACATAATGTGTTCAGTTCATTTTCGAGGGTGCATCTAAAATTGCGCCCAACAGAGGACCCGTTTGCAACCTGTGTTTCGCGACCCAAACATCCATCGGCCCCAGAAGTGGAGAATTGTGTGGAATTTCATGACGAATCCTCGGCACAGTGGCACTGACAAAAATCCGCAACCCTATCTGCACTGCTGGTCGCTAAAGTGATTAATGAAAGTTGAAATCAAGCAGGCGCCCACAACCCCGCCCGAAAGCCCTTGCACAACACCCGTCAACACCGTCCTCATCGCTCCGTCTTCCTCCTTGCGCGCTGAGCCACACCCCGCGGTCGTCCCCCAGCAGCCCACGAGCCGAGCGCCGGACCTCCGCTTCCCCACGATGGGCGCCTGCGCCTCCCAGCCCGACATGCGGTCGCAGAAAGCGCACTCGGACACGATCGACCGCCAGCTCGAGGAAGACTCGAAGCGGTACAAGAAGGAGTGCAAGATCCTACTCCTCGGGAGCGGGGAGAGCGGGAAGAGCACGATCGTGAAGCAGATGAAGATTATACACCAGGAGGGGTACAGCGAGGGGGAGCTGCGCGCGTGGCGCGGGGTGATACGACGGAATGCGGTGGAGAGCGCGTGGGGGGTGGCGAAGGCCGTGAGGGGGTGGGGCGGCGCGGGGTGGGAGGAGGTGGCGGTCGATGAGAAGGGGGCGGGCGGGGAGGCGCAGGGGGAGGGGGGTGCGCTGGTGGATCGGGTGCTGGCGATTGACGTGCCCGAGGGGAAGCTCGAGGTCGTCGCTGTTGGCGGCGCAAGCAAGGCGCTGCCCAAGACGCTGCCCGACGACGACCTTGACTCGGAGAAGTCGTTGGTGGGCGACAGTGGGAAAGGCCTGACAGCGGCCGCCGCCGACGCAATACTGGCACTGTGGCGCGATCCCGTCGTCGCAAAGGTGCTCGACGAGCACGGAAGCGAGTTCTACTTGATGGATAGCGCGGCTTAGTACGTCCTCGACTCCACAACTACTCTAATTCTAACGCACACTTGGACAACAGCTTTATAACCGCCATCCACCGTCTCGCTGCGCCCGACTACCTCCCCACCGAGGAGGACGTCCTGCGCGCACGACTGCAGGTGGGTTCCTTGCCTCCCTCCCTGCCTTCTGCCTCCCTCCCTGCCTCCCTTCTACCTCTTCCTCTTCGTCACCCCACCTTGTCCTTTGATATCTTGTCATACTAACACCAACCAAACCACAGTCCACCTCCATAACCGAAACCCGGTTCAACATGGGCGGGCTGAGCATCCACATGTTCGACGTCGGCGGCCAGAGGAGCGAGCGCAAGAAGTGGATTCATTGTTTTGAGAGGTGCGTTTGTGGTTTGGGGTGTGTTCTGTTCTGTTCTGTGCTTTGGGGGTCGAGACACGCGCGCGGCGAGGCGTTCTGTATGCTCTTGCCGTACCCTGCGCGGGGCGGGGGTGCGCAGCCGACGTCTTGAGGTGTGGGCTGGAGGGTTGGCGGCGGCCGCGCAAGCAGACACCCCCTCCTCTTGCAGCGCCTGCTTCCCTTTGTGTCGGTGCTGTGCTTCGTACTTCGCTGCCAGTTGCTTGCGGCCACAGCGCCCCTCCGCCGTAGGAGCCGCGCGCGTCTACCTACTAAAGGCGGACTCCTCCTTTTGCCCTTTGTGGTCGTACCGTACTCTTATCTCCTCACTGTCGTGGTCCTGTGCTGGCCGTTCCATACTCCATCCTCCTCCTTCTCTCGCATTCTCCTCGCTCTTACACCAATCTAACCCGCCCTCACAGCGTAACGAGCATCATCTTCTGCACGGCGCTGAGCGAGTACGACCAGGTGCTTTTGGAGGCGAAGGGGCAGGTGCGTTCTCATGTCCTTTTTCATTTCTATCACCATGTCATTGGCGGTGTCGGCGGTCGTCCGTGTCGGGGGACGGCGGTGGCGGTCGGCGGCGGGGGCGCACGTGCGTCGGCGGTCGCATCGTCTGCTTTGTCATTGGCGACGGCGGCGACGAGGGCAGTACGAGGGCGAGGACGAGGACAGCTCGAGTCGTGTTGGTCGTCTTCTGCTCGTAGAGGTTCCACGTAGCCGCGGCTTGCGTCGACGAGGAGCAGCAGGATGAGCACGACGACGAGATAGGGTCCCCGACGGCTCGAGGGCCGCGCTCCCCCGCCCATATATCCCCACTCTACCTATGTCGTCGTTGGCGGCGGTCGACCGTGTCGGTGTCCGGCGGTGGTATCACCGTCGCCTTGCCTGCTTTGTTGTGAGCGACAGGGGGGACGAGAACGGCGCGAGCCCTCGTATGTGCGCGTCGGTCGTCTGGTGCTTGCTTGTAGGGACGTCTCGCCGTGCGATGGCGAGGTGGCGGACGCGGTGCAGCAGGGTGAGCCCCAGTATAAGCAGAAGCACGACGACGAGATGTGGAGCCCGACTCTCTCCGCTCCTCGCTTACTCGCTGGCTCCTCCGCCCTGCCGACCCTGCCGACCCTATCCCAATCCTTCTACATATCTTCCGCTTTCTGCTCCTCCCCCTTTCCTCGTCACTGACCTCACACTGACGCCCTGATAGAACCGCATGCGCGAATCCCTCGTCCTCTTCGAGTCCGTCATCAACTCGCGCTGGTTCCTGCGCACGTCGATCATACTGTTCTTGAACAAGATTGATGTGTTTCGGGGGAAGCTTGGGAAGGTGCGTTTTTTTGGACTACTCTTCCCTCGTATTTCCGTCGTTCTTTTGTTTTTGTTTTTGTGGGGAAGAGGAGCGCGTTTTGGGGAGGCAGACAGAGGGTGGATGCAGCGGGGCTGGGGATCTGCGCGATCCTCGGTGTGACGAGACCACTCCTTGACGGTCCTCGCTGTCGGTGGGGGAAGGAGAACAGGCAACGTTACGTTGTGGTCGTCAGCGGGGATGACGACGACTAGCGGCGGTGGCTTCGTTTTCGTCTGTGTCGGTGTCGGTGTCGGTGCCGGTGCCGGTGTCGATCAGCGAAGAGGCAGCGTGGTGGTCTTCGTGGGTGCGAATGGAGCCGGGACGCTGTGGACGAGACGGGGGTGGGGTATCTGCGATGACGACTGTACCCTCTTTCGGATTTCGTCGATGGGTGCGAGTGTGTGGGGATGGGGGATGTGCGGCGGTGGCTGCACCCCTCTCTCATCTTCTCTTCGTCGGTGTCGGCGGATGGTGGTTGTCGTGGGCGCAGGTATGTGCGGGACGCCGTGGACGAGACGGGGGTATTTGCGCGATCGGAGGAGGTGTGATGACGACTGCGCCGTCTCTCGGCTTTCGTCGGCGGGTGCGAGTGTATGCGGGACGCCGTGGACGAGTCGGGGGTGGGGTATCTGCGAGATCGGCGGAGGTGCGACGACGCCACTGACGCTCCCTCTCTCGTCGTCGGTGTCGGTGGGGTGGTGGTCATTGTGGTCGTCGTGGGCGCAGGTGTGTGTGCGGTGTGTGTGGAGCGGCAGTTGAGTGGAAGGGCGACGCTACTTCGCATCCTCTTGCTCTGGCTCGGCGGCGGTTGGGGGAGCGTCGTTGTCGCCGACCACCAGCGTGGGTGTGTACGCAGAGGACCTTTCGCCCGCTACCTCGCGAGACCTCAAGTCCCCTAGCCGTCTTGCGGTGGGGCGCGCGCGAGTGCGCCGGGGGATGGCAAGTTGTGTCGTGAGGGCGGCCGTTGGATGCGCGCGAACGACGTCAAGTGCGACCGTCCACCTCCTCCTCCGCGGGTGGTGTATAGTCTATGGCACGAGCAGGACGGTGTCGTTGGGATCCCGGCGATTTGCTGGTCCGCTGCGTTTGTTTGCGTGTCGTGGGGCAAGTCGTGGTGGTAGCGGAACGAGTGTGTTCAGGCGCGGTGCTGGTTTCCTTCCGTTGATGCTGTCTGCCTGGTGGACGTGGTGAATGAATGAGGCCTGTTGATAGCGTCCTGTTGGCGCCGTGTTTCGTGCGGGCGCCAGTGCTAGTGTCGCACCGGCGTCGCTTAGTGGACGCGGGCGGTCGTTCTGTGGGCGACGTGTTCTTGTGTCGGACGGCGGGTTGTGGAAAGAGAGAGAGCGGGCGTGTCACCGCTCTTCCCATCCTTGCCGCCCAGCAGTATGAGCGACTGAATGGTGTCGTACCTCTTTTCTTCCTCTATCTTCCTATTCGCATACTCCTTCCCTCACCCCTTCTCCGTTGTCGTCACATACATACCCTAACACACTATCTCCGCAGGTCCCCCTCGAACGCTACTTCCCAGAGTACACCGGCGGGCCCGACATCAACAAGGCGGCCAAGTACGTCTTGTGGCGGTTTATGCAGGAGAATAGGGCGCGGTTGAGTGTGTATCCGCAGTGAGTCGCTTTGCTTCATGTACTTCCTTGTGCGGGTGGTTGGGGACTCTGGGCGATATACGGGTCTAGGGTGGAGGTCCTGTGGTGTGCGGTGTAACGATCATGGCGCGATTGGTTGGCAGGACATGGTCTCGACGCCAGGCGGTGTGCTCGCCCTCGTCCAGCTGGACTCGTCCTTTTCTAGAATCCTGCGATGGAGGGTCTACCTCTGTGGAACTGGGGGAAGGCACAGAGAAGAGGGACGGAGGACCACATGCCTTGCCCTTGTCCCCGTTTTGTCCTCTGCGCCGGACCTCGGCCTTTCCTGATTTGGGTTTATCTCGCCTCATTCCACTCGGCATATCTTCCCAATCCTCGCCCATCTTCCTCGCTCGTCTTTCTTTTACTCGTACTCATACCTCCATTCTCTGCAGCTTGACCCAAGCGACCGACACCAAGAACGTCCGGCTTGTATTCGCCGCTGTGAAGGAGACGATCCTGCAGAATGCGCTCAAGGACTCGGGGATTCTGTAATACCGCTGTGTGCCTTTCGGAGCTTGGAGCGGGTGTGGCGAGGTTCGTCGTCGTCGTTGTGCTCGCAGCGCTTCTGTTGGCTGACCAGATGTGATTTAGGAGCAGGGGAGGACCGGGGATGTAGGGAAGTCGGCGCACGGAGATGGTAGCGACACCGAGGAGGGGACGAGCGCGGATGCTCTGTAACCGCCCTTGCCCTCCGTCGTTAGAGCGCGTCCGCTGCCGTCTACTCCTCCTCGATGCCCACAGCGCCGCGGGAGGGAGGGAGGAGGACGACTCCAGGTGCTTGCCCTTCGTCGCTGGTGGTGGTGGTATACGGACGCGGATTGTTTCCAGACGCCTGCGTGTGTGCACCGGGGATGTTCGTCGTGCTTGTGATAGATATTTGCACTCCTTGGGGCAGGCTTCAGGGGGAGGGTTTCTTGCTTGTTACTTAATTGCTTTGCTCTTTGCTTTACCTGCTTATTATCAACTGTAAAATATGGATATGGACACACATTTGTACCTTCTCCCTCGACCGACTGCGAATGGAGGATAGAGTGGCTATAATGCGCGCAAGGTCACCGCCACGTGCGCCGTCACATCACGGACGCGTCGCGAGCGGAAGATCTGGGCCACTCAGGAGAACAGGGAACAGATTACCCGCAGGAGCAGCCAGAGATACTGACTTCGCTGAGACTTGTTCAAAATCCGGACAGTCAGAATCAGTAAATCACCCAGAGGCTCTTTTTCTGGTCAGTATTTCTTTTTGTTCATACGCAGCAGGTGTATGCAAGGTGTATGTCTCTAGAAAATGTATATCCCCGCTGTTTCAAAAACGAAGCCATATCGCGAGGAACAAAGGTCTGTAAATGTCTGTTTGTGAACCGGAAACTGCTCTGCAGGCTCAGTCAAAATTTGGCACAATTCTGAGTGCACGAGTACGATGAATGCAGTATGAACCTCCTTGCGTAGTGGAGTGGTTTTCTTGGCTTTATTCCATGGTTTAGGTCATGAAGCGAGTCATGTGATCGTGTTCGCGCGTGCTGTGTCGGCCACTATTTGTCCGAGCATTTTTCTTCCGCGCCTTTCCTCGACCGACTCAGCACCGACAGCCGCAAATACCAAATATTGCAGCCTCATATCGGATCTGACCTGATCCCATATGCCACTGGCAAAAGACAGACCTGGGCCTCCAAGGTCGACCATCGTCATCTCGCCAGAGAGCGTGGTGGAATTGTCAAAATCTGTTCTGCTCCCAGTGGAATGTGATACTTTGGTTCCAGCCCCAAAGGAGGAGCTGGCTGGAGTCAAGCAAGTCAAATCATTGCCTTGTGGACAAAAATTGAACTGCTGGAAGGCTTTCTCCAAGGTGAGCACTTGTCAAAAAACCTCGTGGCAGATATACAGTCATCCCAGCGGATCTTCTTCTGCTCCTATCTTCATATATTTTCTGCTCTCGTTCCTTGACTCAGACTTTTACTGATGTTTTCACATTGGATCATTTGTAGCACTGTCAAATCAAGCATTGTACGACTCGCAGGGTAAGTGTCATCATGGTGTAAATGATATTTATCGATCCTCCTTGATAGAGACCCAATGGTGATGGTGTGCACCATGTGTGCCGACTTGCCAAATGCAATGCAAAACTGCAATTGTCCTTGACGGCACTGAAGTCACACATCGAACACTCCCACTTAAAGCACCTCGCTCTTCCCTGTCCATTCACAAGGTGCAGGGAGAAGGGTTTTCCAGGCTCTGGACAGGAGCCCACTCTGCTCACTTTCTCCCGATCCCAGGATCTCGTCCGACATCTCGAGACCCAGCATGGAGATCTCATCGGGCAGGCGGTAGATGTGGATTCAAATATCCTGCTTCATCGATACGAGCCCCTTTCTCCTCGGAAATCTCTCGCCAAACCCCCGCCCCTACCGCTTTCGGGGTCAGATGGTATCCGTCTGGGCGGGCTCTTTGTCGAGGCAATTGCTGTTCGACCCACACCACATCTTGTCGAGCTCATTTCAAATGAAAGCACCCACCTCCCTTTTCGACATCTGCCCAAGACCGTACCACGCCGCAGGATGCTGCGACACCCCACTTCTATCGGCACCCATCGCACTCCTTCCACCAATCACAATGTCGCCCACAACTCCGAGTACGAGTTTGCAGACTTCCCAGACGTGGAATATCACCGCGATACAAACATCCTTACTCCACCTGGAATTCTCGATCCTCCGTGGTTTGCTGTGCGCCCCGTCCGCGATGGCTTTCTACACAGGGACCTTGTCCGTCCATTGCCACCAGCAAACCCGTCTATGGATGCTCCGCCACCACGAGCTAGCATATTTTATGATGCACTTCGAAGACAGGTGATGGAAGAGTATGCTCTTGGTCGTGATCGCACGACAAACAGTTGACATTGCTAGTACTTTTAATGTGTATGTTGGTTGGTACAGTGCCTGCTCGTGGTGCCATCACCACTAATAACACTACATGCTCCTCTTCATAATTGAAGAGTTTTGCTCATGTCATCTTGAATGCCTTTGGCATAATCCAGTCAAGACACAAATATAATTCTTTCAACAGCTCCGAGTCAAGCCAAGTCCTCGGCAGCCCTGCTTCTGCATTTCACACCAGTTGCATAATGTGCTTCTCATTCAGTATCTGTGCTCTGGTGGTCAGAGTGAGCACCTTACATCTGGAAAGGCACTCCATACCCGGGATTAGCACAAACAACTCTGTTACTTTCTTGACTTGAACTTCAACCCTACGACCAGTCACCGAAGTCTGAGCCACCATAAATTGTAGGAGCATTAGGAAGAGCTAGCCGTGTAGGCCTTATAAGACTATAACCTATGAGTGGAGGTCCTACATTTGTTAAAAGCGCAAGATCGTAGTGATTATTCAGGAAAGATCACATCCCATTCAACCCAACCGGATGACTCCAGCTCGGTGCATGACCCTGTTGGGTCGCACCGGTGCTCGCGCCTGCGGTACGTACAATAATTTCACAGAACAGGGTATATACCACACAAATAAACGGACCAACTCTACAACAATAATTACAATTCAACTCAACACGATCACTGCAGGGCAAGCTTCGAGTTCCGAATCAGCATGATTTTAACCCCAGGAAAAGAGAGCATACCAAAGCAAGGTGACCACCCACGACGGGACGCGCTTGGAACCCGGACTGTTTACCGCTAACCGTGTCGTAGAGATCCGAGAAAGGGACTGATTCCGCTATTAGTTAAACGGATTTCAAGGAATACATAGACCCATGTGAACGTACCGTTGCTCAACCCGTC
The DNA here is from genome assembly GCA_029281495.1 of Mycena filopes. Classification (NCBI taxonomy): domain Eukaryota; kingdom Fungi; phylum Basidiomycota; class Agaricomycetes; order Agaricales; family Mycenaceae; genus Mycena; species Mycena filopes. The sequence continues at coordinate 381,529 of JARIHR010000070.1, read as the reverse complement.
GGAAACCCATTTCTTGACCGAGCCGATAAACAGGTCGCGCACGGCGTCGTTTGTGACGATAGCCGCAGTCCAGATCTCCCAATCTAAAAGGTTTTTAGAATATACGAGGTAGAAAGATGGCGCAACGAACCGGTCTTGGTATAGGTGTGTCTTCGGAAGATTGTTAGCCTCGAAGTACGAGTGGAGAACAGCGGGAATGTTACCTGGTGTCGAGGGGCACACCGAACGCGTCTAGAGAACATCAGTGCCGTCCCCTGGATTCAGTATCAACTTTGCTCACTGGCGTGGGTCTGATACCAGGCAGTTTCTGTGCCGAAATCATTGTTTATCAGCGAAGGTGTGGATGTGAATATGGGTGCTTACGTTCGTCATAGACAGAAGCGGGGAACAGGTTGAGTTTGAGAAGCTTGTCGCCGTAAAGGTTGTAACTCAGACCCCAGCTATACAGTGTTCAGGAATCTGGTTAATAAAACCGAGTACGGAAACCGTACCTGTCGGACTGACCGTACTGCGGAGGAAGATCAAGAACGCGCAACGCGGGATTTAGTGAGATGGCTCACAGCAAGCGTGAGGTGAGCGCCGGTAGTCGACGCGGACAACTTCTGCCACTGGGTAACATAGCCCGATGCGACAGCCTACACGAAGATGACTCGTATGTAAACACGATACCGGCACTGAAAACGATCTACGCACGCTGTAGTTGGCGCTTTGAGCCGCGTTGCCCAAGAGGGATTCGATTTCCGCCATCGCCCCGATGCCGACGATACCCTTGATGGCGAGATTCGTCTGGTTCGCGAGAGGACCGGCGAAGTCGTCCGTGCTGATCTGGTTGTCTACACGAACTCGCGGGTCAGCGAATCTTTACTGCAAGAGCGAGGAAGAAGAATTCGCCTGGGATGAGACTGTCCGTGATGAGGAATTGCGTCCATTGTTCAAGGAGCGCCACCTGATGACAGGTTGAGTCAGTCCGGTAGTAGGATCAGTGAAGCACCTACATATTGGCTCAATTGCGAGATATCACCGGATTTCTGAGCATAGCTGAGCGCCATGATGATCATATTTCCGCTCTCTGCGACAAATATGTAAGTTCGTAAGCGGCGTGGCATAGAAAAATCACAAACCTTCAACGGGCATCTTCTCGTCCGAGCCGTCGTTGTGCCCGAGGGCCTTCGGATAGCTGGCACCTGTGCTTGTCGTGAGTTTGATATGCATTCCCCGCAAGCATGCAACTAACCAAGATCGTGAACGCTCCACTTGTTGCTATTAATCTCGTCCAGCCGCGATAGCGCTCGGGGAATAAAAACAACTCACGGATACAGGCCGGTGGCCTGGTAACGGAAGAGTCCTTCGATGAGGTACTTGCCCAACGCAGGGTTGATATACAGTAGAATCGGCCTGGATACGTTCAGCTATGATGGCCAAAGCATTCGCAGAACAGGGCTCCCCAAGCGGGGAAGATCACATCCACGGTGTTGACGTTCTGCAAATAATCAGTGCGAAGACGGAATATTTTGACGAGCAAGACATACGCCGTCGCTGGAGATTTCTGAGGTTGACGTTGGTTAGTCTCCAATCGCAGATTCCTACGAACACACTCGCCTTTCATGAATACCAGGACGTCCGAGACGTTCCAAGCGCCGGTGGAAGTTTTGGAGACGGTGATCTCCGTTGCCGAGAGGGATTGTCTGACGGAAAGTGCAACGACACCAGCGTAATCACTCGAGATTTTACTCGCGTCGGACTGAATCTTGGCATCAAGCGCCTGTGCGCGTTCCAGAGCATCGACGTAATCGGCCAGGAAGGCCTCAATCTAATCCGACGTTGATTGAACGGGGCAGAAAAGAAAAGACCAGAGCAGACGCACCACATCCGCGGTGTTGCTAAATTCACTGAGGAAGTACAGGTTGCGGGATTGCGTTCCTCCGCCGGCGACGATGTACTCGAGGGCGGGGTCGCGGATGTGACCGACGGAGAAGACGACGGGGGTGGTGGGGGTCGTGATAGAGCCGAGGTCGTGCGCGAGACCGAATACGGGCCAGTTGTTGTTGATGGCGCGGAAGCCCGTGTCGAGCGTGTTGGCAAGCTTGCCGTTGTTGATGAATTGCGCGCGGACGGCGGCGTCGCCGCCAGTTTGGTAGGTCGCGCCGACGGTCTATTTGGATGCTGATGTTAGTTTCCGGGTCGGTGAAGCGGTATGTGTAACTTACGTTCGAAGTCGAGTAGAATGCGGATCCGTCTAGGAGTAAGTCAATTAGTCGAGGTTTAATTCGGACGAGGGCATGGGCACGCACATTGAGTGTGGTCGTTTATCTCAGCGTAGACAGTTTGGGTGGCCAATTGAACCTGGTGCGTGATGACCGCCCCCGACGTCGACGATTGCCAGTTGGCCGTCAAGCCAACATCGCCAGAGACCCACTCGGCACTGATGTCGGTGTACACCTGAACCGAGTGCGACTTGCCATCGGTAGCGGCTGAGACGAAGGGATGAGCTGCGTGAGGTTGGAGAACGGAATTATACTACCTGCGGAGACTGCCAGGTACGAGAAGGGAATGGACTGCTTGCCGAGGTCGTTTGGCTTCGCAGAGTAAGTTAGACTTGAGGAAATGAGCAACGCGAAGGACTCACTTCAACCGGGCTGAGGAAGGTGACAGTGAGTTCAACGGGTCCGGCTTCCAGCACGAAGATGCTCTGCGTCGAGGTGAAAGTAAAGCTCTTCTGCGTTGCCTTCGTGAACGTCGTTCCGCCGACCGCTGGAGTACCCATGAAAACGTAGGCGGCACCATCGACCTTGACAAACCCGGCCCATCCGAGAGTCTACGGATAGCGTTCTGTGTTAGGTTGTTCGGGGAACAGAGGAGAGGCATCCCGCACCGATCCCGTCCAGAACGTCGGCCATCCATCGTTCAGGGCCTGACCGGCGCCTTGCGGAAGCCTGCGGAGGGAATGAGTACATGATGTGGGGGTAGAAAGTAAACAGGCGCACCATGCGCTCAGATACGGTGTGCGTACTGCCAAGGGGATGGAAGACGGGTTGAAAGGAGTGGCCGTCCAGGAGATGGCCTGGACCGCCGTGGCGAGCAGGAGAGCAGACGCACAAGTCCACGAACGCATAATGGTGAAAGGGATCCGGGGCTTGCGCGGAGGTAAATTCTGCGCGTATATGTAGGGTGGATGCGATGGTCAGGCGACATGGCAGCACGAGTTACGACGACAAGCGAGACGGGGATGCGCAGGGTGATCTACAACTTCGAGTCGCATCAGATGCGCATGCTGCCTTCGACAAGCGAGCGCGAGGGATAATCCAAGCGATTTACACCTGAGGGAGGAATCTTCTAGCTGTTGACTCGAGAGGAAAAACACTGCCAGAGCGAGGAGAACTGCCAAATTTCAGGTCACTTGTGAACAACTTGTAGACTTCCTCGCCAACTTCTTGTAATGTCAGAATGTTCATTTGATCCACATGTGAGGGATCTTCCGCGATTTGGGCCACCATTCGCGAATTCAGTCTGGGAAGACCGGAGATGTTCGCGGATCCCGCCGTGGAAGTCGAGAACACTTGATTTTCTTCTGCCTGGCTTGAATTTCTTGCGAGATTTCTAAGGAAAACGGTACGGGCGACTGTAAGTTTTGGCAAGCCAACTGCTGAACGAGAGTGCTGTCGTCGGCCTGGATTTAAGGTTGCTTGGGACGGAATGGTCCAGGTCGGAGTCAAGTCGGAGTCGGAATCACTCAAGTGACCGAGTGCCGAGCGGCGCGCCCAAACGTTTACATACGCGTCACAGCGTGTCACATCGGCGCTTCCGACGCCACCTCGCACTGACCACCACCTTCAAGCGAGTCGCGTTCCCCCGCGAATCGGTATGAGCTTCAAGAGTACTTGGCCAACTAGTCCTAATTCCCTTACTAGCTGCTATGGACGTCGATCTTAGCTCGAACCCTGACTTCTACGACGCGATCCGGATGCCTACATTCTCCGACATGAGCGCGTCCAAACCTTCGGTCGTGACTCTCAAAAGTCTCCGAGCAGATCGTGCACTAACAGTAAAACGACCTCGGCAACAACCTCCGAGCCTGATCTTCTCGCTTCCCGCAGAGATGCTGGCTGAAACGTTCCTGCACGCTGTGGCAGATGACCAGTCTAGGTCGTCCCTGCTCATGCCGATGCACTTCCACTTTGTCCTCTCGCACGTCTGTGGCCTGTGGCGCGCTGTGGCACTCCACACCCCGTCATTATGGTCCCGTGTGGTGCTTCACCTCGGCGCGCGTACACAAGGGTTCGGTGGGATCAAAAGCCTCGCAAAGACCTGCTTCGAGCGCTCTTGTGAGCTCCCACTCGCTCTCATCATCACCTCGTCCATCTTCGACTCGTCAAAGATCCCAAATCTCTCCATGGATTTGGTCTTGCCTGTCCGCCATCGGATACGGCATCTGGAACTGGCGCTACCCGCGATTTTTACCGAGTCTATATTCAAACTCCCTAAAAATTCGCTTAAAGCCCTCAGGACCATTAAAGTATCTGCCCTGGTGTGGGACAACAATGGCCCGTGGTTTCGCTCCATGTCTGCGTTGCAGGGCGCACCCCTGTTAGACACTGTCGCTGTGACTTGTGTTTATTCGGACGGTCGATCCTTCCACCGACGGACGGCGGACCTCCGCTTCGATCCCTACCTGGCTGGTTTACCCTGGGACCAACTCACCGAATTACGTCTTCACGATGTCGAAATTCGGTGCGACGATGCACTTTATATGCTCGAGATGACCAGTGGCCTGCTGCGCTGCAGCCTGGACCTCCAAATCATTCCACCCCTGGTTACGGTTATCCCATTTACCAATATCCCCGCCCCAACCGCAGACCTGCCTCCGCCAAAGCCCAAACCGCCCGTCATCGTCCCTGGTCTACTCGTCTTCGAGCTTGCAATCAGTGGTTCGCACAGCGCGCCGGAAGACTTTTTCGACCGCATGGTCTTCCCATCCCTCAAGGAACTCACTATCAAGTACAAGGAGAAGCAGGCACTCCCGTGCGAGACGCTCACCGCCATGCAGACGCGGTCGTCGTTCTCCCTCGAGCAGTTCACGCTCGCGAGCCGCACGGGCGATAGCCTGCTGCCCTTCCTCCAGAGCAACCCCACGCTCTGGAGCGTACAGCTCGTGCTCTGCGCGCTCGAGCTCGTACCCCTCGCCGCCGCCCTGACGCTGACCGCTGGCGCCAGCGCCCCAATCCTCCCGCGGCTGCGCATCCTCACGTTGGCAGACCGGTGGACGGCGGAGACGCCTGCCTCCACATGGGCGCATGCCACCAAGGCCATCATCGACATGGTCCGCTCCCGGCGGCGTGTTAATAACGACGACGCCTGTGCGCGGCTGGACGCCTTTGTGTTCGGCTCCCGGGCGGCGCTGAGCGCGAAGAAGATTGCGCGGTTTCAGCGCTGGCGCGAGGAGGGGATGCGGGTGCGCACGGTCACCGTCCCGCCCGAGCGCGAGCAGTTGACGCGGTCGGATTATAACATGATTCTGTGGCAGGAATGAATGCAGTATATATTGGCTCCACCGACAGTTCATTTTCATGTTTAATATGTATGTACAAGAATCGTTCACTTTGCTATCATAGCAGCATTTACGTCGGGGTTCTTGTTTAAAAGCGCCTCGATTTCGGGGCGGATACTCGCCAACATATCCTTGGTCGTCTTCTTGGGCTTCCAGCCAATTGAAAGCGAGCGTGTCGCCTTGCAGCGCGAGTTGGAGCCGAGGTACGGCGAGCCCTGTTGCATTAGATTCAACCACCACGAAACAAGTAAGCATAGAAAGAAAGAATTGACACGCACCCCGAAGTATTTCTGTAACTCTTCCTGGGTGAAGTTCGTCGGCTCCGCGGTGTCGCTCTTCCCCAAGCTGACCAGCACCTCGCCAATAGCCTTCCCGACATCGAGCAAGGAGTGCTCCCCGCTCGCGCCAAAGTAGAACCCGTCCCAGCCGTGCCCCAGCTCGGGGTTCTCCACAGTGTTGTCGTACAGGGTTACGTACAAGTCCGCCACTGGTTCGAATAGATAAATAAACCGGTAGGTATAAAGGGAAAGGCACGACGCACGCTCGTGGATTTCGACGTTGGGCCAGAGGTTCTTGCCCTTGCCCACGACACCCGCGCGGCCGCGGTCAAGGGCGGCGGAGATGAGGCTCGGGATCTGCATTGAGTGCGGGTTTTGGACGCCGATCTCGACGAGGAGGCCCGTGGCCAGGCCGTAGATGGTCGAGGGGAGGACGATGTAGCTCTTGATATAGCCTAAATTGCAGCTGTTAATTACCGCTCAAATGCAGGAAAATAAAGGAGGAAGTACATACCTTCTGCGTCCGCCTCGGTGATGGCCAGGTCGACGTCGCGGTGCATCTGGGTCGGAGCGATGCTCTGGATTTGTTTCACGTCGGAGTCGTCATATACGATGTCTCCTGGGAATTCTCCCTTTGCGTTGTCAGATATGACGCCTGCAAACCTTATTTTAGTCCAAGGAGGGCGATGAAGATATGGGGGTTTTACCTGTTCCAGACTTTAAAGTGTCGGGTGTAAGGAGAGTTCAAGATGGGACCAGAGAATACGTGTACTTGCCGTGTTGATAAAGATGGGAACGACGCCCTGAGCGGCGTGGCGCTTCTTCAACCCAGCCAAAGTCGCTTTCGCCGCGCCAAGATCGTCGCAGTCAGCCTGTGCACATCCTTTCAAATGAGACCTGCAATATTCTCGATCCTAAAGACGTCGACGCACCGCGGCAATGACCACATCCGCCTCGCTCGCGAGCTTTTCAACCAGATCGGCGTCAGAATGCGAGCCCACAACGGCTTTGACGCCGAGGTCGGCAAACATATCCGCTTTCTTTTGGTTTCGGACGAGGACCGTGAAGTGGAAGTTGTCTGCTTTTGGGTGCGCGAGGAACCGCGTGAGGATGGAGCCGCCGATGTAGCCTGGCACCGGAGTGAATCAGAGGGGGATTGAACGGGGCAAGCGAGGAGTGCATACCGGTAGCGCCGGTGAGGAAGAAGCTCGTTATTGGGCCAGGCATGGCAGGCATGGTTATCGGATGGTTAGGTATTGAAGAAGTGATGAGGATAGAAAGGTAGAAGTGCTGTAAACTATGAGTCCTCTTATCCAGGTTCAACTGATGCACTAGAATGTTCTGCTATAGTCCAGCGGACTCCACAGAGTGGCTACATACCGTAGGTGCTTGGTGAGAGTCGAGGGAGTTGCGACGCGATGACATCAAAGGGTGGTTAAAGTTCACCCAGAGGTTCACGCGCGGTCCGAGTGCGCCGAACTAATAAAGTATTGAGACTTGGAGGCCTAGACCGCCGGCTTCTTCAAGCTCTTCAGTATGGGTGGTCTAAATTGGAACCTGGAGGCAATCAGTTTTTCTCAGCGCTGACGGTCAAGGAGCACGCGCAACACAACGCTGAGAGGGGGATACACCTCAACCTGCAGCCCTAAATTGCCCACGACAGAAGGATAGGATGCTATTGGAAATTGAGACGTTATCTGAGGAGCGAGCTGGCGTACAGATACGTGGACCAGCGATAATATGCACTTGATCCCACGCAGGTTGGATTGCGCATTCCACTCGGAGGTTAGGACGAGGAAATTAGAGTACAAATCTCGATCCAAGAACGAATCAGCACCGCAAGCGCGCTTTGCGGTTTCGGAGTAGTGGTTCCGAAGTGTGAGATTGTGCGCGGGAAGTACCGCAGAAGATTTCAGCCGAAGTTCTCAACGCCGAAAATTGCAGAAACGCGCATTAATATTTTTCCAGCAGTTGAATCCTGGAGTAATTCTGGAAGGCCAGGTTCAAGGAAGGATCTAAATGATCACAGGAACAGCCAGGAGCACATAAAGGACGTTCTGAGGCGAACTGACAGCGAGACATGGCGCAAGCAAAAATGGTGGAGGCGCTGGAAGAGGAGGCTCCTGCCGTCTTCGGCCATCAGCGACCGGGTGACTGGGGTTGCCAATAAACACCGACAACCATCTCTCTTTCACCGACAACTTACACCTCTCCGGGCTTTGCTTTCAAAGTCGCAGTGTTCACGCCCTCATCCTTCAATAATACACGTGGTCCCAAGTTCTTGAATCTGGGCATCGATGCCCCGACCGCCTTCCTTAAATTCGCGCTCGGATGCCTTGCAATCGCGTGAACCTCTAGTCGCAGATGTTCTGCTCCTCATCCTTGCCTCATGCGATATCACCACTATTCTAGCAATGGGAGAGGTAAGTCTATTGCCCTTCTAGGACTCGTGATCTTAATCCTCGCAGTGCAGCAAATACTTCCATCGCCTCGCATGCCACAAGAGTGTGTGGCTAGCAGCGACCGCCGAGCTCGTTCGCCGAGGATTCGTCGATCGAAGGGAAGATGAACCGATGCTGCATGAGCTTTCGAAAGAGCAACTTGTCGAAATTGCCCAGAGGGCCGTACATGGACCGCAGACCTGGCGCCACGGTTCTCAGGGACCGCCGGTTGTGCTGAGGGAGATCACCCTTTCGTCGGGGACAGCGAACGAAGACTGGCCTGAATTTGAGGTGAAGCTGCTACCTGGCGGAAAGTATCTCTTCCATCTGCATGGCGTCCTCGACTGTTGGAGTATACCCGAACAGAGGGTTATCTGGACACACAAAACTATGCTCGAGGACTTTTGTACCCAGTTGACGGACATCTTGAGCGAAGTTGTAATTATGCTATGTCGCAAGGGCGGTGGGCAGAAGTAAGGGCACACACCGTTTCTATCTACCGGATTCTGACACATATCTGAAGCCATGTAGAGATAATCACCCTGGATCTCAAAAATGCAACATCGCAGACCATGGCTGTCGCGCGCGTTCATGACGGTGGCAGCTCTGCCGGTCTCACATATGCTCACCCGCAAATATGCGGTGACTTTGCGGCTGTCTCGCTCCTCGGCGACGTCGTGTTGTTCAACTGGCGCGAAGGAACTCATGCGACAGTCCACTTCGCCCACACCCTACGCTTCTTCATGAACTTCCGCCGCCTTGCGTTGACTCCGGCCCACGCGATTGTCTTACTCCTAGAGCCAGACGAAGACAAACAGGCTCTAGTCCTCATCGCTCTAGCTGCGCTTCCTTGGACCCCCATCAACAGCGTCGACGTTCCCTCCGTGGAAAGTGTCGTTAGCGCCTCAAGCCTCCCTGCAATGTCCATAGAACTCCTGGACCAATCCGACGCACCGAAGGTGCCCAAGTACACTCTCATGTCTGCGTACGAAAGCCCGATACAGACCGGTCTGTTTAGGGTGTGGATCTACATCAATCGAAATCCCCATTCTGGTACCCAATATCGCTTCGACGTCCGTAACAATCCGCCCGGCGCACTTCCCTCGAGCCTTCGGCACCGAACCAGTACGGACGTCGGCCCCTCGAAGGTCCACGCGTGCGGAAGCCCGTTCTCGGGCCAGCTTGTGCAGTGGCAGGACCCGGCTTATCGGATGATGCCGCCTGGCGTTCCTCATGATGAGGACAGTGCGGATGGGCGGTCGTTCGAAATGGAGGATCGAGAGGCACCAGTCCTCCATATGTCGCCATATGGCGGGGCATTGGCATATGGTACGCTTGATTCTCTTGTCGTACGGTATTATGAGTAGGAGTTCAAATGTATGTCCTGCGCGTCAAGCTTTTTGTCGTCCGTGTTAACTTCGTGTTGGTTTCCGCAGTACTTGGCCCGACAATTCAACCTTCCCACTGGTGCCGTTAGTTCCCACAAGTTCCCACAAGTTGCCACATTTCCACTCCACGTGCCGATATCTTCCAGCCGGGACTACAGGATTTGTGAGGCCACTCGTAAGGCCCAAGTCCGAGCGGGCAAATGCCCGTGCTACCCGTGTGGTTCATATTTGATTACGTCTGAAGAATGCGCAATTCCTACTTGCCTCCAACAGATACCGTTAGTCTTGTAGGTTGCCACGTCTCTTCTCATTTGCCACCAGCTTTTCAGTCATTACAGAATCCCCATCCGTAGGGTGCAATATTCGGCCTCGGGCTTGGGTCAGGTTGCTCAGCCGTGTTCTTCCGAGTGACCATTCCCAATTGGGAATTTTGAATTTTCCGTTTTTCCGTTGCCCGAGTCGGACGCTGACGCATATATCACCCACTTCACGGCGAAATCCCCGTCGACGCTTGGCGCAGCCCTATATAATGCTCGACTCCATCGTCCACTGATCATCAACGCAATTCCTTTCAGCAACCCAATGGCTCCGGAGAACTTGGAACTTGAACAGCGAATCAAAGACGTAGAGGAGCACTCTAATCTAGAGTCCACTCATACCACGATCGCCCCGTTACCTGCCTTTTCGGCCCAGTTCCTCGACAATTCACCCGAGGCATCCGCTGCTCGGGCAATTTACCTCAAGACGCTTGTTGGCGGCGTAACTGCACTGGTTCTGGCCATTTTTGCGTTCTTCTCAATATATTGGGGCTCCGTGTGGAGTACCCCTCATCACACTCTTCCTGGCTGGATCGTCGTGAGTCTGCAACGTATTTTGTGGCCTCTATTTCTGACACATGAGTACAGGACTTTGACGGTGGGGCAGTGGGCCAGGCGGTTTCAAATGCTCTCAGCAGCGTACAGACAAACGCAATCGTGTGGGAAGTTGTGTCAGCCAGCGCCTTCCCAGAAGGCATCTCTCAACTCCAAGACGCGGTTTTGCAAGAAAGGACGTGGTACGCCGTTGCTAGTAAGTTTTACCTTCGCTTCCGGTTTGGTTAACGTTTCCACTGATGAATTATTCCAGTTAACTCTGGAGCGAGCGTAAATCTATCTGCGGCGGTCTCTGCTGTCGATGAAATATACAATTCCTCGACGGCGCTTACCTTCATTGGGTCCGAGGCGAGGAACGAGAATATCTAGTGAGTCGTATTTGCTCTTGCAAAAACCTAGTTCCCAACTTGTGCCAGTCGTATCCACAGCCGGATTGCTGCCGCTCAGCTGGACACGCTGACCTATCAATTTGGACTTCAATTCGCCAAGAACATGTCCTCCCTGCCCAGTATCGCCTCCATTATTTCTACGGCACCCCAACTCATTTCGCGCCCAATATATTACACCGTCGACAATCTGCGTCCGTTCGATGTTCCAGTGTACGTCCTTCATGTGTAGGCTTGCCTTCTCCCTTACTTACCTGATTCTAGAGCGAGCGCTGTGACCTTTGTTGGTCTCATCTATCTGCTAATCCTCTCGGTATGTATCTTCTGCTGCCGCCAGGATCTATCCCTGACTTCTCACAGTTCTTCATCGTGATGATCTCCGCCGGCGGACGTGAAGCCGCAGGGCTCGATAGCCGTCTTACTCTCGGTTCACTCATCCGCGTCCGCATCTCAACGTCCTTCGTCGCGTACTTTTTCATCTCGGTACGATCCCTTCCCTTTATCCTTTATTTGCATCAACTCACCGAATCGCGGATCCACTCTCAGCTATTCTACACCCTCCTCAGCCGCGCCTTCCAACTCCCCTTCAGCCGCCACTTTGGCAGCGCCGGCTTCGTCATATTCTGGATGCTCACCTGGGTGGGCATGCTCGCGTGGTAGGTCGGCCTCTCCTTCCGAGGCTGCACGAAAACTAACCGCCCCCTAGCGGCCTTGCAATCGAAGCCATGTCGACCCTGCTCACCGCCCGCTTCGTCCCGTTCTTCCTCCTCCTCTGGATCATTTCTAACGTCTCCGTCTCCGTCTTCCCCCTACAAACTCTGCCCCACGTATACCGCTACGGATTCGCGTTCCCCTTTTACAACATCTCCCGCGCCGTCCGCGCGATTGTCTTTGGGACGAAGAATGATGGTGCGTTCAATATCGTATTTCAACCATATGGTTCGAATTTAATTTCAATCCCGCGTACAGTTGGGTTGAACTTTGGCGTTCTGATCGTGTGGGTGGCCATCTCGTGCTGCACGCTGCCGCTCTTCCAGTGGTTTATGCGGAGGCGGCTTATCAGCGCGCAGAGAGGGTCGGTATTGTAATGCACAGGGATCGGGTGAGGGAAAAGTAGTTGAACTTGGCCTGCAACTGTATTTCTAGTGGCCCTCAGATACTATTTTCCCGGGTTTTGCTGTGCCCCGCGTGGGACTGTAGGCAGTAACTTAACTTAACTTAAGTTAACTTGTAGTCTCTGTTCTTTCCTTCTTCCTCGGTATAAGCCGGGTATAGAAAAGATAAAAAGACGAACGTAATAGATTCACTAAATATGAGCTGAGAGGGATGGGGTTCGTGTAGCTTTGTCGTGTGTGTAGCAGCATTGAGAACTTCCAAAAAATTGTATAAGTTGCTTTTGACCACCGAACTACGACCCGGGCTTGATTCGAACAGGCAACTTCACAGGAACAGATCGTCCCGTACACTCAGACAATTGATTGTGAATGCGGACCATCCGCCACCGAGTCATGATAGTACTGTGGCTACGGGTGAGATTTGAATGACTTGGAATCTAAAACCTTCAGTGTAGTTGCAGCAACGACAGCGTTCAAAAAAAAGGCCTTGGTAATGCCTTCACACAACCCGGGCCTGATTCGAACAGGCGACTTCACAGGGAAACGAAAATCTGGACCCATCGATTGTGAAGGCGGACCATCCGCCACGGAGCCGTGATGATACCCTGGCTATGGGTGAGGGTTAAATGAATTGGAACGCGGATTTTTTCATTGAATGGAGGAATTTGCGTATGTGCCAGAGCTGGCGCCGGACACCGAGGTCGGTTTGAACCCAAGAAGGGAGTCCTCTTCAAGGGAAATGGTGTACTGTACCTCGCGGCGTTCGTACATTACTCACACAGTAGCCTTCCGCCCTGACGCAAAAAGCCTATCGGAACATCTCATCAGGACTTGGGCCTGAATTGAACAGGCGACCCCCCCCACCAGTGGGCGATGATTGGCTCTTGCGTGCTGGCCATCCGTTGCCGAGTCTGTGTGTGTCAATGTAACCTGGGATAGACAACTCAGTCTGCGGGATGCAGACAATTAAAAGATGCAAAGGTTCAGTTTCTCACTGGCGATCCAGACGAAGGATGGATTCTGAGCAGGGCAGTATACGTATGTCAGTCTTCAACGCCTGAGATTACTTGGAAAACGAATGCAAGAAAAGAAGACGTTCATTGACGCCCACTCGATATTCGCTGGCCTTACTGGAAGGCGAGCAAAAGTAATTTCTTTAAAAAAAAAAAAAAACGGAGGCGGCAATGACATGGCTCGAACCTGATTCGAACAGGCGGCACTCAGCTGGCAATTTAGGTCTCGGGTCTTAGATGTCGACTCAGACCAGCCACTGAGTACTGAGTCTTCACACCACCCAGAATTCAACACGCCTCAAGGAACGCAGCGGCAGGGGGCCACATTTTCTTGCTGCCCGACGGAATGACTGGTTGCTTCAAAGTGACTAAAGGGAGGAAAGCCAGATTGGCCCGCATTTAAGAAGCCGCAGGGAGATTCTGGGGGTCCGATTCACGTTGGGTAGAAAGCGAACGTCGTGGTTTGAGAACACGCGAGTCACGGAGTGACAATGTGACAGACCACGCCACCGTGTTTTGCCATCACCCGCCCTTTCGCACCCGACCACCACCATCCTTTTGAGGTCCTCAGGCAGCGCGCCCAACTTGAACTCACCTATACAGGCGGTCCGCACCCTAGCCTTCCCCTGAACCTCCTCTATACCTACTTCGCCATTATTTATGCGCCAGAATGTGGCCAGGCGCATTGACACCATACAACTCATTCGTACTCCCATACCGCATCTGTGTCGTTGAGTTCTACAACGGCTGGCCAGGCGACTATGGCGAGGTTTACGCAGAACGCTCGCTGCACGACCACCAATATCGAGCGGAGGCGGACTCAAATTGAATCCCTTGACATTTGCTAGGATGAAACCATGTTCTCCATAATCTCCTGGTACGTCCCCGACTCTGCGTTGCCGATATAATCTGAATCAACGCTGTCCTCAGACACCGCTACCCCCACGAATGAGTTAGCAAAGGATTGACTGTAGAAACCATTTTCCAGGCGCAGGCGGTAGGTGTGTACGCCTCTCGCTCCGCCTTGGACTTCCTCAAATCTGTCATCCTCAACCCAGGGTAAGGCGAGCACGGCGCCATACCGTGTCGCACACCCGCGATTTCCGCCGATTGGGTCGATGTCGTGCGACCCAATCGTCTAGCCCTATTTTGCGGCCCCGCGGTCCGGTCAGCAACAGCACGCTCGATGTCGTCTACCTCGAACCGTGGTGCTCATGAACCTCGTTCTGCTCACGAAGGCATTCCCTCCATTTCCTCAATGCATCGGGCAATTACTGATCCCTGCGTTCTTAGCCAGCCGCTACCTCTTCCAGCATCGTCGTCCTCCCCGGAACGCACTTCCTCAGCGGCGCCTCCGACCCCTCCAAGTGATCTTGCGCGCCGTCCGCGCGACTCGAGCACCAGCACAACCTTTCGGACGATGTCCTCCGTGCGCTGCCTCGCGCTTCCCAGGCGTGGCGTCGGTGGACCCATGCGAACGTCCGGGACAGGCGTCTGTGCATCTGCATCTCTCAATCCGGTGGACATGGGCGGGGACCGCCGCGAGCGATTGCCCGAGAAGAGGCTCGATATGTACGCGGCACGGGCGTCTGCGGTGGATGTCAAGCCGGTCGGAGTCGAAGCTCGCTAGCGGGGGCGGCGCATCATGGCTCTGGTACCCTCACTCTCTCGATAGATCCTCGACGATCTACTAACATGCGTCAATAGGTAACTACTCGCCGTGGCGCCTTGGTTTCCTCGTTCCAGGCCTGATGCATCGTGCGGGCGAGGGCTGCGCGTATGTCGATCGTGGCGACAGGAGCGCGGGACCGCTAGCGGTATCCCCACCAATCGGGCGCGGAGCGTGACTTGACCGACCTCGGGGGACGCCGTCCTTCGTGTCCTGGACGGGGTCCCGCGCTTCCTAGCCTACAAGGGTTGAGCGCCCGAGCCCCGAATACGTGGCATCATGGATATGCATAAGCGTTCTCGACGTACGCGGCACGGCCGCGGCTGTCGTCTATGAGACGAGTGCCGATCGGGTGGGAGGAGCGCGTCACGACTCTGGTATGTTTGTCTCCAGATGGATTTCCGAGTATCTACTTACGCCAATACATAGCTGGAGTACTCGCGCGTCGCCTTTCGTCCTTCCATTTCCCCATCCCCTCTGCGGCACTCCCAGCACAATATCTTGACTAACCTCGCGGACGCTGCCCCCCATGGGCCGAGGACGCGCGCCGAGCCGGTCTCGCGCTTCCACGCGAATACGTGGATTTGGTGGATCAAGACGGGCGTCTATGCATCTATCCGGTGGACATGGGCGCGGACCGCCCCGAGCGATTTCCCAGGAGACGAGGCTCGTCACCAGGCGCATCACGAATCTGGTATCCTCACTTTTTTCGATAAATCCTCGACAATTTACTAAAACACGTCATATAGAGCTGGTGGGAGTACCCCCGGGTTCGCGTCTCCTTATTCCGTACACTGCGGGCGCGGCTGCGTACGTCAATCCTGTTGACATGCATGGGCGCGGGCGCGGACTGCTGGGAGCGATGTCGATCAGGGCTCATTCTGCGGGCGCGGGGAGAGCGCTTCACATATCTTACCTCGAGGACAGGCCCAGCATCTTCACCGACATCCTCAAACCATCTACCTGGACGACTGGCACACCATCGTCATCGACCTCGTCCTCTGGCATCGATGGATCTGCGTGCGCGCTGTGGACGTCCAGGGGGGGGACTGTACGGGACGAGTCGGTAGAGAGAAGCGCCCGACGAATCTGGTATGCTTATCCCTGTACTTGGATGGATCTCCGAGTACTTGCTGATACACGTCGTATATAGGTCTGGGCTCGCGCATCGCGCCTTTATCTCCCTCCTCCGCCGCGCGCGTGTCGGAACGTGCTATCTATCCACCAGCTGCTGTCGATGCGCCCTAGGACAGCGCCGCCGACACCAGCCTTCGTCGACTGGGCTCCAAGACGTAGTCCGCCGCCCGCCGCTTGTGTCCCGCCCAGGCTGCCCAGCTGGGCCGCACATCGCGCAGCGCGCCCCCCTCCGCCGACCTTTCCGCCAAACACCGTGCCCGAGCCAGCGCCGCCGCCGAAGTGTGTCATTTCCAGCAGCCCCTCGTCTGGGAGCTCTATGTCGAGGTCAGAGCCCTCCTTGGCCGTCGAGGCAAGGAATGGGCGTGCAGTCGCTACGCTGCGGTACCCCGAGGAGCGTCCGGGCAGACGGTGCAGAGCTCGCGAGACCCGAAGAACACGGGTCGGCGTGGGGGATCCTGCGTCCTCACCACCCAGTTCCGGGCGGACGTCATCGCACACTCGAAAGGAAGGGCAGGGGCGAGAGGAGCGGCAGATGCTGGGCGGGAGTGAGAGACCGTCACAGTCCGAGGGGGACCATCCACTTTACAAGGCCGTCATGGTCGTGCGCGCGTGTCGAGCGTCAGGGTCGTCGTTCTAGCCCGGTGGTAGCGCTCCGCCAACAGCGATGCTCTCGAGCCCGGTGCGCCGTCGATGCAGATGTATACTGCAGTCACGCTCGGGGGACCGGACGTCTACGACGCTCGGGGGCTTCTCCTCCCGACTTCTCCTCCCTTCGGATGAGCGCCGACTGCATCTCCTCCGCGCCTGCTCTCGGTTCCACTTACAGCCACCTCGATGTCGACGCGTAGGAATGTTATGTCTTGTATGGATGAAAGACTCCACCTATCGACCATCGCCCCAACTCTTCGGCCTTCGCCTGGGCACATTACAAGTTGCTAGACGACGTGAATGAGGCGGTTGCTGCTGAATGTCGTAGGCGGCAACGGCGACCGAGACGTGAGCGGAGAATCGACATCGGGCGGAGGTGACTGGGTTGTCCGTGTCTGTGGCGCCCAATGAAACAGCAGGACAGATTACGGCGACGCGGGCGATATACGCCAGACCATCGCACTCACATGCTCCCGGTGCACCTGTCGTAGTAGGATCGCGGACCTGTGACGTCCTCAATTGCGGAGAAACAGTCCCCGAAGAGAAGATATCCGACCCCGTTCTTATCTTCGTCACTGAGCAGCCGAGACGGCCCAGCTCGGGGTCAACCTGAGCTCCCTTCGCTCCGCCTATGGCCTCCAAGTACGCTTTCGGCTGATAGTAAATGCACCTCCGGTCGCCGTCATCCGAGACCAGTCGGATGACCACGCAAGCGCTCAAGGACGCCACACCGGGCAATGGCGAACGGGCGAATAGTATTGTCGTGCCACCCGTGCATGGTCGAGCAACGTGGGTGCTTACCCTGGATGTCGACTCGAAATATATGGATATGAATCCCCGCTCATGCTCATGCACCCCCGGTGCAGCAGTACTTGCGTCCCGATGCACTCGCTCTCGGGAGCGTGTATACTTGTATTCATACTCTGTGCGGCCGCCTCGATGTCTTTAGGAAGCAACGCGGAACTTACCCATCACCCACCACCTGAAAATTGTCAGACTAAGTCCTCGCCATCGAATTCGGGGCGTCCCGTGTCGCCGCCGCTACCCGCGTCCCTGGCGAGTTTTCAAGGCGCATCGTGGCTCTCACAAAGCACGCATGTGGCGCCCACGAGCTACACCCCGCATCATTCTTTCAGTCTTTGTATTAGGGTCTCGCAGGAACTGAGGTGTGTTTCTCTTCGGCTGCACCAGCGCTGATCATCGACTCATTGATCTTCCAGTATGTACAACCCTAATGCGGCCACGAAATACGTTCGGCTAGTACCTGCTGCGGACTGCGGGTTTCGCTTCTCTGATTCCGCAGTACACACCCAGGTTCACGCAGGTCGGGTGATCCCTACGTGGACCCATATGTTCGCAGATCCTCTGCAAATTTCTGCGAGAAAATTACTCTGGGGGCTGCCACTGGGAACGACTACAGCCTTGAACTTCAACGAACTTGCCTCCGTAAGATCAGCGCAGATCAGCGCAGTCGACGTCGCACGAGCCAAGGTTTTTCCCGAAGGTTACCCGAGGACGGGCCCACCAGCCCGACAAATACTCTCGCTTCCGCGGCACGTCCATGCTCGCACAAACTGGGAAGGCTTTTAAAAAAAATGTTATCTCCCTACGGACTCCAGTTGCGGCCCGTCCTTTACTCGGCGGCACCAGCCGCTCCACAAACCCCGAAAGTACATCGCCGCTCAAGTTTGAGGAAGTTGGAGACCGGAGAAGGAAAATTTCCTCCGCGTATATACCTCAAATCCCTTTGTAAGCTAATTTTCCCCGCCCATCTACTCTCCTTGAATGACCTTTCTCAAGAGATTCTGGTCGCCTCAGAATCCACTTGCCAGCTTCTACACTCGAGCACCAACGGAATATCGGGATGACCCGGAGACTCTGCCACTGTCCACTTTCGCTGATACCGCCCTCGACGACGACGATTGGGAGGCCGATAATACCGCGTCAACGCCTGGTCGGCGCTGGGCGAGTCGGCAGCGACTGGTGGTTCTCGCCCTGGTGGCTGTGGCCTCCCTCCTCTTCGTCGTCGCCGCCATCGCCAGACGCGCACTGGAAGAGCTCGAAAATCCTGCGCCCACAGTGCCGTCTGTGAACGCTTCCACCCTCATTTCTGTCGCCCGGCTTAGCATCGATGCGTTATACGCTCGACAATCCACCTCCCTCAAGCAGGCCATGTCACGATATTCGCTGAAGGCGGGGCGGCCGCCGCCGAAGAACTACGACAAGTGGTTCGAGTTCGCCCAGGAAAAATCGTGTCTCATCGACGACTACGACCAAATTCGGCGAGACTTTGCGCCGTTCTACCAGCTTGCTGAGGACGACCCAGAGTTCTTCCAGCGCATGGTTAATATCACATCCGATATGGTATGTACGCCGCCCTCGACGCCTCCCTCATCCATGCTCAACAGTGTCTATCTAGATCAAGTACGACGCGAAAGCGATTGCGAACGTTGTCATTGAAGACGGGAAGGTCATTATGCCGCCATTTCAATTGTCGGACTATTGGGATAGATGGCCGGTTACCTTGAGCCAGGTGCGTCTTCTCCCCTTGCTCGATGGATCTTCACTGACGCACAACCCACGAAGTTTTCCGAGTACCTCCCTAATATGACATTTCTACTCAACGGGCATGATCAGCCCCGTGTGATATTCGATTATCGAGAGTTCGGGGCGCGGAGTAAAGCGCTGGCGGTGACCGAAGAAATCCCCTTTGACGTGTCGCCGCACCCAACGTCCGACTACTTTCGTGACCGACCCTCCTGCAATATCCCGCGCCGTCCAGAAGGCTTCGCGGAGAGCGCGAACGACGACAGCGCATGTATGTGGAACAGTATAGATTGGATTCGTCGCTCACACTACCTAGTCCTCATCTCTAGTGCGAAGACCCAGTTCACCGTCGATATGTATCCGATGCTGTCGATGGCCAAAATTAGTCCCTGTTTCGCCGGTGCGTCGTCAGGCCCTTACCTCCGTGGTACTCCCCACTCACCGCTCGCAGATATCTTGTACCCAATCGAAGTTCGTCCGTCCGTTCCACCTACCGCTGCGTCGCCTCACCTTCGTTGCAGTACTACTATGAGCGGTCATGGTGGTCTGGTAAATTTGCGTATCCGAATAACATCGACTGGGACGACAAGAAGTCTCAAGTCTGTTAGTCGTCCAACTCATCTCCTCGTTATTCATGCCCATTTTAAGGACGTTTTTATAGACTGGAGAGGGACGTCAAGCGGCGGGTTTATTTTTGGGTCCAACTATCACAACTTCACGCGGTACAAACTCGTAAGATTGGGCGAGAAGCACCCTGACCTCTTGAACGTACGGATGACTTCGTTTGCGGATGAGCTTTGCGGGTCGGAATGCGACCGGGAGACGATCATAGAGGAATACGGCATCACGGGAGATGGCGATCCCCGAGAGGACGAGTATATGTACAAGTACCTGCTCGATGTCGACGGTATGACCTTCTCGGGGCGATTCCTCGGCCTCCTCCGATCCGGGTCTCTCGTTTTCAAGGTCGGTTCATCGTGCATCATCTCCGCGCGCATCAATACTCACTTGCTTCAGGCGACGGTCTTTGAAGAGTACTTCAACGACTGGATCCGGCCATACGAGCACTATATACCCGTCCTCCCCGACCTTTCAGACCTGTTGGAGAAGGTGCAGTGGGCCATGGCGCACGACGTGGAGGCGCGGGTGATCCAAGCGAGGGGGATGGAGGTGGCCCAGCGCGTCATGACCGACGGGCAGAACGACTGCTATTTTTTTCTTGTGCTTCTGGAATGGGGTCGCCTGTACGAAATTTCCCAGAATGCAACCTCGAAGCGCTCGTAGTTGTAGACCACAGTATGTTATTATTTATGTAATCGAAACCGCTCCGCTCTCTGGCCGCACCGGGCGAGGCATGCCGACCAAGATCTAGACTAGAACGTACTAGGCAAGGATCCGCCCGCTGCCAGTTGAAGACCTGGCCAGACCGATCAGGGGTCACTGTTGTGCCGGCGGAGAGCCCGCTGTTTTTCAACCAAAACCAGGCAATAATTCAACCGTGGGAACATCAGATTGTGAGATTGATTTTCGTCACGAATATTCCCCAGACTTTCTGGTAGTTTACTTATGATGCTGGTAATAGGGTTACTGACTTGAGAAGCACCGAGGCACTTCGCTTGAACCATCAAACGTCGTCGGGAGATCTGCAGGGGTGAACTCAGCATCCTGTCTCGGCGCCGATGCCGCGTGGGAGTAAATGGCTCACCGCAAACCAATTCTCCGATCAAGCAGGATTAATCGACGTTGAACCCGAGGTTTCAAACAGGACCCAGGTCATCATAAGCAGACGACGTGGACGGCAAAACACCTTTCCCGGAAGCTTTCTCCGCACCTTCGGAGTTGGATCATTAGCATCGCAGTAGCTTACCTTGCTTCCGCAATGACCTGCTCGTAAACGCTAATGTGCCACGCAAGCCCCAGCTTGTAAAAGCTTGTAAATCAGCGGCGGCTTGGTGAGAGTGATCGGCGGCAGTGATCCCGGATAAACGGATGCGCGCTAATTACCAACCATATCGGGACCGCGCTGTGATATTCCTCCCGACGCGTAGTATATAAGGGAGGGATGGGCGTCGATGACTCTATCAATATCCCACTTCTCTCCCACTTCCACCCCACCCCAACTACCCCAATGTCTGTCCTCTTCACCCCGTTGAAGGTCGGTAGCACGAGCATCTCGAACAGAATCGGTGAGTCTTGTCCAGTCACCCTGCTGCTGCTGGACGACGTACTCACAAGTATCTGCCAAGGAATGAGTGCTTTGACGCGTAGCCGTTCCTCCCAAACTGTGCCGAACGAGGTCATGTTGAAATACTACGTTCAACGCGCCAAGGGCGGAGCAGGGTTCATCGTCACCGAGGGCGTGCTCATCTCGCGTCAAGGGTAGCTATTTCATCCTCCTCGACTTCCGCCAGCAAACTTACCTCTGCTGCCCAGTACCGAATGGCCCAACGCACCGGGGATTTGGGACCAACCTCAAATTGATGGCTGGAAGAAAATCACCGACGCCGTGCACGAGGCGGGAAGCAAGATCTACGCACAGGTTCGTCTGAGTTTGCACAGACGTTGTGCACCAGCTAATTTGTTCCGCTCCAGCTTTGGCATGGTACGACCTTTCTTTCGAGAGACTGGCATCTGTTTAATTGTGGTTCCAAGTGGGTCGCGTCGGCCATCCCGACGCACCCGAGCAAATCGCCGCTGGAATCGTGAGTTCCCAGTCCTCGCAGTATACACCAAAGCAGGCAGTTGACTTCGAACACAGCCGGTCTACGCGCCATCCGCAGTTAGTGCTCGCGGCGGCAAGTTTCGCCATATCGCTGGAGAGCCCGGATACGTTCAGGTGAGTATTTGCAGTCATGGCTATAATGAATGCAGCTCACTGTCGCAAACCCACTAGCCAACGGAAGTCGCCGACCCCACGACCTTGATCGCGCAATTCAAACAAGCAGCGGTCAATGCGAAAGCGGCTGGGTTCGACGGCGTTGAATGTACGTTTCTGAAGTTTCCCTCCGTCACATTGCTAATGAGGGAATCTATTCGCAGTGCACGGTGCCAACGGATACCTCGTGCACCAATTCCTCGACTCCAGGTCCAACCAGCGCACCGACAAGTGGGGCGGAAGCGTCGAAAACCGCACGCGGTTCGCACTGGAGACGCTCAAGGCGTTGATTGAGGTCTTTGGGGCCGACGTCGCGGTCAAACTCAGCCCTGGTATGGTCTCGTTTGAATAATGGTGGACGAAACTCACCCAGGGTTTCATTTGCAGCGGGTGGGTACAACGACATGGGCATGCCCCTCCAGGACACCATCGACACGTTCGGCCACCTCATCCGCGAGGCAGACAAGCTCGGCTTGTCCTATATCACGCTCATGCGATACACCCCGATGCTGGATTTCGAGGCTGATGGTCAGTACAGACAGACTTGGTTTTGAATCAGTTGAGTTTAAAACTCACCTTTCAACCCAGGCAAGAAAACCGCTGCCGAACACGACGTCGTCGCCACCTTCCGCAAGTTCCTGACCAAGACCCCGCTCTGGGTGAACGTCGGCGTCACACCCACGGAGGCGGAGGAGCTCATCAGCAGCGGGACGGCCGCGGGCGTGTTCTTCGGCATGAACTGGCTCTCGCACCCCGATTTTGCGCGCCGCGTCAAGGCGGGCAAGCCTCTTGACAACACGCCTGATTGGATGACGCTCTATGGGGCGGAGGGGGTCGACCCTGAGTTGGGGTATACGGATTATAAGGAGGGGGTGTATTGAGAGGGTGCGATTGTACGTTGTAGACCAAGAATTGAATAGAGTTTTGTTATCCATCGAGATCAGCTTTTTCGTGCAAAGGGTTGAGACCGCCGAGTGCCCGAGACGCTATCAAATTTTACAGGGAAGCGGACGGGAGGTGTGTTCTAGTGGCCCGAGAGAGAAAGCGTCGACGTCGTCGCCAGAGGCCGCCGTCAGAGTAGTCTGTAGTTGAACGCGGGGCCATAACCGCTCGCCTGCTTATTACCAATCATGACCAATCTTTTTGGCGGAGGCTTATCAAATCAGTTTGCTTCTCAACTCCTCCAGCAACCAACACACACCATTACCTCAAGATTCCACAAAATCGGTGAATATTAGGTCTACTCGGAGGCGTCTAGCTGTTCAAAGTATTTTTTTTGCACAGTTTTAAGTTAAACCACGAGCTCGGCTGTTGCGACATGCCGGTGGATCAAATTTCGGCTTCCTTCGCACGGAGGTTTGGCACTTCAAAATAGTGGAGAAAGATACTCATTTGACCTCACTGAAGATGTAGGCGGCGTAAAACACGCGAAAGACGCGTTGCGGACAGCCTTTTCGCACCCGGGAAAATTGTGATTGGTAATAGGCAAGCGAGCGATCGACTGATGGGTTTCATTAACAGACTACAACATAACGAGGTACGAGATAGATTGTTGTAGCGTCTGTCTACGAGAGACTACCGTCAGAGAGGGATTCGCCACAGCCTAGGAAATCACTCAGCCATTGGATGAAAAGCTTATCTGCAGGGTGCCATTTGCAAGGTACATCCAAGCATGCAACTTGAAGTTTTCAGAGATTGCGAGGACCGAGGTTGGCGAGTTTCCGGGAATATCTTGCACAAGTTGATGGTGGTGAAAGCAGACTCCGAGTCGCGCAAAGGGATGGTCGGCCGACGGCGATCTCCGTGGCGCATCACGATGGCCGAAGAAAGCCGTTTTTTCAACCCAACCAAAACCCAACCGACTGTCTCTTCCCTGATCATCAATGTGAGGTGCTACACAACAACTTGGCTTCGACCAAGTTCCTCCTGGCCTTGATGTTCCATTCCTCTCCTCTTCGTCTACAAACTTGACTCGGGACCTTCGTACTCATACTCATACTTGCACTGACGTTCAAACTCCAGCGCACAACCTTCATTCATGCCCGGTCGGTGAATCGCTCGCTATCATTGAGGCAGACCCAGACTGAAGCCGACCAGAATGCGGGGGCCGCACCCACACCAACTGGTATTCTGTGATCTTGCAACAGTGGGCACCCGTTCGACTCGGGACTGGGTCAATGATGGTGGCAACGAACGTGCTTTTTTTCCCTTCGTGTTTTGTTCAATCTCGTTTCAATGCAGCTTCACAGCTCATTCATCGCTATCGCATCACAACACGGCGAGACCCCTCTTAGGATGTATTTCATCCCTCTCGATGGCGTTGACGTGGCCTGATTTTCACGTACCCAATTCCAACAATGTTCATTGCCTGGCACTCGAGGTGACCAGGTTGCAATCACGAAGCCACCGAATCATCAGGGAGTCGATCCCAGCTCCGTGCTTTTCTTTTCACCTCAAGTTTACATGCCTTCCGACAGTGGTAAAGGCTATCCCAGTAGCTAGGGTGCGCGCAGACTCGAATCAGCGTGTCTTTGTGTGGTTGAACATGGACGACAGTCGCCGGAAATCCTCCAGCCCTGAACTGAACAAAACTTCATCTCACCTTTGACTCCTGAGCTCTCATCCCCCTCACATCAATAACCCTCGAGCAGGGTCGAAATCTGATATTCGCGGAGTCCCGCCCACTCGCCTGAACTGCCGCGTTTCCGCCGTGCGGGTTCGCTACTCAATTTGTAACCAGAATCTCAAAATAAATGGAATCGAACAACGCCGAGATGCCCACCGTAAACTTCCCACGGTTCGATTTGAGCATGCTGGTGATAGCCGTCATGTATTTCAGCCTACCCGAGTTGCTTGACCGAACTTGGACCGAACCAGAAGATCGAAGTGAAACATTCCGTAGGTCACGGATATATTTACGGGCGCTCCGATTTCTCAGAAACCGGTGTTTCTAGTTTTCTGTGTTTGACGTGAACTAAACCGTTCGCTATCATTGAGGTTCGCCCAGATTTAAACCGACCAGAATGCGGGGGCCGCAACCACACTAGATAGTATGACCACAGCTTAATACAGTGGGCACCCGTTCGACTCGGGACTGGGTCAATGATGCGATGCGAAGACTGAGCTTTTTTCCCTTGTGCCCGGTTCAATCTCGGTTCGACGTAACTTCTCAGCTCATTCATTCATTCAAAATCCCATTCCCATCGCCAGCGCGTCACCGAAACCACGACACGTAACTAATCTCCTCAGTATGTTGCTTCTACATCCACCGCAATGCTATCCCTCAAAGTTAAATCCCCTCCACCTGCTCCTCCATCCACGTCCAAAGCTCCCTCTCCATCGCGGCGTCCTTCGACGGCGACGTGCCCATGCGCGCCCAGGGGAAGAGGTACTTGCCGCCAAACGTCGCCCCCACGTCCGTCGTACCTGCCCACAGCTGCGTCAGCGCGCCTTGGGGGTGGGGTAGAGCATTAGGTTCTGGGCAGGCGTTAGTGTCTTCTCGGATGGTGATAATATGATGGAAGGGAAGGGAAGGGATGCAGGAAAAGAAGGGAAGGGAAGGGAGTGGAGGAAGGGGGAAGGAGAAAGGGACGCACAAGGATGAAGAGCTTGATCCCCGACAGGTGGCGTTGGAGCCCGCTCTTGAGGTTGCCGGGGTTGAGCGCGACGGACATGATCCCCTGGTCGGCGTAGCGCCGGAAGAGCTCGTTGCTGAACGCGACGTTGCCCTGTTAATTGCCCATTCCTTATCAATACGCGCCGCCCAACAAGGGAGTAAGCCGGAGGAACCCACCAGTTTACTCTGGTAATACAACTGCTCCGTCGTGAGCTTCTTCTTCGCCGGACCAACGCCCTTAAGGGAGCCAAAGTTGATGGGCCCGCTCCAGAGCTCGGCGCCGGAGGAGGAGGTGTTAACGACTCGGGCGGGGGCGCCGGCGGACGCGGTGGCGATGAGCATGGGGAGGAGGAGCTTCGTGAGGTAAAAGTGCCCGAGGACGTTGGTGCCGAATTGAAGGTCGTATTCCTGCGCCGTGAGTTGTTCGACGGGCGTGCCCTGCGCCGCGATGTGAGATAGTGGAGGGTAGTCTGATGGAATTCGCACCATGACACCGCCGTTGTTGAACAGGACGTGCAGCTGGCGTTCCTTCCTGGTGCATCGTGAGTCGATGGTCACGACAGGCAGTGTAAGGAGCGCGGTTGAACGCACCGAGTGAATTCCGCCACACCGCGTTTGATGGACTGCAGGTCCGCAAGATCGACGGGGAGGTACTCGGCCTCCCGCCCCGTCTCAGCCTTGAGTTGCGCAATAGCCTCTTTCGTCTTTCCGGGGCTCCGTGCTGCGATGTACACCTTGGCGTTGTGTTGAAGGAGGGCCTAAGTGTCTGTGAGCTCGAGTCGGCTCAGTTCTTATAGTTTAGCAGAAACGCACCTTGGCAGTCTCTTTCCCCACACCCGAGTTGCCCCCCGTCACAATGATAACCTGTCGCATCATCTTCAGCACCTCCCGCGACTGAACGGAACTAACTTACCTTGCCAGACAGATCCGGGATATCATCGACAGCAAACTTGGACTTGGGAGGGAACGCCTGCGAGAGAATGCTACCCATCGAATGACCGGCGGAAGGAGAGGGTAAGTGATAGGTAAGAAGTGGGAATGAAGGCTCCCCCGATAGTTACCACAACTTTATACAGGGTCACGCTACCGTGTTCCCGTATTCCCACCCGTCTGATCGGTGATCGGCTCACCCGGCCCACCGCCCGTCATCCTGGTTGACTGTTCCCCATGTTCAACTCCAGAAAAATCACCAGAAATCAAGTTGACTCGAGCGGGTGAGGGTTTCAACCGCTGGCATAAGCTTTACGAAGGCCTTCGCGTCGTAAGGGCCGCGAACCTGGGGTGAAATGAGCGAAACGGATGCTAGAATTCACTCCTTGATGCTTTGGTGTCTTCGTGATTGCAACATGGTCACCTCGAGCGAGCTTCACTTCAGGCCGGTGAGTATCGGCTGATAATGCCCTTGCGTACCAAGCAGAGGCAAGAAATCCGCTGCCGGTTATTCCGACCGAGCGGGTGTTACCACTTTGAACTTGGCAACTCTGATATCGGAGGATTTGAAATTTCAGCTCATGGGTGCTGCTCAAACACGGATGCGACGTAAACTCGAAGGAGATTGCATGGAGGACTAGGCAACCTCACAGGAACCTTGAACCCCTCATGCGTATCGAAATCGAACAACGCCGAGACGCCCGGCCGATTTCCCACGGTTCGGTTCTCCTCCCAATCCTCCGTAATCTGGCTGTGAATACGCTCAATTGCTCCGGAATAAAAGAGGGCTAGCAAAGAGACCAGCGAGCGTGCATTAAGATAAAAAAAGAATGATTTCCAACACCACATGGCTTAGTCCCGAGTCGAACGGGTGCCCAGGCACAACAATTTACCAGGAAGGCTAATTGGGTATGGGTGCGACCGCCGCAGCCAAGCCGTGCTTGATTCTGGGCCAATCTCACTAGAGAAGCCAACTCATATGTACTCGAAGGCGTATATCGTGTGTGCAGCGCTTTTAGTAAAGAGGATTGCATAAAGAGACTCAAGAGCTAGCTAGGCGACCTTCCGAAAATCTCAAATCCACGTAGCTGTGCGCACGAAATCCGGTCTTCGCGGCAACCTCTGACCTTGTGGTACGCCGTTAAGATGGGCTGGTGTATGACTGCCTCGTTCTTCCTGGCAGTCTATAGAAAAATCATCGTTCGGTCTACATTCTCCGATACGCCAACCTCGCTAGCTGCAGCTCAACCGTCCATTCAGATATATATTTATCTATTCGCTATTGCCATTATTCCCCCAGAACGGGTGAGCACTTCTATCCAGGTTTTCAACAGACAGTTCGAGAAATGAACCGTGAGAATATCCCAGCATCCACCGGAATGCCGAAGCCTTTTCGGCCGACGGCGTATCATGGCCGCTACCTCTTCTCCCGAACCACCACAGTCTTTGGCACATAGAACGGCGATGACTCCAGCTCTCCCTCCAGAACTTGAATGTACCATATTTGAACTTGCCGCCAGGGACCGCTCCTCCCCCCAAATCCTGGTGCTCTTCCTGGTAGCACGACGAGTCAAGGAGTGGTCAGCGTCTCCATACTCACGCCCAGTGTCGCTCCAAACTCACTTGCCGCTAGGGTCGAACCTTTCCTTTGGTATCGTACAGTCCTGCTCCCACCAAATCCCGATGGGTTTGAAGACGATGGCTTCCCTCGCGTCCCGCCTGACGATTTCATCGCCGCACTGACCACGAAACCTCGCTCGTTCTTCGAATCCACTGTCAGACACCTCTTCATCCCGGAGAACGCCACCGCCTCCGACATCGGCCCAATCCTCACAGTCTGCCGTGGCGTCACCGTCCTCCTCGCGGCCTGCAACCTCCGTCCCCACCTCGAACTACTAACACCATTCACCTTCCTCCGTCGCCTAAGCCTCCACCTCGTCCTGCTGTTCCCAAGCCCCCACCCAGTTGACTTTCGCGCAATTCCGATATTCGCAGCCATCACCCACCTCGAGATTCTCGACCGTTTCCCGGATGCAGCGTTCGCACTCGAAGTCTGCGAGCGCATCGGGGACGGCATCCCGCACCTCACGCACCTCGCGTTCCACTCCGCGGCCTTCTGCGTCCCCTTTGCGCGGTATATCCAGCGCACGCTGCGGTGCCTCGTACTGCGGCATCGGTTCGACAGTATCCGCCCGCCGCACCAGGCTGCCGAGGCGATGCGGCCCGATCAGCGTTTCGTATGCATCGCGGGGTGGGCAGAGTATGAGGGCGATTGGCTGCGGGAGGTGAATCGAGGGGATGGGTGCTGGGGGAGGGCAGACGCATTTCTCGCTGCCAAGGCCGCGATGAAGGTTTCGCGTGAGCAGGGCGGTAAACTCTGTATGATTGTCGGCCTTGAACTGACCGCGCCGTTGCAGGATCCGAATATCGGATTAAGCGCTCGGGGAAGTGGGTCGAGCGTGTATGTAAGTACCTCTCTCGTAACTGAACGCGAAGCCGACTGACTCCTCACAAGCTACTTGAGATAAGTCAAAAAGCTGCAGTATGAGGGTATATCAACCGGTGAACCACGTTCGATCGCAAGTTTTAAATTCCGAGTGTTGTCGGTTTAGAGATTACTTCGGAGATCCCTTCTTGTTGCACAAAGGGTTCAAGCACCAATCTTGGGGCGTACAGAGCTCTCACACACCTACTCCGCCTAATTGGGTGCTGCTGGAACCGGAGGCGAAGTCGGTTCAGATTCCGGTGGTTATTGTTTCTGCTGCTCGGATTGTATTCTCGCAGCCTCCAGTGATAGTTGAGTATTCACCTACCAAATGACTAGTTTTTCTTTCGAGCCGTGCGTAAGGATGTAGACTCACAAATAATTTACTCAGCCAACCTAAGAAGCAATGGGCTGATTTCTAGCGACGAATCGAGTACAACGACTAATAAACCGCCTCCTTATAATCCACGTACCCCAACTCAGGATCCACCCCCTCCGCCCCATACAGAGTCGCGAACCTCAGCACGTTATTCAGCTCCTTCCCGTCCCTGACGCGGCGCGCAAAGTCCGGGTGCGAAATCCAGTTTTTACCGAAGAACACGCCCGCGAGCTTCCCGCTGCTGACCAGCGCCTCCGCCTCGGCGGGTGTAAAGCCCGAATTCATCCAGAGCGGATCTTGGTGAGGAAGGGGCTGAAAGTCGCGAGGTCGTCGGGGTGCGTCACGCCTTTCTTGTCCGCCTCGGGGAGGAGGTGCCCGAACGTGTCGATCATGTCTTGCAGCGGCATGCCCACATCGTTGTATCCACCCGCTGCGAATGAGATACCGGTGAGTTGCGTCCACCATTACCCAAACGAGACTATACCAGGGCTGATTTTAATTGCAACGTCGGCGCCAAAGACCTCAATCAACGCCTTGAGCGTCTCCAGTGCGAACCGCGTGCGGTTCTCGACGCTTCCGCCCCACTTATCGGTCCGCTGGTTCACCCCCAAATCAAGGAACTGGTCCACAAGGTATCCGTTCGCGCTGTGCACTAGATATCGAGGTCTTCGTCGGCCTAAAGTAACGAAGGAAATAAAGCTTGAGGCATGTACATTCCACGCCGTCAAATCCAGCTTCTTTCGCGCTCACTGCTTGTTTAAATTGCGCGATCAGGACCATGTGGTCGGGGATTTCGGTTGGCTAGTTGGTGATGATGAGTTCGATTGACTGCGGTGATCACTGCAATTAGATACCTGGACGTATCCGGGCTCTCCAGCGATGTGACGGAACTTTCCACCGCGAGCACTGATCACGGACGGTGCGTAGACCGGCTGGGTATACCATCAGCTATTGCGCGTCTGCAGGGAGGAGAGACTGGTCCCTTACAATTCCGGCAGTGATTTGCTCAGGCGCGTCGGGATGGCTAATGCGGCCCACTTTTGAAATTCCATGGTTAGATGAATAATTCCAGCTTCTCGATAGCAGGACGACGCTTACAATGCCACAGCTGGAAGGAAACCGATCAGCTCCAAGTGTTATATACACTGGAAGACGACAAACTTGTGCGTAGATCTTGCTTCCCGCCTCGTGGACTGCGCCGGTGATTTTCTTCCAGCCCTCAATGTGGGACTTATCCCAGATACCTGGGGTGTTCGGCCATTCGGTACTGGCAGCAGGGGTTAGTTCATTGTCGGAAGTCGAAGAGTATTAAATAGAAACCCTTGACGCGAGACGAGGGTACCCTCGCTGACGATGAGCCCCGCTCCGCCAGTGGCGGGTTGAACATAGTATTTTAACATGACCTCGTTGGGCACGGTTTTGGAGGACCGGTTTCGCGTCAGAGCGCTCATTCCTGCGCAAGAGTGAATCAGTCCAGCTGCAGAACGAAAGGATAAGTGAGACCCACCGATTCTGTTCGAGATGCTCGTGCTGCCGAGTTTCATCGGGGTGAATAGGGCGGACATTTGAATTAATTTTCTGCTTCCTGTGCTGGTCGAGGAGTGGGGGTTGTGATATGCACCCATCCCTTCCTTAAATACTGCGTCACCGTGGACGAACGCGCGGTCCATCAATAAGCTGATAAGGAGTCAGCTCCCGGGCGCTATGAGGCTTATTCAGGAAGACGCTGGCGTGGCCACGGCAGTGGGATTGCGCGTTGCTTTGTGCGCGTCCGGTATTGAGATCTACGAGGTTCCCTAGTAGAAGGGAGGTTTTTTTCGGGTTGAAGCCATTAGCGGCAAGAATTATTCGTGCAGATCTCATGCAAGAACACCTCGGCCTTCGCATTCATGCTGCAGCGATTGACCCGCCAGTCCATGGGTTATCGAAAGGAACCGCCGCCTGCGCAAGATACCCGCGACGACTCGGACAAGTCCAGTAGGTTCCAGGGAAGCAACGGCGTTCGACAACTCTTCGAGCTCGGAAGCGGAATGCCTTAGTTGACGGGATGGTAACAAGCCCCAAAGCGGGTCTCGCTCGAGCGTCGCTGCGTCACGTCCTTCAAGGGAGTCGGGAGAGATTACATATTCTTGCCAGTCAGTTTGGTTAACAGCCCCGATGACACCAGATGTATGCGGCCGAGATCTGTAGTGTTTCGGATCCCCGAGGTGCAAAAAAATGCGCGATAAACCCGGTGTGGAAAATCCGACGTCGTGGTCGTTGGAGAGCAGAGATGTCCTTGTTTGGCTTTGGCGTCGTCACATCAGACACCGCTCATTCCCACGCGCGCCGCGCCTCGCGATCGGCGCTTGTCCACCACCACAGCCCGCGATCCTCGGATTCCTCTAACGACGAGGCTTCTAACCGCCCACCAAACGAGCGCATAAATGCTCCCCCTTCGTCATGGAAGTGTCTCCGCGTCAAACAGAAGTCATTCACACTTCACTAGCGCCGCGCCGCCGCCCTCTATCTCACGCCGATAAAATTAGCCAGACAGGAAAGCTGTGGAAGGCTGTGGAGAGCTGGACCATACCGTGATCGTTTCACTGCTGTCTCAAACCCTCACCCAACCTTCGGTCCCTCACCCGAGGACAACCCGATGTCGGTCAACGCAGAGGCGGCCCCTCAGATATCCGATGTCGACAAGTGTGTACTGCATCAGACTGCATCCCCTCGGAAACTAACCGCTACCTCATATGGCAACAGATTGGTCGCTGTGCTTCAAACGTGCTTCGGCGAACTGTTGAAAAAGCAGGAAGAGCAAGGAGAGAGGTTTGTTGTCCCCCTTTGAATCTCACAGATTCTAACACACAGACTCCAGACTTTATCGCGCAGTCGATGCTCTTAAACCGCCAGTACCGACAGCTGACAAGAAAACAGCATTTTGGAACACGTACATGAAGCTCGCTGATGAGCACGACAAGGAATTTCGCGAGAAGTATGGCACCGACCTCGACACCGCGCTCATTTTTGTGAGGGAAAGAATTTACTGAGCTCGATGTGATTTCTCACCCAATCCAGGCCGGTTTATTCTCCGCTGTCAGCTCGGCGTTCATTATCCAGATTCAATCCCTCCTCGTACCCAATGTCCGGACGGTCATCGTCGTGGTCCAGGCGCTGCAGTACATTAGCCTGTTTACGGCGCTCCTGGCGGCTCTACTCGCGGTGCTCGGGAAACAATGGATCATGTACTACAACACCGCTGGAAGCAGAGGCACCATCGAGGAGCGCGGCCTTGAACGGCAGCGGAAACTCGACGGCTTGGTTAAATGGAAATTCGAGGCTGTCCTGCAGATGTTCCCGCTTCTCCTGCAGCTTGCCCCCGCATAGTCACCACGCGTCTAGCCGATGCATTCTCCTCCTGCTTTGGAGAACCTCTCCTCAGCGATGCCGTGCGAAAGGGCAGGGAGCAAATTGCATTTTCCTGTGGGCGACTCTTGTACACCCTCCACCTCATCACGGGCGCCGTATCTCCCGACAATGTTAAGTCTCTCTTCGAGTGGAGAAGACTGGCAGCGGTCATCAGCGAGGACGTCGAACTCGTTCGCACCATCATTGACGAGCGTCC
Source organism: Mycena filopes (assembly GCA_029281495.1). NCBI lineage: Eukaryota > Fungi > Basidiomycota > Agaricomycetes > Agaricales > Mycenaceae > Mycena > Mycena filopes. Next base: position 348,598 of record JARIHR010000070.1, on the reverse strand, counting down.
AGAGTTGCGTATCCGCAACTGGAGGCAGTTGCCCACCGTTCGATGGCTGCTGTATCTCTTCCCTTGGCAGGTCCGCAATAATTTCGATTCGTCCCAACTCAACGAGTTTTTTTCTCAATTTCCTGTTGATTACGATCAACAACCTAGTTTGGATCTCCCAACGTTCACGAACTACCTGTGCTGTGTTTGTTCACTCTTCGGGGATGTCGATCTGCGGACTGTGGCACAAGTGGATAAGAGGTGCGTTGCTCCACATCGCCACCGACACCGGACCGCAAAGCTGACCACTCGTGGACTGGACAGCGATTTTTGCGACGCTCTCATGACACATTTTTTCCAAGTCGTCCCAGCAGACTTTTGGCTCACAGCAAGGATTCTCCGACTCACCGTCACTTTGAACAAGAAATTGGTGCTGCATACACGGCGGCCGGCGCGCGCAGGCGAATCAAGGCCCTTAATAGAAGCGATGCTGGCTTTTGCTCCCGTCTTCCCCGCGAGTACGATTGGCTCGATCTTGTCGTCTCAGCGGCAAGTCTCACAAAAATGGGTCTCAGTGACTTACGAGACATCCACTCCCACGCGTCTATTCATCGATACTTTCCCAAGATCGACGCATGGCAACTTCGCCCCATATATATGGCCCTCGAACATGTTTACCAACAATCGCTCGACGACGGCAACGACGAGGTTGCCTTGTGGGATGGTGAGACTACCCTCGCCATTGACGGACTTTTGCAAGTCCTGGTCTGCAGCGAGTCGTTGCCCGCCAACCCGCCCATCGAATCCCTCACCATCATCTTGCGCGCACTCTCTGCACCCACGGATGTCGCCTTCACTGCCTATCTGCTGCTTGCCAATGGCCCCGCCATGTCATGGTTCCTAGCTCGGCGGCTCCAGCCCGTGATGCAGCAACTCTCCGTGATGCACCATCTTGGGCAAATATTGCTTAAATACCAGTTGGTGGGCGGAATGCTTGATTCTGTTTTCAGAACATTCTACCTCGAGCTAATGCAACGTCTTGCAATCATACCGGAGTGGCGACCCGTGCTGTGGGCGGAACTCCCCACGTGGCTTGCACTGCTCCCCATCCCACGGTACGACGAGGAAACATTCACGTCAGTCATTCGCAGCGTATGGGCTGCCGAGTTCGAGGAGGCCGAGGATGGCTTCGCGAGCAAGCGCGATTACGGCGTGGCGCTTACACTCACAGCGCTGGCCAATGTTTGGAGCGGCGCCGACGCCGACTCCGCACCGGGCCATATTTTGCAACTGGCTCGTCATACGGTGACTACGGCGCTCTCCTTCACATCCTACGACGGAATCCGAGTCCTCCTGGGACCTTCTATGGCCGCTTCGTACTCCCGACTCTGCTCATCCATGGATCGAGCCGCGCTAAATATCAGAACAACGGTTTCGACTACTGCAGAGTCTGGCTACCCTCCTGAAACTCAGCACTCCTTGAACCGGCTCGCTAACTTCGCGGAAGAACTCGCGAAGGCGATCGGCTCTGGATTTGGGCTAGCCCAATGGCACGTGCCGCACACGCGTGGTCTAGCGGCTCAACACAGCTCTTTGGGACCTCTCAGAAAGCGCCTGAATGATATGGTCGATGCTGAGTTGGAACTGAGCGGCGGAAGCTAGCACCGCCTCTAGGGCATGTGACTGTTCCATCTCAAGGGAGAACTGGAGTAAACAGCGGGGCGCGGGGCGCCATTTATTACGATGACCACAAGATTTCAACTGAGCTTCACAATATTTTGCACATGCTTTGAGAACGAACGCACCATACATGCCAAGGCAATCTGAACTTTTGACTCAGTCCTCCTGGAATGCAAGAACCGTCCTGCTTATCGACCGAGATGTCGAAATGCACAATCCCACGGGATGTATTGGTCCGAAGGTGCCCGGAGCACGTCGAAGTTTGAACTGAGTGCGGCCTGGGTTATTTGTGAGTCTACGCTCGTCGCTTGCTTTTCAACCACATTGATCGTTGATGCCACATCGGCTTATTCCGGTACGACACCGCCACCTTCTCACGGTTGATTTTCTCACAGAATCCAACCACATTGATGCATCCACACTTTTCCTCTACACGCCGCTGGCATCTTATTGAAAACATTGTTCGACCCTCAACAGCGTCGGGATCCGAACTAGGGGGCCCATCATAAAGGAATCACATTCACATTCGTAACGGTTCAGCTAAGTCCGATGTCCAGGTCGTATCATTAAGTACACCAAACAGGCCGGCAAGTACCCCTCAAGCGGGAATGTCGCTCTGGATCGTGAACGTGGGAGAGAAGTTCCCGCTGTCGCCGAACACTGAAGCGAGACCGAGAGTTAAGCCAAATTCTTAAAATAGAGGGGAAGTGGGACTCACAAACGAACTCGTAGTCGCTAGCAGCGAGGACGTTCGGCACTTTGATGGTGAGGCTCCCGGTGCGGAGGTCGAAGCCTTCCGCGAGGATGACTGCATATCCAGCGCGTGAGTTGGTCGATACAGTTGGTCGATACAGGAATGAATTTGTTGCGTACATGGCGCGGTGAGGACGCCCTTGCGGAGCATCAAGAGGCCTTCATTAGAAATGACGACAGGGGCGTTGGTGGTGTCCCTGGGGCGTGGTCAGAATTTATTCAACGACGAGAATGGAATGAGCCCACCAAGTGATTGTCGTCGTTGCGTTGCTCACCAACACGGTGCCCGCGGTTGGGAACGTGACGCGCGGGGAGAAGACCTCGAGGGGTGTCGGCCCAGCGAGCGCGGTTGCGGCCAGCGCGAGGGAGGACATTATGGTGGTGAAGCGCATGGTTTCGGTTGAGTTGGGTAGTGCAGGGGATGGGATTGAATGGAAGAGCCCGAGTGAGATCCTGCCGACCTCTCAACCACAGACAGCCTCTTATACTCGGCGAGGCGAGTATTTAGGGCATCTTTCCCCGCCGTGGCCACAAGTTATTTTAGTAGGATGTAGATTGGAGGCTGACTTACCCCTTGAACGGGCTTCTGCACTTGTTTGACATACTCCATGACATGCCGAGACCGTGTTGGCCGCGATCTGACTCCGCTTGCACACCTGCACTTGCATTTTACTGGGATGAACTTGCTTCGCGAAGTAGGCGTGTGTGTCTTAAGGGCATTGTAGCCCGCACCTGGAATCCAACCTTGCTAGACACAAGCGGTTCAAGTTGTCTTAGCCCAGGAGACTTACTGAATCGGACCGCCTGCTCCTGCTTCCAACGACTTTTCCGCGGTCCTTAATGCAGTCAAACCACCGGCTCGGAAAATTGGCGGTGTCAGTGGCCCTGGAGTGACCCAGAAGGCAGACGTACCGTGTGCTTTGTGCTTGAATTCGCGGCAATGCACGTCGGATCATGGATGAATTCAATTGAATACGTTAGATCGAATGCAATTCATAGCAGTCACCCCACCACAAATCTCCAGAATGTTGGTTGAACGCTCAACAAAAGCCAAGTTCGCGGCTTTGAGTTGGAAAAACCATTGATTAACACCTCACTCAGTCGCTCCTCCTCCTCATCCAGATGCGCCCCTTGGGCGCCGGCATCCTGATCATCCCAAAGACCATATCCGGCGGCCGCACGCCCTCCGTCTCCGCCCTCACGTCGTAGTTGATGAGGATGTGCGCGAGCATCGCCTTAAGCTCCGTCGCTGCGAAGAATCTGGGTAGTTTACGGCGTAAGTGCTTGTATCTGGGACGAACAGTGAGAGAAGGAGGAGGCGGAGATGCAGAGAAAGAAGTAGAAAAGGAGAGAAAGAGACATGAACGGGTAGAGGACGTACCGCCCAGGACACGCGTGTCGGCCGTGCCCAAAGACGACGTGGTCAGGCGCCGTGGAGACCATGTGGCGGTTGAAGAAACTGCCCTCCTCGTCGCGGTCGGGGTCTTCCGCTTTCGCGGTAGTCTTCGCGCCGTGCTGCAACTGGCGGGCGCGCGAAAAGCGGAAGCCGTCGAAAGTTTCAGCGTTTTCGTAGTTTGCTGCGTAGGATGGTAGGTGTAAGTACATATGAGAGGCATAAGAGGGAAGAGAGGAAGGAATTCGGCCGCGCGGAAGGAGGCGAGCGCTCACCCTGGTCGTAGTGAACAGTGGTGCCGGGCACACTGAGGAAGGCGCCATAGGGCACATTGGTGCCATCGGAGAATGTGAAGCCGTCCTTGGCGACGACTTTGCGAAACAGAGCGACTGCGAACCAAGACATCACATTCACGCTGAGGGATTCACGAAGAATGGAATTACGCACTCGGACCGCTCCCATTGAGGCGCTGCGACTCGCGAAGGAAGCTGTCGATCTTGTACATGTTATTAAGCGCGACCTTCGTCCAACCCACCGCGGCGACTACGCGCTCGACTTCCTCCCGCATTGGGAGGACATGCTCCGGGTGCGCGGCGAGGTCATATAGCGCCGCCGTGAGAGTCTGTTAACATTTATGTGATTATAAGACGAAAATGTAGGGAGCCGGTTATAATTACATACCGTCGAGGAAGTATGAATCGCAGCGATGTTCGTGGCGAGGATGCGGAGCGCCAACGCCGGTGCTGTGCGCTCACTTTCGTCTGCCGCGTCGAGGAGCCACGAGACGAGGTCGTTCTGTATTTTAGGCCATCAGTATATATCGCAACGGATATCGAGCTGCCCGGACGTACCGGCCTATCCGCCCAGTCCTGTCCATACTGCCTCTCCTTCTCGAGCCGGTCCTCGAGTATCGGGCCGAGAAATTTGAGCGCGTGGCGGAGGGAGCTCTTGCGCGTCGAGAACAAGGGCGCGACAAATGGTTTGAGGGCGAGCGGGAAGAGACCGATCATCTGACCGCGGGTGAAGATGGTGACGGTATAGTCGATGCTGAGTTGGAGATATTCTGGGTCCCTGCCTAGGTAAGGTTAGATGAAGGGCAGACACGAATTTTGACGTGATGCCGCTCACAGAGCGGACGGCCGACGAAGAGGCGGTTGCTAGTGCGAGCCACGACTTGCATGCTGGTAGGCAGGACTTCGATGAGCTTCCAGTCTGGAACTCAAGGTAAGTGAGGCGGAAGAAAGAAGTGGGATTGGTGGACGGACCCGTACTCTTCCCGACGATGTGGCTGAACGAGTGAATTATCTCGTCCCGCACCTCGGGAAAGCAGCGCGCCAAGTTCCTCGTTAGGCTGCCACGAATCACCGAGACGTGATACGGATTGTCCGTGAGCGCCGCCCCCATGGTAAACGGGATTTGCAGAGTCTGGTTTTGTTAAAGGTGAACCTTGACTTGCAACTGGATAAAGACAAAATGGCCCACATCTGCAGCTCCCTCGTGAAAGGAAAGAATGTGCTCCGGTGCCGAACTAATCTCAAGCAAGTACTTCTTCCCGTAAACGATGTAATCCCACCGGAAGATGGTGGGGAAGCGGTAGACGCCGTCACAGCCGGAGTAGTACCCCTCGGTGATGACTTCCGTCGCGGTCCGCAGGAGTTTCACCGCCGCCACATACGACGAGAGGATGCCTTTGGATCCGACGAGCGTTGGGACGGGGCTCTGGGACTCAACATGAGTTTTCCGCATAAAATCCGCGCGGACGGGGCTCAGCGCTGCGCACCTTCTTCCGAGAGTTGAGCCAGACGACGGACACTACTCCTGCGGTAATACCGTAGAGGAGCCGACTCTTGTTATCACTGGTGGTCATAGTGCGGAAGCAGGTCGCGATAGCTTCCGAAATCGTCTCGTGAAACACGATTTAAGTATAGGTTCAATTGCGAAGGGTAGATTCCGGCAATGCCGGCGCTGTACTGTCCTGACTGCTCAACACGAATATCTGCGACGCAAAGAGAATTTAATATGGGTGGGTAACATAACTAATAAACCGCTTCCTTGTAATCCAGATAGCCCAATGCAAGGTCGACTCCCTCCGCCCCATACAGAGTCGCAAATTCCATGACATTGTCGAGCTCTTTCCCCTCTTTAACGCGGCGTGCAAGATCGGGATGCGTAATCCAGTTTGTGCCGAAGAACACGCCTGTGACCTTGCCGCTGCTCACCAGGGCCTCCGCCTGGGCGGGTGTGACGCCCGAGTTGACCCAGATCGGGGTCTTGGTGAGGTATGGACTGAGGGTTGCAAGGACGTCGTGTTTCGTTGCGCGTTTCTTGCCTGCATCCTCGGTTCAACCAGCTGGAACTGAATTATGGAAGAAGGAAACTCACCGTCGAACTCGAGGTCAAGGTACGGGTTGTACAGCATGAGCGTGATGTACGCAAGCCCGAGCTTATCCGCCTCGCGGAGGAGGTGCCCGAATGTATCGATGATATCTTGCAGCGGCATGCCCATATCGCCGAATCCACCCGCTGCGAATGAAGTCCCGGTGAGTTTCGTCCACTCTTACTGAGGCGAGACCTACCAGGGCTGAGTTTCATGGAGACGTTGGGGCCGAAGACTTCAATCAACTCCTTGAGCGTGTCCAGTGCGAACCGCGTGCGATTTTCGACGCTTCCACCCCACTTGTCGGTGCGGTGGTTCGACGTTGAGTCGAGGAACTGGTCCACGAGGTATCCATTCGCGCCGTGCACTGCAAGGTTCCTCATCAGCCAAACGTCACCGGGGGTGTTTATTTTTGAGGTACGCACATTCAACACCATCAAATCCAGCCTCTTTGGCGTTGATCGCTGCCTGCTTAAATTGCGCGATCAAGACGGTGGGGTCGGGGACTTCGGTTGGCTGGGATTTACGACGGTGAGCTCCAGTTGCGTTGCCGCGGCATTATTATTGCAACCATAATTTACCTGAACATAGCCAGGCTCTCCAGCGATCTGGCGGAACTTTCCGCCCCGGGCGCTGATTGCAGACGGTGCGTAGACCGGCTGGCAGTGGGTATGGGGTCAGTGGTGCAGCCATAAAGAAGTGGCGATCCGACACTCACCACTCCGGCGGTGATTTGCTCAGGCGCGTCGGGATGACTGACGCGGCCCACTTTGAAGTTTATTAGATAAAGAATGCCACTTTTCCCAGGAAGACCGCTTACGATGCCACAGCTGGAAGGAAACGACTCAGTTGATGCTGCATGTGAGGTGGAATAGCATTCGAACCTGTGCGTAGATCTTGCTCCCCGCCTCGTGCACCGCGTCCGTGATCTTCCTCCAGCCATCGACTTGGGCTTTATTCCAAATCCCCGGTGCGTATGGATATTCGGTACTAGGATGAGATGTTAACTTGCTGGCCGACGTCGAAGAGTGTTTTTGAGATGTAAGTACCCTTGACGCGTGATAAGCACGGCCTCGGTGACGATGAGTCCCGCTCCGCCGGTGGCGCGTTGAACATAGTATTTCAACATGACCTCATTGGGCACCGTCGCGGAGGAGCGGCTTCGCGTCAGAGCGCTCATTCCTGCGCAGGTGTTAGTCCGGTCTTCAGAACAATTTCAAAGAGTGAGACGCACCGATTCTGTTCGAGATGCTCGTGCTGCCGAGTTTCGTTGGGGTGAATAGGGTGGACATCGTGAATTTAACTTGCTGGTGGGTAGTTGTGCTGCTGGTGGAGGCAGAATTAGGTGCTGTGAGATGCAGTCGTTCTTACCCGCGTCTTTCTTATAAACCGCGTCGGATGAACACGCGGTCCCGAAAGGGAAATTAATGATACCGAGGGGCTTATTCACGTTGGCGCCACGGCATACACGGCGACTTACTCAGCTTAGACATGAATGTGTGAGACCGGGCCGGCAGAACGGAGGATCTGGTCTGGTGGAACGTTGGTTGAAATCATGACCGGCAGGCCGCGAACGCACTAGCAGCATGGACCAGTTAATTACACCTGCACGGATCCGGCAAGAGCAACTCACCTGCGCAGATATCCTCATCGAGGGCTTCAAAGACCGGTGTCTGTGATGTTTTCTGTTGCGGAAAGGCTTCGAGGTTCGGCGGGGGGAAGATGGGCAAGGAGCGATTCGCAAAACTTGGATTATCAGCAAGATATCAGGCAGAGTTGGAATATACACGCGTTCAAAAGTCATCATCGTCAAACCGCGACTTCTCCCTCGCCAGCTCCGCCGCCGGCCACTTGGTGATATCCCACGGCCGCCCCCCATGCTCGGCGGGCCCCTGCTCACGCAGCGCCTTCATCGCCGCACTCGCCTTCCACGTTTTCGCCGCAGCGCGCACGTCCTTGTCGTCTGCGGTGCCGCGACGCGCCTTCTTCGCGGGGCGCGTCTCCTTCGGGGTTTTCTTCGCGCGCGGCTCTTCGTCGTCGTCGTCCTCCTCGTCATCTTCGTCCTCGTCGTCAGAATCATCCCCGAGGAAGAGCTGCTCCTTGCGCGTCCCGTCCATATCGTTGCGTTCAATGACGCGCAGCAACGCGTCCTGAAGGGCGTTCGCGTCCTGCTCGAAACCGAGGTCGCGGAAAATCGTAATCACTGCATATCTCACATAGTCAGACAGACGAAGAGAAACGCTGAGGAGAGAGACGCACCTTTGGCAGATGTGCGCACGGCGTTTTCGAGGTTGGGTATGGCGACGGGGTGGGTGGGGCTGAGCTTCTGCGGCTTGGCGGCGGTCTCGAGGTCGAGGACGTAGGTCATCCACAGGGCGCCGTACGTGTTGTAGATGGCCTCTGCGAGGTCGGCGTCGTCGATCGCTGCCAGACGCGTCAGTATGGCGCGTCACGACGACGCGGTGGCACGCACTGGGGAATACCGAGGCGGCATTACTGTTGGCCATGTAGAGGGTCAAGGCCTCGAGCCGGTGAAAGGTCGCGATAGAAAGCTTCTCGGTCTTCTTGGAGATGAGTTTCCCGATCGCGAGCATCTCTTCTTTCAACTGCGACGCGTCGACGCGTCAAGGCTACATCCGTACGAAAACACGAAAAAACCACTCACCAAGTCACAACACGCGTATCCAAAGTAGTCATTGTAGATATACAGGCTAGAGGATGCCTCGGTCAACCTTGACACGGCAGCTTTGACTTGGAGTTGCCACCCACCCATGCGCGTCTGGATCCCGCTTTTGTTCCTCGTCTTGGAGGCGCGTGACGTGGTCAAATGCGGCCTGGGACCATAGTTCGGTTGGTTCATCGTTGACTGCAAGAAAGCCTTTGGGCGGGGTGAATTTGCTGGGGGCTGCTGCGGCGGCGGCCATGGTGGTCAGTGGAGAGAATTTAGAGCTGTTTGTTGAACGCGCCGGAAAGAAGCAAGTGCAAATATCTGATCCGGTCACTTGCCGCGGTCTATTGAATATATTCATGGACAGCGCTGCAGAGCCCTTTGAGCTTACTGCAATGGATCTGACAGTATTCGACCAGACCAGTACAGTATCGAAAATGGGGTCAATATCCTTTCTCCAACGACAAGTTCAGCCAGGGGTTTTCAACATGCCGAACTTCACTGGAACCACAGATGTGGTCGTCGGGATCGTTGGGTGGTACCCAGAGCGTGGTTTGAGCTTCAATCCGACAACAGCGAACTCTCGTCGCAGCAAACGGTTGCGTAATTGTCAAATTGAAGCACCCAACCTTTCGAGAACTTCAAGGTTCATTTCGCCAGGGATGCATTTCGAGTCAGTCGTATCAGTTGTACCGTGACCTTGTCTGGGAGTAGGGCAGAACACGCTCCACGAGGACAGAGCGCAAGGATCGATGGCTGCCTCTCTCGATGTGAACCCGAATTGATTCGATTCTGCACCCAAAGTTCCAGATCTCACGTCTTCTCCTGGAAGTTCCTTTTCGTTATCATTATGTAGTAGAATTTCACTCTAGCAAGGGACACTATTGTCGTCTGTGTAGTTCGCCGCCTTCAACCCAAGGCCTCGGCGGGCAAAGGCCTTCCAGAGGGTGCAGGTATGTATACCACCATAGCGGTTGTGGTCGGCCTGAATCCATGCATCGCGCGCAGTCAGGACTGTCAAGGACGGTCGGTCAACGTCAGTGAGTCGTTCGGATGCATGTGGAGGAGACTTACACGTTGGCTGGCAGGGCTGGATGGCGAGCGCATCGACGAGGATACGCAGGTATACAACGTTACCCGCGCTTCCAGTGGGATCGGTGTGCGCTGTCGAGGAGAATCCATGTTCACTGACGAGGTCCGCATAGACGTTGTGTAATATATTTGCCCATACTTCCCCAATGTCTAGCATGGACGGCGCTTAGATATACTGACATATGCCGGGGAAGTTTTGAACTCACCGTGAACCTCGTCCAAGTCTCTAACTGATGCATACGTGAGCGGGTTGGTGATTTTCGAAGTAGAGTATGGATGAGAGCGGAAACCACCGGGCTTGCTCTCCGCAAATTGACCGACCACCCAGTCCTCGACCGTTGCAGAGGTTTGTTGCACCCATCTGTCCCCGCATTCGTTAGCAAGTCTGAAGAAGGACGGACAACTTCAACGTACTCAGCCACAGCGTCCGACCATCCCTCTCCGAGGCCGCCTCCCTCTAGCATCTGGAGGCAGGTGCCGGTGCCACCACCTGTCATCCGATTCTGACGAAAGTTGTTAAGGATGACTGCGGAGGATTTGAGTGAGACCTACGCTCAATCCGTGGGTATACTCGTGTGCTACAATGGCGTTCTCGAGCGCGCCATCCCTTTCGGGCGAGGTGAAGTCCCAAAGGTACATGTGCATGACCCCGTGTTGGCCCTCCGGCCCAGCGGCGAAATCGGCATTGTCTGGCTGGGAAGGATCCTGCACGGAAGCCTTTACTTGATCGCCCCCTTTTCCGCCTTTACCGAAATTATCGAGCTGGAAGTTAAACTGTGTAGTAGGTAATTAGCGAGCGGCAATCGACGATGGAACGGGGGAACCCACGGCGGCCTCGGTAAAACCATAGTGGTACAGTATGTCATGCATGATATTGACGACATAGAAATTGTTCACAAGTGCAGCGTCGCGATTAGCGGTGATATTTGGTTCGGCGGTCGGGTTCCAAGGATAATCGAATGTTTGCCCCGGAGCTGACTCCGGCGTCTGAACGGTGTGCTTACCCGCGAGGTCTAGCTTCTTGAAGGTTGCCACATTGTTACCACTAAACGATACGGGTCAAAGTCAATCGGGGGGACGGCGCTTGAACAAACACGTACTCGGTTGAGGTGGAGATTCCGGTCCCGTTCCAGTGCCACCCCTTGGGAGATGCCGTGAGGTCCTGCGGATCCACGAGCACATCAAACCCGTCACTTGGGACCTTCTTTGAAATGGGCAAGACTAGATACTTTGCGGTCGTGAGGGAATGACTTCGTAGAGTTTGAGATCACTCACAGCCGCCTGGGAAACGAAGTCGACTATCGAGACGAGCTCGTTTGAGTGGGCATTGACGTAGGCTTCGTACCAAGTGCCGGTCTCCTCGTTTTGTACCTGAAGTGCATGCACTAGGGCGGCAGAGTTATCGTCCATTGCGAAGTACTTGGTAGAGGCAGGGTGGCCGTTGTAAGTGCCGCCGAGAGCGTTTTCCGCAGTGGCGACCGCGGCTTCGAATGGGACAGATGGGGTGGACGGAGCAATTTGAGCTGTACAACATTAGACAAGGTCAAACAGGAACATAAGAGGCGGCGTTACTGACAAGGTTGAACGAATGAGTGGCCCATTGCCACGACCTTGCCATCTTTCATAGCGACGTTGGCGACGGCGTTGGCAAAAAAGATGCCGTTCTATGCGGCGGTGAGATAACTGAGAGCAGGAAGCACATCAACTCCCGTACATGAGCCTGTTTGATGTAGGCATGGCTAACGATATCGCCGGCGTAACCACTGTGATATGCCGCATGCTCGGCCTGGATTCCCAGTTCCGATTGCATATATGCGAGAGCAGATTCTTCCATGGTGGCGTCGGCACGCTTGGATAGTGGGTGGTCGAGACCCCTGCCAAACGTCTGAGAGAAGGAATATTGAGGATTTGGCAGCGAGTTTAGCGGAATGACATACCTTGTAAGTACTGGGCGGATGATACGATTGTAGCTGGGCTCCACTAGCAATGCTGCGGGTGCGATGCGTTGAATGCCTCAAGTGCGCATCCGAGGCAGTGGCAAGTATACTGGACAATGAGACCGTTGTGAAGCAAAGTAACGTCCAGGAGGTGCTGCCGGCCATGATCGAATGAGAGATGTTGAGAGATGGGTTGATATGGATTGACTATTCGTGGTGCTGCTTCCTTTATGCTCAGCACAAGACACAGTGTTCCCTGCCTTCGGTTACTCTGGCCATTCAGACGGATCAGGTGGGGGTAACGGATGCTAACTGGACATAGGGTGCTCATCTGAGTCATCTTCACAGCAATCGAGACATACACCGCGTCTTATCGTGCGTAAAAGCAGGATAACGATAACAGCGAACACGAAATTGCCGTGTCTTGATATGCCGATTGAACAGCGAAAGGGTGCGGTCGTAGATGAACCCTAGACCAGTCAAAGCAACAGTCAGCGAACGTATGTAGTTCAGGGGCGGTATACCGAGCTGTGGGAGCATATGAACCCGTGTTGGCGAGCGCCAGTCGTTATGAGACGCCGTGGGCGTGGTACTGACAGTGTTGACGGAGTTCTTGAAATTGCAGTGTTGTAACAGGGCATCCTCGGGTCGCTAACTCCGTGAACACTGCGGTAAAACTGGTTAATCCAATATCCAACGCACAGATCGAAAATGGAAATTACTTATGTCCTCGGTGCGCATTGAGAAATGCAGGGAAAAGATCTGCAAGTTGACAAAGTAGCCAAAGAGAGGACGGTGGCACAGGGATCCAAGATGGGTCCGAGTCGAGCAGCAACTTGACGGATCCCGGAGGAAGAAGAGTCGATGGACGGAGGGCACAGTACGGCGGTGCAGAGAATCACCGTGGCGGCAAGTCAGTGCTGAAGAGCGCTGATTTTAATAAGACGCCGTGAACATTGTACAGCGGAGTGCCTTGAATCGCGATTCGCCGGCGGAGGAGTTCGAAGACCGAGCGGCGTCTGAACTTTGTCTTGGCATTGCGGTGAAGCAGAACACATCCTCGGGAGACAGAGTTACTTGACCAAGAGACCCTGTGCAGATTGGGAGGAGCGAGAATGAGAGGCGGAGCAGAAAGTGGCGGCGTGGGAAGAACCTGTAGGGGTTTATTTGGATCCGGCCACTAACACTACCGCCGGTGACCTTCGACGGTGTTTCGACCGAGTTCCCGACCCCAGCAAGCAGAAACCAATTCATGCGTTCTGCGGCGACTTCTGCCACCGCAATAGCCACCACAGATCTGCACAGTAAAAATGCCTGAATTTGGACCAGTAAAATCTTGGTAAAAAAATCCGCAAGAAATTCAGGGTTGAAAATCCAGGGACCAGTTTATTCAGGCGACGCGTGACGGGAGTTCAGCAAATACTTGACGAACTGCAAGTCCTATGGATAATCGATGAAGAATAGCGCAAATATATCTCAAATCCACTCACTAGATACCCGCACCGCAATCGAACAATGCTGATTTCCCACGGTTGAGTTTGGTGAACGCTTGCAAGCGCTGTGGCCGCATCTCGACCTGAGCAGTGAATTTGCATGACCTGTGAGATCAGAAGCTCAACCTTGAAGGCGAAGGCGAAAAAGAACTACGGGTAAGGACTTATGGCTCAGTCCCGAGTCGAACGGGTGCCCACCGCGTCATGGACATTTTTTTTACGTCGTGTGGGTGCGGCCCTCCGCAAGGCCTGGCTCAATCTGAGCGAATTGAATTGAAACTGAAGAGGGATCTAGAGAATATGAACGGCTCCAGGTCGGCGTCGTGTAGAAAGGCAGGATGAAGACGGACCGAAGGTTTCGCACGAGGATGGGAATCTGAGCGCCGGTGAACATGCATAATTCGCGGACCTGCGATTAGCCAAACCAAAAAGAGGGGGAACAAGCCTCTGAAACGGATACACTTATGGCTCAGTCCCGAGTCGAACGGGTGCCCACTGCATGCAAGACAGATTTGACATTTAGTGTGGGTGCGGCCTCCACAGACCGGGGCTTGAATTTGCGAATGAACAGTGATCCAGAAAATATAGTACGCTTTCAAGGTGACGTCGCGCAGGCAGGCAGGATAAAGGTGGACTGAAGGTTTGCACCAGAGCTTTGGGAGTCTGAACGCCAGCGAACTGCATCATTTGCGGAGCTGCTTGAACTAGGAAAGGAGAAAAGAAGGAAAAAATGCATGTCGAACTGTTCAAAGAACCGGCTCCGAGTCGAACGGGTGCCCACAGCTTTCAAAGGATGATTTTGGGGCGTAGGTCCGGCCCTCCGCGAATCTCACTGGAGTCGAAAGAGGTATCTAGAAAATAGAGGACGGTTCCGGAGGCAGAAATTTCAAATAAGAGCGCACCGAAGGGTTTCTACTACGACTTAAACACCACATATACTATTCAAGCAGGAGGCCCGGAACTGTAACAGACCTATGGTATACGGATTCCCCGGCGTAGACGAGTGACGTTGCTTCCACTATTCGGTAAAAAGTCTCTTTCCCGGCTGAAGGACCGGGCCCGAGTCGAACGGGCATCCCATTGGTAACGGATGAAGAATTGCAGGTAATCTGGCGAAGTATGCGCCTTCAGGCCCTGCAGCTGGCCGTGCAGTTCTGAATGGTGTGAGGTGAACCAGAGTGGAATATCGGACGCTGGCGAAGGTCTCGAGGCCGTTTTCAAGGGCTCGCGTTGGAGGCAAGGATCCTGAGTATTTGCCAACGTGTTCTAGGCTCTCTAAGTGAGATAGAACGACTGGAAGGTGGGTTGGAGGTGGCAATGTGCGCAGAGATCCAAGAAAAGTAGAATGGTTTCAATTCAAATTCGGCAGGTAGGAAGGCCCGCACCGAACGTTTCCGCTGAAGCCCAAGGACTCTGAGCGCCAGCCCGATCGTTCATGTATAATTTGCGGAGCCGGTTGAGCCACGAAAAGCAAAAGAGGTAAAAACCATAATTCTGTGACCTACAGGTGTAAGGCCCAGTCCCGAACCGAACGGGCGCCCAATGCCTAGAGACCAAGTCTTCCAGGTTTTCACTGCGTCTGGGTGCGGCCTTCCGCAAGGCCTGGCTTGGATCTAAGCGAATTCCAACAGACTGATGAAGATAACCAGCAGATAGAGGACGATTCTCCACACCAAGCGGCGGGAGGCAGAAATAACAAGATAAAAGCGCTTGCATTGCGAGTTGTCGAATTGGACACGACACACCCCATTTGATTAGACAAGGAATTGCAGCCACCGTGGCAGTCTCTGGCAGATGAGCTCTATGGCGTAGACGAGGAGGGTTAACGTCGCTCCCAGTATTCGGCCAAGAATGACTTTAAGTTGGGGAAATGAAGGGCTGGGCCCGAGGAAAACGGCGATGTCACTGATAATTGATGAAGAGTATAATTATATGGCGAGCCGCACGCCTTCGGCACTTGTATCGCTTTGGAAAGCTCCGAATAGCGTAGGTGCAAGACCGTGCAACAGAGTGGAAATTTGATGGAAATATTAGATGGATGCGCTCGCTAAGGGGTTTGAGGCCGCTTCTGAGGGCTCTTCGCGGCGTTGGTGGTAGGAAAATTGAGTCCATTTATCGCTCCAGGTAAGATAGAACTTCGGAGGTGATTTGGAGGTGATGGTTTGCGCAGAGCGTGACCGCATAGGGTTAGGGTTGGGATAGCCGCATTCGGCCGACCTCATACACCTCTCCTCCTCCCCGCCTATATCCTCTTCGTCTTCCTCTCATTGCTCCTTCCACTCATCCAATCCACTCACATATTCTGGCTCCTACCACCCACCACTATGTCCAGACGGAGGGTCGCGTACTACTATGACCGTGCGTCTCAAAAATTGCGCACTGGAGCGTGCACTGACGATTCTTCCAGCGGACGTTGGGGGATATACCTACGGCTTGGGCCACCCCATGAAGCCGCACCGTGTACGCGTTACACACGACCTCGTCAGCGCGTACGGGATGCTACCCCAGATGCAAGTCCTAGTGCGTGTCCTCTCTCCCTGTCTTTTTCGCATGAATTCAAGCCTGTACAGCGGCCGAAACGTGCGTCGCCGGAGAGCATGACCGCTTTCCACACGGACGAGTACATAAAC
Source organism: Mycena filopes (assembly GCA_029281495.1). Classification (NCBI taxonomy): domain Eukaryota; kingdom Fungi; phylum Basidiomycota; class Agaricomycetes; order Agaricales; family Mycenaceae; genus Mycena; species Mycena filopes. Next base: position 332,596 of record JARIHR010000070.1, on the reverse strand, counting down.
TTCCTCGCGCGCGTTACCCCCGAGACCGCAGAAGAGCTCACCCACAACGGCCTGCTCTTCCTCGTCGGCGAGCTCCCCGACAATCCAGCCTTTCCTGGCGTGTTCGAGTTCTGCTCCATCTCCGCCGGCGGCTCCCTCGCCGCCGCCCAACGCCTCTCCCCCGCCGCCCCCTCCTCGTCGTCCGGCGCCGATGCACACCCAGCCGACATCGCAGTCAACTGGGCCGGCGGCCTGCACCATGCCAAAAAGGGCGAAGCCTCGGGCTTCTGCTATATCAACGACATCGTCCTCTGCATCCTCGAGCTTCTGCGGTCCCACCCGCGCGTCCTCTACATCGACATCGACATCCACCACGGCGACGGCGTCGAGGAGGCGTTCTACACCACCGACCGCGTCATGACCGCGAGCTTCCACAAGTACGGCGAGTTCTTTCCCGGTACGGGCACGCAGGCGGATGTGGGCCGCGGGAGGGGGCGCGGGTACTCGGTCAACGTCCCACTTGGGGACGGCGTCACGGACGAGTCGTTCCGGAGCGTGTTCGAGCCGGTTATGGGGAGGATTATGGAGACGTTCAGACCGAGTGCGGTGGTGCTGCAGTGTGGCGCGGATTCGCTGTCGGGGGATAAGCTGGGCGGGTTTAACCTGTCGCTCGCGGGGCATGCGGCGTGCGTGCAGTTTATGCGCGCGTATAATGTGCCGTTGATATTGCTCGGTGGGGGTGGGTATACGGTGAAGAACGTCGCCAGGGTGGGTGTCCTTCTCTCTCTTCAGCCCGATCTCATTCCCACTTGTACAGGCATGGACGTTCGAAACGGCCTGCGCGCTCGGGATCGAATCCGCCATCGACGTCAACCTTCCCTGGAGCGAGTATTTTGAGTGGTTCGGGCCCCGGTATCGGCTCGAAGTCATGCCCAGCAACATGGAGGACGTGAATTTGCGGGGAGGGGAGTTGAATAGAGTCCGGTGAGTTACCTCCCATTCATTCCCCCTTGTATCCCCTCTTCAAGTTTCCCTCCTTCCCTTCCACCTTGACGTCCCAAACTAACCCCCCCAATCCAGCGACCGCGCCCTCGCGCAGCTCCAATCCCTCACCGGCCCGCCCTCGGTCGCGCTGCAGGACGTCCCGCGCCAGGGTGTCGCCGAGCACCTTGGCCTCGCGGGCGCGGGGCTGGTGCGGCGGACGAGGAGAGAGGAGGAGGAGGGGGGGTGGGATGAGTTGGATGGGCAGTTGGCGCGTGAGTTTGATTTCTTTTCGTTGGTTCTTTCTTGTTTGCCTTTCTCCTTCCTCCCTTCGGTGTTTCCGACTGAATCCGCGCTCTTTTTTCTTCTTCCGTTTACTGTCGTCGTTCTTCTCTCCTTCCTCGTTTCGTTCTCCAATTCCAACTAGCACCACCACCGCTCGTCCTTCCTTCCTTACCTCCGATTGACCATCGCCAACCCCCCACAGAACACGCACGCTACATCTACAACCTCCAACAACCGCCCTCTTCGGCGCTTTCCTCCGACTCGGACGACGATGACAATTCGAACGTGGCGGACGACGGGGAGGAGGAGGACGAGGAAGAAGACGAGGAGCTGGAGGACGACGGGGGGAGCCTCCTTGGGTCGACGAAGCGCGCGCGAAGGAAGAGGATGAGTATATTGACGAATCGGTGGGTTGCGGTGCCGCGGAGGCCTAACCTCCATTCGCACAACTCGCACCATTCGCACGCGGGTCAGCAAAATGGGAATGGGAACGGGGACGGAGGGTATGGGAGCGGGAAGCATACGAAGAGGAGGTTCTTCCAGAGTGGGGTGAGGTGGGACGAGGAGGGGGAGCGGGTTGTGAAGGGCGGGGTGCTTGGGCTTGGGGGTGCGCTTGGGGTTGGGGTGGCGGAGTTGGGGGGTGTGATGGCGAGGGGTGGGCGTGCGTTTGGGATGGCGACGGGGGTGCGGGACGAGGAGGAGGAGGAGGAGGAACAAGAACAAGAACAGGAGCAAGAGGAGGAGGAGGAGGACGTGGGGATGCGGTTGAGGGGCGGGAGTCGGGGGTTGGCTGGGCGGGAGCGCGTTGTCGAAAAGGAGCAGCCGGTGGTGGTGGGGAGGCGGACGAGGGCGCGGGGAAGGGGCAGGGGGAGGAGGGAGGTTGTTGTGCCCGTCGTGGATGAGCGGGAGGTTGATGTGGATGGGGATGATTGGGATATGGATTAAAAAATGTACCGCGGGGAAGGCGATGTACCTTGGAGATGAAGATGTAGATTTTTGTTTCTCGCCTTTTCGGTGCGTTGGTTGGAAGGAAGGGAGCGTGGTTTTTCTCTGCAGAGCCCGATGGTGGATCGTTGCGCTGACCTCTTTGGTCAAATGAAAGACCGAATGTGACCCCGTTCGATTCGCGTCGGGTTCCTGGCAGAGCTTGTCCTCCTTTTTTTCCTCCCAGGAGGAATGAGTTGGCGACTTGACGTACGCTCAAAGCAACGAGTTGCCTTCAATCAGTGAGTTGCACTAACGGAATCAGAAGTTTGGTTTAACTCTGGGTGCACAATGCGTCGGCCCGACCTTGTGAGATGCAGCCATCGGTCTTTGCGTTCTGTCATGGCGAAACGGGCTCAACCCTACTCCTATACGCGAGATGCAACGACTCGAAATCTATTCTTCTGGCGAGATGACCCTTGATTTTTATTTTTCAAAGTTCGGTGGTTCAATTTGATGATTTCGCACTTCAAGCTTGGTTGCTGCGATGAAAGATCGCTGTTCCCAATTGAGCCTCGGGTCCCATCTGCGTGTCCCCGAATGAATCCCTTATGAGGACTAGATCTGTGGTCTTCGACGAAATGATCTTACTCCAGGCGAAACGATCGAATTTCGGGATGTTGAAAACCTTCGGTTGAAGTGACCGTTCAACTTGTCGGTGGAGTAATACTGACACCATCTCCGACATGGGCTGGAGTCAAGAATTCTCAGGTCCGCTGCAGTAGATCCAAAGGGCTCTGCAACGCGTCCATGAATTTTATAAACCAGAAACCACGAGCGGCAAGTGGCCGGATCAACTATTTGTACCTGTTTCTTTCCGGCCCTTTAAACAAACAGCTCCAAATTCCCTCCACTGACCACCATGGCCGCCGCCGCAGCAGCCCCCAGCAAATTCACCCCGCCCAGAGGCTTTCTCGCAGTCAACTATGAACCAGCCGAACTATGGTCCCAGGCCGCCTTTGACCACGTCACGCGGCTCCAAGATGAGGAAGAAAAGCGCGATCCAGTCTCCAGACGCGCATGGGTGGGTGGCAACTCCGACGCAAATTTTCCGTGTCAGGGTTGGCCAAGGCATTCTCTAGTCTGTATATTTACAACGACTACTTTGGATACGCGTGTTGCGACTTGGTGAGTCGGTTTTTCGTGTCTTTGGATGGGAGGCGATGAAGGCGCTGCGTGAGCAGGGGTCTGGCGAGCTTGGGGGGCGGCCGTGCGATATCACAAGTGGCCGCCGGCAGCGCTGGCGAGGGAGAAGTCGCGGTTTATGGGGGATGATGATGACTTCTGAACGCGCCATTCGTGGGGTACTGTCTGTATATTCTAACTCTGTCTGATGCCTTGCTGATAATCCAAGTTTTGCGAATCGCTCTTGCCCACCTTCCGCCCACCGAACGTTCCGCACAAGAAACATCACAGTCACGGGTCTTTGGGCCCTCGATAAGGATAACTGCGAAGGTGAGTTGCTCTTGCTCCGTACAGGACCATGTTGCCAGTTACGCTCGCGGCCTGCTGGTCATGGTTTCAACTTTCAGCAAAGGTTCCAGCACACAAAAAAATCCTCCCCTCCCCCAGCGGGTCGTCTCACATTCTAATGTCTCAGTTGCACCAACCGCCGCTCTGCGTATCTTTATTCTTGGCGTACCATCGGTGTATTCAACTCCACTTGCGCCGACTTTAATCCAACAGATACTCCTCCGCCCGCCGAATCGGGCCCCCTCCTCGACGTTGATCGTTGAATGCCTTCGAGGACGAATACGAAGGTGAGTTGTCTTGCATGAGATAGGTGGAATTGAGGTGCAGTATTCGGCGGCTCGGCCGGCCATCACCTTTGATGCGTTCGCGGCATGTTGAATCAAAGTTCTAGATTTGGCTGCGCAAATGGACGGGCAAGCCCACAGCCAGCGGAAGCTCTCATATTTCAATGTTTCAGCTGCGCAAATTGCCACGCAAGCCCCCTGCCGTGGCCACGCCAGCGTTCTTCCTGCCTGAATAAGCGGCTTGGTGATCGCGGGTAAACGGATCCTCGCCTTACCAAGCTTACTTATTGACTACTTCCCTTTCGGGACCGCGCGTTCATCCGACGCAGTATATAAGGAAGGGATGGGTAAAGGACGGGCTGCATCTCACAGCACCTTATTTTTACTCAACCAGCACTCCGACTAAACCGCAAGTTAAATCACAATGTCCGCCCTATTCACCCCGACGAAACTCGGCAGCACGAGCATCTCGAACAGAATCGGTGGGCCCTACTCACCTTCTCGTCGGCGTGCGCCTGGATTAACACTGTTTATGCGCAGGCATGAGCGCCCTGACGCGTAGCCGCTCCTCCGCGACAGTCCCTAACGATGTCATGTTGAAATACTATGTTCAACGCGCCACCGGCGGAGCGGGGCTCATCGTCACGGAGGGTGTCCTCATCTCGCGCCAAGGGTAAGTTGTTCGGATTACTCAACTTCCCAGAGTAAACTAACGCCTACTAACAGTTCCGAATGGCCCAACGCCCCTGGCCTTTGGGAGAAGTCCCAAATTGTGGGCTGGAAGAAAATCACGGACGCGGTGCACGAGGCGGGGAGCAAGATTTACGCACAGGTTTGTCGTCTTCCACTCTAGGCGATATGGCTATATCCTGAGCTCACTCGGTTCGTTCCAGCTATGGCATCGTAAGCGGTCTTCCGGTGAAACTGACATTATTCATCTAATCATGCAACTTCGAAGTGGGCCGCATCAGCCATCCCGACGCGCCTGAGCAAATCGCTGCCGGAGTTGTGAGTTTTCTCTCTGTTCCTCTGCGGAAGCACAAAAACTTACGGGATATTTAGCCCGTCTACGCACCATCTGCACTCAGCGCCCGGGGCGGAAGGTTCCGCAACATCGCTGGAGAGCCTGGTTATGTTCAGGTATGATTGCAGTGATGCCTATGGTAGACGCAGCTCATCGTCGTAAACCGACCAGCCAACCGAAGTTCCCGACCCCACGGTCTTGATCGCGCAGTTCAAACAGGCAGCAGTCAATGCGAAAGAAGCTGGATTTGACGGTGTTGAGCGTACGTACCTCAAATAAATTCCCCCGATAACAGTTGGTTGACGAGGAGACTCACAGTGCACGGCGCGAACGGCTACCTCGTCCACCAGTTCCTCGACTCCACTGCGAACCAGCGCACCGACAAGTGGGGTGGAAGCGTCGAAAACCGCACGCGGTTCGCACTGGAGACGCTCAAAGCCCTGATTGAGGTCTTCGGCGCCAACGTCGCCGTGAAACTCAGCCCTGGTATGGCTTTTCTCGTTTCGGTATATGGGTGGATGAAACTGACCGGGCTTTCTTTTGCAGCGGGTGGATACAACGATATGGGCATGCCCCTGCAAGACACCATCGACACGTTCGGGCACCTCCTCCGCGAGGCGGACACGCTCGGCCTCGCGTATATCGCACTGATGCGATACAACCCTTACCTCGACCTCGAGTTCGATGGTCAGTCCATACCCTTTTTCGCATATGATCCAATTCCGTTGGCTGATTGGTAGTAAATCGATTTTACAGGCAAGAAACGCGCGACGCAACACGACGCCCTGGCGACCTTCAGCCCCTTCCTCACCAAGACTCCACTCTGGGTGAACTCGGGCTTTACACCCGCCGAGGCGGAGGCGCTGGTCAGCAGCGGAAAGGTCGCAGGCGTGTTCTTCGGCATGAACTGGATTTCGCACCCGGATTTCGGGCGCCGCGTCAAGGAGGGGAAGGAGCTGGATAATCAGCTGAGCTTTGCGACTTTGTATGGGGCGGAGGGCGTGGATCCTGAGTTGGGGTATGTGGATTATAAGGAGGCGGTGTATTAGTGGTTGTACTCGATTCGTTGCTAGAAGTCAGTCTTTTTTGCTTCTTGGGTTGGATAAATAAATTATTTGTGGGTCTACGTCCTTACGCGCGGCTGGAAAAACTCCTACAAGTCAATTGGTAGGGGGATACTGAACCATCACTGGAGGCTGCGGGATCACAGTCGGAGCAGGAGGTATGATAAGCACAGGAATCTGAGCCGACTTCGCCTCCGGCTGTAGCAGCACCCTCGGCCCACTGAGTGTAAACCGATAATAATAGGAGAAGTCGGCCACGTCGACGCGCGCGGCGATGCTCAAGTGCGGGCTTAGCTCATCGAGCGCTGCGTTAAGCCCCTTATGGAGGGTGGCACGGTGCTGCGACATAGTCGCCATCGGACAGCACTCGTTCCGGTTGGACCACTTGTCGGCGGGGAAGATCGTGAGACGCCGGAGGGTTGAGAGGTTTTGGATCGTGTGCAGGAGGAGAGACTATGCCAGAGGTGAGTCTTTGGCGGAGCAGGACCGGAGCCCGATAGGAGCACTCACCACGACACTATTTGTCTCGGCCATAACATTGGTCACGTCCGCACTGCCGATGCTCATGGTGAGCCTGCAGAGGACCTTCAACGTTGAGATGGTGTCGGCGTTGTGAGGACCGAAACTCCAGCGGGACTCGTATTCCGTCGGGCAGTAGAGCTCCAACAAAGTCGGCGCTTGCCGCGGGATGATCACCTCGAAGAACTGGTCCGCGAGTCGGTTCGACTCCCTTTCGTTTGCGCAGGCCGTCGAGGATAACCGCAACCTCTCCAGGCCCGAGAGCGACGCGAGGTACACAAGAAGGTCGGGCGTGAGATCCGAGTGGATCTCCTTGAGATGGATGCCGAGGTCCGGATTGGCGTTCAACAATCCCCAAACCTCTTGCACAAAGTCACCGCTGATGTGCAGGCAGGTAAGTTGTGGTGAAATTAGTCGCATGAACTGCTGCGACATGGGGAGGCGCTTCCACGCCGTTTGGATCGTCAATTTACGCAGGCGCTGCAAATTGAGGGACGCGGGAGCGTTGACGCCGAATTGAGCTGATAACTCGAATTCCTCGAGGTCGAGGAACCAGTTGAGCGCGCCGCAGATGACGTCGCGCTCCCATTGCGGGGCAGTCTCGTTGATGTACCACCTGGGAACAGAATTCAGTGGTGGTCGAGGCAATCACCGAAAAGGGAAATAATCACCTCACAGTTCGCGTCCGGGGAATGGATTCCAGAACAGAGGCGAGGAGGGCATGCATTTCAGCATCTGGGATAGCCAGTCCCGCTGCAGTCGGACTGTCGTGTCTCCACCGCGGTTGAATTGCAAGCACAGTGCAATAGTCCGACCATCCGGTCTGACCCGTCGAAATGGCCCGCAGGAAGTCGAGAACGGCTTCGTGGCGCAGCAGGCCAGACGGAAGGGAAACAGTGGAGAAAAAGAGGGGGTTTACGGCGAGACTGAGGTCTTTGGAGACTGTACGAAGCGTTCTGTGCGCGGATGGGTTCAGCTGGGAATGGGCTCAGTGTACTTGGACGGGAAATACAGCGAGCACCGTAGAGGCTACCTCGGTGGCGATCTTGTGAAGAAGCTCTGCGCTGAGGCTCGTCAGCATTGTCGTGGCAAGAGCTCAGGCTGTGGCATGGGCAGTGCAGGTTCCCACGGAGTTGATTCCAGTCAGTGCCGAGACGGCTGCCAGTGCGGAATCAAAGTACTCTCTCAGTCCAGGTTTCTGCCTGCCCCCAGGTTGAACGTTTCCGACTCACCAAACTGGACTGGTCTTCAAAGTTCAATTGCAACTGGTTGACTTCAGAGGAATAACGCTCTAGTCCGGGAAACCCGTACTAGTACAGTTGAATTCCCCATTTTGCTGAAAAGCCTGCGATATTGGTTACAATATCCGAAGGTGATCCCCTCCACAAAGAAAGAGCCACATTCGGATATGGTGCAAGGGATAGCGCGGTCTCGTGAATTCTCCCTGGCATGGTTGAGAGAGGCAGATCGAGGTTCGATTCCTCGTTTCCGTGGTTTTTAAAGCGCGAGGACTCGGGAAATCCCGAACCTTCAACTTTGGTTGGATCTCTAGCGTCAACTGTGGGGGGCGGAGGTCTCGAGGAACCTAAATACTTGAGCGGATCCCGCAAAGTGAGAAGCTCCTTGCATTCAACGCGGAGCCAAAAAAAAAAAAAAGGAATGAGGACGGCGCGTGACCGCCAGTGATATCGGTGTTGATGTCGCCTTGAAAGTATTTTGAGTTCCGGGAGTCAGCCGTTCTCAGCTACTTCCCGCCCGAGAACACTGAACAGTGGGAAAAACTATCATTAATCGTGTGCCAGTGATGGCCGGTCACGTTCGGCATGTTGAAAACCTGGTTCAACCTGTGATCTTATCCACGATATTGGACTGCAGGACAGAAATCTGGATACGTCTAGGGGCAGCTCCACTAGAGTCCTTCCATTCCTAACGCCGGGGTACCGCCGCAGCGATGGATTTCATCAGCTGAAATTAAAGAAGCTCAAGGTCCGATTCGCCCCCCGAGGCGAGCGAGTTACTAAAAGGCATAAATTGGGAAGATAAGGAGCGAAGTGGTGCCATTTCACGATCTGCTATGAAAGCAGCGCAGGAACAGTCGCCTTCCGCCACCAATGCAATCGCCGCAGGTATCGACCCTTCGCCTTCTGGCGGACATAATTAACATTGTCATAACAAGGCGGTGGGAACGATGGAGGCTGCCTATGCCCATGACGGCCACCCACTTCCAAGTCTCGAATATGCTTTGTATGCCGGTGCCCAACCTACAGTAAAGGGAGAGCTTGCCTGATTCCGAATTTCTGCTTCCTATGCCTGCTGCAAACACCTTCTGGTCATTCAAATATTTTCGGGTCGTTTGTGTCATCTGTCGGTCCGATGAAGATTTAAGTTGCCCTTTGGATGGATCCGGCAATTCCGTTCATGTTTTTGACGGCCCTTCGAAATTTCGCTGATGAATTCACGGTCTCTTGACCGCCGTGGGGAGTCAACTTCAATAGAGTTTGAACCGGGGAACAACTTTGGAGGGCAATCCAGAGATTTTCATGAAGCAGGTATGTGGGATACCTCTGGTATCATTCTCTGGTGAAAGTTGAATTTTCTTGCAATTTACTGAACGTTGAGCGCGACAAAACGCAACGAGTCGACGCGGCAGAACGAACGGCATTTGTTCTTCCCACGGCGCAGCAATCAAATTGATGGTGTCGCCGTGGGAAACACGCCCGGAGCACCGCCACTAGCAAATTTGACCCCACCCGAAGAAAGAGGGGGAGCAAGCTCCCCCAATAAAGCATTTGACCCTCAGGACGCCGCAGAGTCGATGCGTCAGGATCCAAGGGTTGCGACAGCTGTCATGGATATAATTGCTGCTGCCTCGCAGATTTCCGCAACGGTGGCCGATCCGTCGAGGGCGGTTCTGCAAACAACACTTGGGGTGCGTCCGCAGTGTACATCAATTGCATACTTGCTCAGTTGTGCTCCTTAAGTTCAATATTTCAGCCTGTCTGCGGGTGGCCTCCGAGTTGAACATCGTTGAGATCCTCCGCAACGCGCCGCGTCACGTCGATGATATAGCCGCTCTGGCTTCCGTGGATCCCCAACTCCTAGGTGAGTTCCAGCGCACACCAGCCATCTATATTTCTAGGGCTGAGCTTCTCGTAGCCGGAGTTCTACGACTGTTGGCAATTCACCACATATTCCGTGAGGTATCGCCCGATGTGTTCGCCAACAATCGACTATCCACTGTCCTAGACAAGGGAAAGTCTGTGGAAGATTTACTTAGCAGGTATGCCGCTCTCTTCAGAATCCATCCGAATGTTCGATGCTCAAAGGTGCGCAGTCGCGAAGAAAGGCTTACCGATACTTCGGGATTTGCTGCCTGGGTGGAATACATGTGAGCTTCAACCAAGTGGCTCGCATACAGCTCAATGGAAGTAACTTCACTTTCAGCACCGACGACGGCTTCACAAGTGCTACATGCCTCTTGGACACAATCCTGTCGCCGCAGGACGGGGAGCCATAGCTGTAATATTTAGCCAAAACACAATGGTACTAGCCAGGGCAACACTTCACAAATGGCTTGTGGCAGCCATTGGGTTGGCTAGGTGTTTTTACACCCCAAGCACCCCGCGCAAGCACTTTCTCACGCCTCTGGGGGCATTTGCACTTGTTTAGAGCCTGCTTTCAATGCAATTAACCTAGAAAATACATTTTTGTTGATGGGAACCTCCAGGCTTGCTGATGGGAACCTCTAGACCCATGAGGCGCCCCCCCCACCATTCACCCAATTAGTATCATCCCCATATCTACACCTTTGCACCCGCTCGTTGTTTGCATCGCCGCGCGCTCCAGGGGGCTATATTTCGGCATGAGGATGGGTTCGGCATGTCTGCATGAGCTCGGCATCCTCTGCGCCTGCCCCCATTTCCACCATTGCTGGCCTTCAAATTGAAGCCACGGGCATCCCCAACATCATCTCGTAGATTTGAATGTTCAGCCCGCTCCGCTGGGGCTGTTACGACCATACGGGATGCGTGCTTGGTGGTGCTTGCTTTGGATGCTCCCGTTCGGCATTGTCGGCATCAATCGAGCTTTCCTTTTTACCGCTCCTTGGTCCTCTTGGGACACAGATAGTGTCTATACTACCCTTTTGCCACGTTTTATAGCCCCTCCCTGCCCCGTAGCGCGCCCCAAATCGTATTCGGTGCACTGAATGTGGATCCCTCCCCGGATCATTAGATGCCGCTTGGACTGGCCGGTGCGCATTGCAGGGATTCGGGCCAATACTACCTCTGTAAGTTACTGCGTCTCCTCTTGGACCCTACTGACGCCCTCTTTATTCCCCTTGGACGCGGCCTTTTTTTCTGGAATAAAAACCGCGGTTCGGTTCATCGGGCCGACATCGCGTCCGCATTTCTGGGGGATCCTGGCCAGTAAAACCTGCGCTGTGTAGCTTACCACTTACAGACAATCCACCCTCTTATTCCCCTTGGACGCGGCCTTTTTTTCTGGAATAAAAACCGCGGTTCGGTTCATCGGGCCGACATCGCGTCCGCATTTCTGGGGGATCCTGGCCAGTAAAACCTGCGGTGTGTAGCTTACCATTTACCGACAATCCACCTGTTGCGCTTGGGAAGGTTGAATATTCTGTGTTTTTTATTCCCGCCAATATTCATGTTTTTCTCAAGTCGTTGACTTGTTTTCCAAGTCGACTTGACTCAGATTTTTATCAGTCTCGACTTCCACTCGGTAGTTTACAAGTCCACCTCATTTCAGTGATTATTTAGACTCCAAAGATTCATTTGTATAGGATAGGTATATGTATGTCCAAGTAACAATGCTACACTATGAACAGACTCAAAACCTGCGATTGAACTTCTCGTAAAAAGCCGCCAAACCCTCGAGTACCCAAGCAACATCCGAAGTCGCATTCTCCCAGGCCTCACGTGCCTCGTCAACATCTTGAATCGCAAGCCCCCAGAACTGAAGAGACGCCACAATACTCAAAACACCATTGATTCCCCACTGAAACAACGCCCCCCACGCCTCCCCGTCGTCTGGGCCGTACGACCCACTCATCGCCCATGTTCCCGCCGGCTCCTTCGTCCTCCAGCTGGGCTGCAATGAATCCCACCAGTCTTGCCACACCAACGCGTATGCGGCGGGATCAAGAACCGATGTGCCGCGGCTGCTCTTTCGCGCGCGAGCGATCCAATGATTGACCTGATCGGGCCGCAACTTTTTCGGGAGGTTTGTCGGGCCCTGGGCATACTTCGACGCCGCCTCGATGCGCGTCCATGCAGCGACGACGGCGTCGTAGTGGGGGCCGAGGTTCCGCGCCGTCATTTGCGCATGCATATCGGCAAACCAAACGGCTGCCTTGGGAGGGCATGGCACACTGGTCGTGGGAGGTGCAGCGGAGGACGTGGCGGCAGGCGCAGCAGAGCTCGTCGCGGGCGCTGTGGAGCTCGTCGTGGCGGGCGCGCCTGAGCTCGTCGTGGGCGTCGCACCCGAGGTCGTCGCGGGCGTCGTCGTTGACGGGGGCGCACTGGAGGTCGTCGCGGGCGTCGTCGTTGACGGGGGCGCAGTGGAGGTCGTCGCGGGCGTGAAGGTCGTCGCGGGCATGAAGGTCGTCGCGTGGGTGAAGGTCGTCTCGGGCGCTGTGGAGCTCGTGGTGGACGTCGTTGGGGAGGGCGCAGTAAAGGTCGTCGCGGGCGCAGACGAGGTCGTCGTGGGCGCTGTGGAGCTCGGCGCCGGCAACGTGGTGGACGTCGTCGGCGAGCGCGCAGACGAGGTTGTTGGGGGCGCAGTCGATGGGAATGTCATAAACGACGAAGTTGTGGCGCCATCTTCCCCGTTGCTAGGGGAGGTGCCGGTGCCGAGCCGGTGCGATTTGCGCGTCGGAGCATGAGTAGTGTTGGTGGATGCTGGTTTCTTGCGTGGTCGTTTCTTGGGCTGGGCCTTGGCGAGTTCTGGGTGCTCGACCTCGAAGTTGGCGACAATTTGGGCTGCGAGCGCGGCGTTCTTCTTGCGATTGGCCTCGCGTTGTTGGTCCCACATCAGACCGTCAGCGTTACGCCAGATAGCGGGGCTCGAGGAGCAGGATACGGGTGGCGAAGACGCCTTCACTGCCTTCTTGCCGGCCGCCACTTTCCTCTTCTTGCGCGCGGGCTGTTCCTCGTCGGAGTCATTGGGCTCGTCCCCAGAATCCTCGTCCTCCGAGTCGTCTGAAGACGTGTCTGACGAATCTTCGTCTGACGAGTCTGATGTATCGTCGGCGTCGGGGGGGGGCGGCTGGGCCGGCGGCGGCGGTGTCCATCGTGTAGTGTGCCCCGGCCAGAGTCGCAAGTGGTGTGAGTGACGCGGCGGCGCAGTCCTGAGGAGCTGCAATATGATTCAGGCGACAGGATGAGGATTAGCTCGAAATACACGTACTGAATGCTGTCTGTAGATACTCGGTCATGAAATCTACGACCTGTTCGCCGAACCGTTTCTTGTCCCATTGGGGCCAGCTTTGTGACACCGCAGCACGGTTTCGCCCGTAGGCCACACTGTATTGACTGCTTAAAAGATTGCGATGACGGTGAGGTATGCCAAGCTTACTGAAGGGTCCGAAGGGCTCCGCCGTACTTGGGCATGGGCCCACCGAAGACAAGGACAGCATGCAGCCCCGTCATCTCTTGAATACCTCGCAGGATGGGCCCCGCAAAGTCGGGAAGCGCGTCGATACATCTGACCATCTGCTTAGCGATTCCTTTGCAATGAATGAATCAAAACTTACCTCTGACGATCTGCTGGCGCTTGGGATGGTGGAGACTTCATCGCTGCCTGATACGCCTCCTTCCTAGCCGCTCCTTCCTCTTTCGCCCGCAGCCCAATAGCAGCCTGCGCATCCTTGTCGAGTTCGCGGAAGAGCTCCCTAGCGACTTGCGCACGAAAACCCGCCTTAGGTTCCTTCTTCAGGTCAGGGTTCCCCGGGTCTTCCTCGCGTTTTGCAGCCCACTGCTCCGCCACAGCTGGGGCAATGAGCTCGGCATATGACTCGTGCATAAATTGCTGAAAGGCTTGTCGGGCCTTTGGCGGAGCAGTGACACCGGAGAGTTTGGCCAGAAAGACAGCGTAGGGGTCCTTAGTAGGGTCGAGAGCGGCGCCAGTCCGGTGGTGGCGAAACTTGCGAACGCGGTACATGAACCATCGGCGTATACGCTGCGAATGGTCTGAGCTAAGGGAATGTCACAGCGTAACGATTGTGACTTACCGCATTCAGCATCTTCTTTCTCGACTGCATTTCTACCTCCTCGGCGGGCTCAAGGACGACGGGCGGGAGCACCTGCTTCGGGTCGAAATCCTTGAGGACTGGCTCCTCGTGGTCTGGCGTCTGCCAATCGATGCGCGCGTGAAACTCTTTCTGCACCTTCTTGATGTACTTTCGCTCTTCGCTCCATCCGCCGTCTAACGCCTTGCTGTACGCTTCGAGATGAGGCTTAAGGACGAGCTCCCGCTGACCCTCCGCCCACAGTCTCAAATTCCGACGTTCTGCTTTGGGAATTCGCTCGCGGACACGTTTCTGGCCGTTACGCGCCATTGTCTATCTCCTTCATTAATCTGGGTTCTATCCTCTCGACAATGCGCTGGCACAAGGCCATTGCACTCACCTCTGTCTGTTTTTCCTACTGGGTTCTGTTGGCTGGAGGTGAGTGTAGCGTATTGGTAACAGCCAAGTTCTGATACCTGTGATATGTTTTGTTGATTCCAGAACCTTCAGAGACCGCCGTAGCGTCGCAGATGAGTCACTGACTGACTCCACGCGCAACGGGACTGTCCGTGTATCACGCGTTGGCCCTGCGGAGTTTCAATTCTCTCCCTATAAAAGGCTTTCGCGTCGCTTTGATCGTTTTATCCTTCTTCTTTCGCACTTCCACCATCTCCCACAATGACTCAGTTTCCGCTTGCTCCTGGAGCAGAGAACATCTCTGTCTCAGCAGCTCTGCCCCCCAGTACGTCTCCCTTTGAATTCTTCGAGCCTTGTTCTGACCTTTGTCGACAGATAACGCCACCGCCTTCCAATACTTTTCGGCGGCCGTCGCGTCGCTCTCGCAGCGTAAGCAGCTAGAATCATATACCCTTACCCTCTTCCTGACATCTTTTCAGCTTCCGTTCCCGCTCCCGCCCCCGTCCCTGCGCCCGTTGTCGTCCCGCCTACGCCCCCGGGGGTCTTCCTTACCAGAGGCCCTTGGGTCGCCGGCGCCCTCTATATCGTCGTCCCCCCCGGCCCCCTCGCCCCCATCGCAGAGGAGCAGTACGCCACCGAGGACGACGCTCCCGGCTGGTACACCATCACTAAAGGACGCTATGTCGGCGTCACTCTCAGCAACGCGTTGGCTCTCGCGTCCGTCGTCGGCATCTCTGCCGGGTCGATGAAGAAGTACAAGACCCAAGTCCTTGCGTTGGCGGCCTTCAACGAAATGCTTGGATACCACCTCGTGTCCGTTATTATTTGACCGTGAGTTTGGGTCGATTCCCCTTGAAACGATACGCGTGTTCTGATCTATTTACAGCCGCCCGCTCCTTATGTGTCCCCCCAATCGCGTAGTTTTCTCCTTCTGTTGTCTTGTCGTCTGTAGTTTGCAAAATACATACGGTTTGGGAACAATCAAACAACCCTCATTGGGATTACACAACGTAATGATACAATCACCCAATCGGTTGGCCACGTCTGGCCAGATCCTGCACACCTTCATCGGGCCAGATCTCCTCCCACCCGATGCACTCGAGCCGCGCCATAGCGCTATCTTCAAAACCTCAATATTACCTTCCTGCCCCGGGCTCCCCTGCTCGACTCTCTCTCTGTTCATTTGTTGCGCAACACGACCTTTCATCCGACGCGACGCATACCTTGGCTTGCAGCTCGACTCTCGCAAAGTCCGGACGCGAGCACTTGTACTTACTGCGCCCGACGCACCGCAAGCTACGCCTGTTCTGATGGTCGCTTCTGATGAGAACAGCGAAACGAGTCATCCGGAACTTTGCCCAACCTTCCGCCTCCAAACGTCGCCCCAACAATCATCTTTGTCCTTTCCACCATGACCACCGACCGAGACTCGCCCGACTTGGGCGATGCTGACCTTGCTCTCCTACTCGCCAACCTTGACCTATCCGCAAACGCCCCGGGACGTCCACGCACGCCATTGCCCGTCCCACAGCCCCCACGCGAGCGACACACCTTTCCTGCGATGGGATCTCGCGGAACGCGCCCAGCTCAGACCATCTACCAGGTCGATTCGCCCACTGGGCGCGCGTTCACCAGTAATTGGTCAGTACTCCTGTTTCCGTTCTTTCTTAGCTAACCATTGAAGCAGGGCCGCAGCGGGGCACGCTACTCAAGGGGTGGCCAATACGAGTGTGCGTGCTGTCCAGCGCGGGGCCCCGAAGAAGAAGAAGAAGGCAGGCAAGCAACCTGCTGCGGGGTACGCAATATTTTGTGGTCTTCGGTGTGGTGTCTTCGAGACATGGTGCGTCCTCCCCCGTTTTTTCATCCTTTTTCTTTGCTCCTCATTGAAGACTCCTCTTTCAGGGCAGAGACCCGCCCGCTGGTCAATGGCGTGAAGAACTGCATATTCCGCGGCTATCCCACTATGCAGGAGGCGCATGCCGCCTTTGCGTACGCCACCAATCAAGGCTGGGTTCGTCGCGCCGACGCTCCTGTACTCTCCGGCATCCCTCGACTTCCGGAGCCCATTGCTCTTCATGATACCATCAACGCCCTCAATAACCACGAAAACTTCGATGGTCTGTGGTACGTCGTTTATCGTGGCATCATTCCTGGCGTGTACCGTTCACAGTGAGTTCTTCATCTTGCGTCTTAAACGTGTTTCTAACCCCCTTCATCTAGCCTGGAGAGTCAACTCAACACGGTCGGTGTTCGGGGGGCCCTCCACGAGTCTGTCCAGGGCCTGTCCGCCGCGATAGTGAAATACACGGATGCCATGGCGCGCGGCGAGACCGGTGTCTCTTCTCCCCCTTCTTATACCGATGTGTTCTCTTAGTTGTAATGAATATGTGACGTTGCGCCTCGGAATAAATAGTATTGCCCCTCGTACTTAATTGACCTGAAGCTTTTGCGCTGGCTCTCGTATTTTTCTGGGTGTGTCTTGAGTGACTAGCGCCGGGTATTGGCTTCCGAGTGTGCGAACTGGCCACACATTTTGAATGCAAAAATATTCTTGTGTTGGCGTCTTGGATGCAAAACTCTCGTGCGCGACGTTGTGGCCATCGCAGAGTCCACAGCTATTGTTGTGAGGTTGAACCCAAGGCATGCTCTGCGACCAGGGCTCCGAATAGCCCCAAACGCGAACTTGTCACAGGTTTCGCTGTCAAACCATTCCATTGGTGTGGTATTGGTCCCCTCTATGCACATTCTGAATCGGCAGAAAGTTGCCCGAGCCACGCCTCTCCTCTAGATGGAAAGAATCTCACTCCCAGGATTTTTCTGCCATTTTAAATTATTTAATTCGATTTTAAGCCGCTGCGAACTTGGCACAGACGCGTGTTTCAGGTGGGTTTCCAAACCACCCATGGAAACTCGACCAGAGTTTACCTTCAAACCGTGTATCACAACCTCGAAAAATTCCACCCTTAAGAAACCCAACGCGGCTTACCAGACGGACCCTGTTTATGTTTCTCAACGTCGTCGAAGTCTTTTCGCCGAGTTTGATTGCGAGTTGGTTGTGCGCGCCGACGAGCGCCTTCTTGTCGGGAGGGCGGGAACGGCAATCATCGTTTGGGCCGGGTTCGGGATGGCGATCGTTCCGAGTCCGGACAGCGGATCTCAAGGTTACGTCAACACTTTGTTCCGGTTTGCACACCTCTCACAATGCCTCCATCACCTTCGCCATCCAAACCCAGCACCTCCTCACCACCGTCCGCCCGACGACGAGCTCGAACTGCCAAATGGCGCCCTCCTTCCCTGACCTCTCAACCGGGCGGCCCAACGGAATACCAGCTCATGTGCGTTCATTGCCCTGACTTTTGGCGCCACAATAACACCTTCTCTCGTCAGGTTGCAGCGAGAACACGAGCGAGAAATGCGCGAGCAAGTCCGACGGGAAAAAGCGCGTGTTCGCATAGCCATGTACGCCTTTTCACTTCGCGACCTACTCAGCACTCAATGATGAGCAACACAGGAAACGCGCCGCCCTGCGCTGTGCGCCCCAGGAGGACCAGGATGCCGCCGCTGAGCGTGAACGCGTTTATCAGGCCACCTATCGCGAGAGGCGAGTCTCCTATCTTGTTGAGTCCTTCCTTCACTCATATCTCACAAATGTATCCACAGGAACCGGTCCGACCTGGCCATCTGGGAAGCGCAGCGGCGAATTGAGTACGTGACACAGCTCAGCTCACCAGCCACTTTCTGATTTCGCGCAGCGTTTATGTATCTAAACACGGGAAAGACGCCTACCTTGCCTATGCCAGAGCCAAACGCGACCGCAGACGGCGGGCCCAAGCGAAGCAACGCGCAGCAAACGGCTTTGTGGATGATCAGCCCATCTCGTCCGCCAAGAGCAAGCCCAAGACCAAGCGCATCCCCGACGAATCTCGAGATAGGCCCCCGAAAGCAGCGAAAGACGGTGTTCGTGCGTCGAAGAAAGTTCACTAGGATGTTTTCATTATGCATAGAATATTCATTCCATTTAATCTTCCAGCAGCGCGAGTCATTCCTGAGTTCACCGAGACTTGAAGCTTGAATTCTGACTTGTCGACGCCTCGACCGCGAGTCACCAAATCATTCCCATCAGCCACCTGAGCAACGGCCACATGAAGATCCTCGCGTCGTTCTGGGCGCTGAGCGTCTCCTCGGGATGCAGCAAGAATATAATGAATTTCTGGGACTACGTGCGCACGACTAACTACGACTACACAACGAAAAGGTCATTGAGTTTGGAATAGAGTTTTGCGGCAGTCTCTGCACGAGCAGTGCGGCGGGCCTCCCACGCCGCTTTCTCGTCATCACTCGCCTCCCGATCGAACTCCGAGTCCGATCGACCGCCCTTCTCAGCCCAGCGCAGCGCCCCCGCATTGCAAAACTGCCGGAAGATCACGCGGGTCTCGTCGGGGGCGACGGGAACGAATGAGTAGCGCTTCGTGCCGGAGGGAAACACAAAGGTCGCGCCGGGGGTGAGCGGGAAAACACGGCCATCCTCCCAGAGGATAATCCCCCCACGCTCCTCTGAGGTGTAGTTCCCCAAGCTGGTGATCGCCTCCCATGCGTAGAAGCTGGCGTCCCAATTTTTGGCAGACAGGGTGGGTACGTCGCCGTAACAGAGCTCCGCCGTGGTGAAAACTGATCCAGGAAAGGGAGTTTCGAGGCCGGTCATGGAGCAGAGCTGCCCGACTCTGGCGACCATGTCGGCGTAGACGACAGGCGCGGCTTGTTCAAAGACATCTAATCATGGTGTGAGTCAAATAAAACCGAGTCAGTTGATGAGACTTACGATTTTGATAGGCCGACAAGGCTTTGAAGCAGGAGCTCTCCATCGCGTTCAAGACATGTTGAGAGTTCGCCGACTTTTGGAGGATCTTCGCGGGTTTCTACGTGTATGTCCGTGAGTAACACCGCCCGAATAACGACTGAGATGGACTTACAGCACCGCGTTCGCCGAAACAAATCCCGTGGCGGATGCGCGCCTCTTCGTGGCCGAGGTTGGTGAACAAGCAGTTGTGGTAAAGAGCTTTCGCCACGCTGAGAGCCTCCTTCGTCACGACCCTCCACCATGGTGCTTCACCTTTGGGGGCGCCGGCCATCAGAGCCATAACATAGTCGCGGTTGTCCACAACCGGTGTCAATCGCCTGCAGGTGTTGACCAGTAAGTGAATTTTCTTAGTTGGGCTAGATATAAGCACTTACTCGACGTCAAGCTCGGCAATGGTATGCCCCATCTCGAGCAACAAGTGGCGCGTCCAAACACCGGGACTGGTGGCTTGAAGGCTCTTCTGCTGGTGAATGCGCCCAGACTGACGGGATGGACGACGCCGAATGCCGCCACGACCACGACCGCCACGACCACGAAGACCCGAGCCCTCCGCCGCCCGACGCTCGCGGTCGAGTCTCGAATACGTCACGGGGCGGGGGGAAGGAGCCCCGAAGAGCTCCGTCACAGTGGGACTCCCGGTGCGCTCAGTGGACAGCGGGGTAAGCGGGCTGCTAAAATAATCCACCGCAGCCGTCGTTTTGTTGTCAGGCGTCACGGGGCGGACATGCTCGTCGGCGAAGGGGGAGCGCTCCTCGGACTCAGGAGTAATTGGGCTTGTGGCGAACCAGGCGGGGTCAATGTCGGGGCCGGGGGACGGAGAGCTAGTGAGGTCGATGACGAGGGAAGGGGGAGAGCTGGTCGCGTCGCTGGTGGTGGTCGCGTCGAGGGCCGGGGGGGGGAGAGCTGGTGGGCGGGGAACCGGTGTCCTCCTCGTCGAAGAGAGCCTCGAAATCGAAGGGTGGGGAGCTGCCACGAGCAGCCTGGTCGTCGAGGTCCATATCGCCGTCCTCAGGCTTGACAGCCTGTGCGCTGTTGTCGAAGTCGACGGAGCCCAAACGAGACGGAGTAGGGCTGATGGGACTGGTGGGGTAACGCAGCACCGGACTGCTGCTGAAGTCCGCCAAGTCGACGGAGGAGTTGGGGGGAGTGCTGGGGGTCGCAGGACGCGTAGAGGCGCCGTCGCTGGAGGCCAACTCGTCCTCCTCCTCGTCGGTGTCTGGCTGGAGATGAAAGGGGACGAGGGCCGCAGAGTCCTGAGGCCGGACCTATGAATTATCTGGTGAGCCACGAACATTTCTTAAAGAGAATGACTTACATCGCCACGGTAGACCGGATCGCCGTCTTCGCGGTAAATGACGCGCAGATTCTCATTCAAGAGAGAGTCGGAGAACGCATACGGGACCTCACTGCGAATGGGTGGACCGTACGACTGGCGGGCAAAGGTGAATAGAACAGAGGAGCGACCACGACGAACCCAAGGGTATGTGGCGGCAGGCATTTTTTTGGCTGGGGGGAGAATTCGAATTTGGTTTGCGAACTTGGTCGGATTGGAATGGGGTGGTGGTTTCGTCTAACGCGTCTCGTTTTTAAAGGGCTTTCTTCTCTTGCCAACGCCATGGCTGTCGTCGTGAATCTGAGATTCGCGCGCTTTCCCGCCCGAAGCGCCGATACATACTAACTATCTCCTTCCAGGTACGACGAATCGGGACCGGCTGCTGGTCGCTACAGAAAATTGTAAATCACGCCAGTCCGGTATTCGGGGGCCCGGGAGAAACCATGGGGCGCGGGATCGAATGGTGTCTTGGGGAATTTGTGAACTGGTCTGTCTTCTCTCCACATCCTCGCCCCAAATGGATCGCACTGATCCCAAGCTCACCGACAACGGCGTCGCCGAGAAGGATTCCACCAAACAAGTAGAGCCCTCCAGCCCACTCACCCAAGTCACCGGCGCCGAGGTCTCCATCGTTGAAGACGACGACGAAATCCCGGAACTGGTGCCATGCTTTGAAGAAGCGTATGTGGGTTGGCAGCTGCATACAGGTAGGCCTGCGTTCCCATTTGCATGGATTTAATCTGACTCTCTCCTCCATTTGCAGGCCCATCGTGCGTGGAACCAAGGGCGTTGACAGCCGCCGAGTTTTTCTGCAAGAGGTATATTGTATTTAATTTACCTCGACGATGGCTCCCTGAACTACTCTTCCACAGTTTCGACACCGGGAATATTCTGCTGATATCCTACGACTGCTCGTTCCAATTCCGACGTCGCGCTGTGCGTCCGGACCTGTCCCGCGGGGAGCCCTACGCAAACACTCAATATCTACACCGCGGGGAGCGATACATTCCCATGTCCTACGGCGCGGGATCCTGCGATGGTGAGGGCGTAGAGAGGGCGTGGGCCGAAATTCCCATGTCCACGTCATACGGCGCGCCATCGACGCGCCGACTGATGTGAGCGCTATCTTCCTTTTGTCGGCTCTTCCTCACCAGGTTGTAGACGCGCCAAACTGTAGCTTCA
Organism: Mycena filopes; assembly: GCA_029281495.1. Lineage (NCBI taxonomy): Eukaryota > Fungi > Basidiomycota > Agaricomycetes > Agaricales > Mycenaceae > Mycena > Mycena filopes. The sequence goes on along the minus strand of JARIHR010000070.1, from coordinate 310,964 downwards.
CCTGTACTTATTAGACGTATCGGTGTCGTCCTCTCGTACTCTAGCTTCGCCCGTACTTATTACATGTCAGTCGTCCTTGTGTGCAATTTTTTTGTGTCTCGCTATTGTTTTTGTCTGGGGTGTTCTTACAATACAATACAAGATTCCCACTCGCGTGCTCGCTGAATGAAACCAATCAAATTTATTCAATCGCCCGAGTCTCAAGTCTGTGTACCGGAACCTGTGTGCCGCTACGCTATCTTCTACACGTATTGGGGTCCTTGTGTCTGCCCACTGTCTGGGATACCTGCGGAACGGGTTTAGATCGCAAGGCAACATGTGGAGGGCGTGGTTTCCATCAGAAGGAGGATCTGCGCTGCAAATGCAGGGTATCGCAGTCAAGTCGAGGCCGCCGCCGCTCAAGAAAAATGAACAGATAGGTTAGGAAGGGGCCTGTCGAGCTGAAGTATGAGTAGAAGAGTGCGGCTGGGAGGGGTTAGCGCTATTCGTGAATTTCTTATCGCGACCCGCTGCTGACGACGACGACGACAACTCGGATCTGTGACCAGTTCGCATCTGGAAGCGGAATTTGTGCAGGGCTGCGAGGGGGTGGGTTTGAAACAGCTTGCGGCGGAGATGAAGACGCCTTCCGGCGGTTCAGGGCCAAACGCGAGGAGTCTAGTCTGGATTTCTGGGAGCTTTGTGTCAAGTTCGCATGTGGACAACGAACATCTTTTGAAATTGCGAGATCAGCCAACCGCTTCCACGGAACAAATTTTGATGCTGGCCCGCCCCAACGTCCACCGCGGGTCGCTGCAAACAGTAGAGGTGGGTCTGGAGTATAGAGATTTAACGAATTGACGCCAGATATCTTACAGTTTGGGTCCTGGGAGAGTGACGGCGAAGCTTGGACCGACGCTTGGACCGTCGTAAGTTGTCGGGTATTATGTTGCGTAAGTTGCGTGCGTTCTTGATTAGCGGCCAATTGATGAATACTTGAGGCGACCGGGTGTGAAGCCAAGAACGGTGGCCAGTTCGCACCCAGCGCAGATCTTCCAACCGGCACAAGGTGTTTCCGCAGTGTTTCCAGGGGCTGCCGCGTCGGGCGCAATTCCCCCGGGACATGAAAGACCCGCTGGTAGCCGTTTCTTCGCGGTTCATAAGTATACAGTATTAACTTGAGGCCGCCAAGCCAGAGAATAGGGCAGAGAAAAGGTGGCAAGGGTACAGGGGCGATGAAGTGGTCGTGCGGAAGTGTGAACTGGGCCTACAGAGCCTGCAGCAAATGATTGTGGAGTCCGCGTGCGCTGTGTCGTCGTGCTTGCAATTGATTCGCGCTGAAGGGCGCGATACTGAATCATTCAGGTGGGTCGATGTGAGTCAGTCCGACGTGCGCACTTTGGTGTTCCTTGATTTGTGCGCTGAAACCGGTCCAGTCCAATATTCCGGGTACTTGCGCAGCGAATGGGAACTCGAGGGTGTTGTATATTGAGTCGTTCTGTTAGATTCAGGTGCGCGTGTAGCCTGATTAGCTTGATTCGCGTTCAAAGCCGGTTGCACAGCGGTGGATCGTTGATGACTCTGTTGCACAGGAAGGCAGTCGGAAATGTGTGGGCGGCAGGGGCCGAGAACTTGAAAGTTGTTGGATTTGTTTGTTTCGTTTCCCCATCCCTTCTGAATGAACACCATGAGCTCGTCTCTCCTGCCCCCGTTTACCGTCAATCATCGCGGAAATATTCCTAGGCCCCCTCGTGGCGCGCGCCGCAGGGGAGGAGACCGCGAAAACCCGGCGCCGAGGCCAGGTAATCTAGGTAAGGGCGGCGAGGACGTCCAGGCATATGTGGTACTAAATTCCACTTACCAGTCATGCCCGTTCGTCAAACGCGCCGGATTCACCCTCTGCTACTTCGAAATCCGAATTTGAACACGCTGGGACTCAACGACTACGACTCAGTCCGGCTGCGCATGCTCGCGCTGGCCAGTGCTCCGACGGCTGCGGAAGTTGCAGAGGAGCGGAGGCGCATCACGGCGTCCAAGCCGTACGACCGGCCTCTGGGTTCTCATCTTCGTCGTTGTCTCCTGGATCCCCTTGACCACAAGACTATGCTTGGCGACGCGGCGGACGAGCCCAAGCCGAAGAACCCTCATCACAAGTGTGGCATTTGCGGCGAAGTGAAGTCCAAACCCGTCTCGTCAGTATTCCAGTCATTCATTAGCGGTCTTGAGCTGACAACGGCTTCACAGTTATGTTTGCGGGCATAGTCACTGCTATGCTTGTATTCGAGTTCAACTTGCGCGCGACTTCAAGTGTCCCACTTGCTTCAAGATCATGTATCGCCCGCCTTTCCGTCAGTATGCCGAAGAGGAGAATTTGGCGGCTGAGTACGCGTGGTGGGTGGCACCTGGGGGGGGCGAGTACGAGTGGACGGGGTTAGTGTTCCCAGAGGCACCGAAGAGCGTCGCGGCAGGGGAAAGAGCGTAGATTTTGAGACCGGTAGAACTAGACGCGCAGAAGTGCTGCGTGCGAGTCAACCCTAAAGGGGTTGTCAGTGGCTGTTCCGTGGCTGTGTTTCCTTTACCAAATCCTATCACCCTGTGGCCTCTGCGCTCAGTCTCGTCGTCTGAACACACAAAACATGGCTGGTAATACAGGTGGGATTTCGGCTCAAATTTCATCACTTAGTTTACCAATCGTGGTCAGGATCCATCACCCTCGGTCGAATTCTTTCTCTCAGCAGGATCGCTCCTCCACTTCCTCCACTACCTACATGCCTCGTCTAGCCGCGTCCGTCGACATCGACATCGGCGAGGATGACCGCGAGGAAACCACGATAACGGCTGACCGAGGAGTTTATTTCTCTGCGGATGGGCATCGTCGGCAGGAAGAATACATGAATATTAGCCACAAGAAGCGCCGTGTTCAGCCGTCCGACCTTCAAGACTCCTACGGGGTGTGGATTCCTGTGCCCGATGAGGGATACGACGACGAGGAAGGTCACGGCTCTGAGACGCACCCCCTCGACGCGGTAAATACGAGTACGACGAAGAAACGCAAGGAGTATGCTAGCTCGGTGAGTTTCCCAAGCTAAACCTCGCTGTGCGCAGTCATACTTACTGCAATAGGATGATCCTATGTCTCTTTGGCGGCCGCTGAAGGCGCGTTTCGTGGACGAGCGTTTGCGCCACGCCGGGCTTGGGGACGACCTTTGGAATCCCAAGTGCGCGCATTGCGAAACCCTCTACCTCCCTGGCGCTGTGCGAATATTCAAGTGCACCGACTGCGGCCAATTTCTCCAATGCAAAGGATGCTGCTTGAGATATCACTCGCTGACCCCTCTACACGTTATCAAGGTGAGTAGTGTGATTAAATTTCAGCGAAACAAATTATTAATGGCGCTCAGGAATGGTCGGGCGACTTCTGGAGCGACGTGACGCTGACGGGGCTCGGCCTCGTGTATCAGCTTGGGCACGGGGGTTTCCCGTGTGTCGTCCCTGACGACAGGGTGCACAAGATGGTGGTCATCGAGGCGCCCATCATCCACCAGCTACACATTCGGTACTGCAAATGCTCTAAATCCGACGACGCCGATAGTGTCCAGCAGCTGCTGCGCAACGCCTGGTATCCCGCGACAGTAACGGACCCGGCCACTTGTGCAACCTTCAAATCTCTCGACGCGTACCGTCTTTATAACGTGGTGGGGAATATGAATGCCCATGATTTTGTTCACGCGATGGAACGTGCAACGAACGCGACAGCGTCGACCGGTATGACTTGGTTACCGGTATGAACATGTAATCTGTATTCTTTTTGCGCTAACACAACTACAGGATCGATACAAGCAGTTTCAACGCATGGCCCGTCAATGGGGGTTCGTCGACCGCATCAAGCGAGCAGGTTTGCCCTTCAAGCCTGGCGGTCTCGATGACGTGGAGCCCGGCGACGCGGGCGTCAAGTGCTGGACGTGCCCTTACGAGAAGCGCAACATCCCAGCAAATTGGCGCGATGTGGACCCGGCAGACAAGTGCGTGTCTCTTTCGTATCTTGACCTCGTTGATGACCCCAGTCCCCGCAGGTTCCTTTATATGCTCATGCTTGCAGTCGACGCAAATTTCCGACTCAAAAATTGCATGCGACCCAACGAGATTGACGACCCATCGCTTGGTCCGGGGTGGGGATATTGGGTGGAGCAGAAGCGGTACGCGCGCCACTTGAGGAAGTATGTGGGCGAAAAGGACGTATGTGGCCCTGTTTGGCTGCGCGATGTAAGCTGACCCATCGAAACAGATAAGTACTTGCATTGCCTTCGCCGCTCTCCTCCAGAAGGACACGCGTATTACGACGGGATTGCGGGCGTCGGGCGTCGGAGGGTGTGTCTGCGCGCGCCATGAATGCATCAGACCTAATGGTATGGGTGATCTACAAAAAGGGGAAAGGTGCGTGTCGCGTCAGTCGCCCGCTGATTCTGAAACTAACAGTGTCCCGTCTTGCTCTCAGATATGCAAACATGGACTATATCGTAGCGTCGGCGCTCGTGGGCTTCACTTTGATGATGCTCACAATCTCGTATGATATTGCATGTCAATGGAAGATCAATCTCGCCGAGCGTAACAAGCGACTTCCAAAGAAGCTACGTTTGCCCTTGAAAGAGTTCACCCTCCAATGCGCCCTACCCGTCTGGCACGCCGGGTCCCACAACGAAGATTGTGAAAAAGACAACAGTTTGAGTTTCAAAGTCGGCGTCGGGAAGAGCGATGGCGAGGGGGTGGAGCGCGTTTGGTCGGTGCTCAATCCGGCGGCCAATCACACCAAAGATGCGGGGCGCGGTCAGCGGCTAGATACGCTGGAAGACAAGATCGACAATCATAATTTCTTGAAGAATATAGGACAAGGTGCGCGACTGCTCTTGGTGATAATTTGAGGCATTATTGACGTACTACTTGCAGGTGACGCGCTGCAGCGGAAGCTCCTCGTCGCGATTGCGGAGCGCGATCGGCAAGTCGCGGGGTTCACGGAGATCTCGGCAACTATCGAGGCCCCACTAATGCGCGAGTGGAAGCGGAATATCGACGCTTGGATTGAAGACCCGTCGTCCCACCCAAACCCGTACACACTACCGCGGAAGGGTATGTGCAATCGTTTGTCGATCACATCATACTTACTCACCGGCACTAGACTGTCCGACGGAGGCTGAGGTTCGTCTGGAGGTCAAGCAGGACGAGGACGCTGCCATCGCGGGCGGGTCGTCGCCGCTGCAGGGCCGAAGCGCGACGGCGCTACTCATTGCGGGCTTGCAAATCGAAGACGCGCAGTATGTGCTTCACTTGCCCTTTTAGTTTTCAGCAGCTGAAACGAAGTTAGGCGACGGATCATCGCGGAGACAGGAAACACCGCCCTCATGACTGCGGATCGCGAGGGCAAACTCCACGACTGGCGTCGCGCCCTCCTCGCGAAAATCGACAAATTCCGCGCGTTACAGAACGTGTATATGCCTGGCGCCGCAGGAGCTATCGCCGCTGCAGAGGCGGCGCGCGACGCCGACAAGCCTGCTCCTAAGGCTGAAAGGATCAAACTCTTTATGCCAAGCCAGATGGATGCGGGCGCCGGCGGTGACGGGTTGCGAGGGTGTGTGAAGGGGCTGCTCAACATGGAGGCGAAGCTCCGTGTTGCGCAATGCAACAACGCGCTGGTGAAGCTGCGCGCGCGCCTGCATGCCAAACGGCACTTTATCATGTTCCGCAATGAGCATGTCACGGGGCAGATTCAATCCACCAAGGCGCGCACGCTGATCGGGCAGATAGGCGAGCGTGTCGATGCGTGCGCCGTCAAGTATCGACATGCACGCACCTGCCTCATCAGCCTCTCCGATGAAGCCGACGCGCGCGCGAGCACGTTTCGAGAACTCCGCCCTGAGGATGTGCAGCTCGATGGCGACGCGGGGGAGAGTGACGCGGCAGCGAGGAAGAAACTTGCCATGATTGGAGCTGGGCGCGGTGCGCGTGCCCCGCGAAACGCGCCCGGCTCATCGAGGCGCCTCATGTCCTGGATATGGACGGCGCCAGGGGCGCTCGACGACGAGGAGGCCCGCCTCCACGAATGTGAGTCTATTCGGACTGAATTGGGAACCGATCACTGATGTGTCGTAGCTGTCCGCGTCGAATGGTCGCGCGCGCATGCAAGGAAAACTCGGTGGGAGGAGGAGGTCATGCTGTTGCGAGAGGAGATGCGGCGCGTCCTGCGGTACCTCCGCTGGCAGTCGAGCTGGTGGCGGGAGCACGTCAACGCTCGGGTCGACGAGCTCACACCCTGTGTGAGTGCCGGCATTCGTGCGTATGCGTTGCGGCAGGCGAGCTTGCATGACCAACTAGCGGCGTTTTTCGAACGCAAGTGGAATATGCCGGCGCTGGCGGCGGCGCGCAGACTGGTGGATTTGGAGACGGCTGCGGAGGATGAGGATGCTGATCTGGCAGCATTTTTTGACTAGTTAGCGAATAAAATGGGTTCTTTGTGCATGTTTTAAAGCCACGACACGGCAAGACACGACGGCAAAAGTAGCGGGGTAAGCCCTGGCCAAATGGGAAGTCCCAAGGGGGGGCTCAGATCAGCCGAGGCAAGGCTCAGATCAGCCGAGGCAAGAAATAGTATTTAAATCATATTTAAATGGACCTGAGTGACCTTGAGTGACCGAGCGAGCACGAAATATTATTAATATGGTGCTGTCTGGAAGCGGTATGGATGGCCTTCCGTTTATAGGCAGCTAATGGTACATTTAGGCTTATTGCAACGGCACCAGCCATGCTGGCTGGCGCCATTGCAATAGTCAACTGTAGCGTTGGCTAGTGCCATGCCTACAGTCTAATCCATACAACTAGGGGTGGGACGGGATCGCCCCGTTCAATGTTGCCTTCAAGACTCGCGAGCCGTTGTATTACTGGCTGCAGCGCCCGGAGAATACGCAAGGACGAAAGCGATTCGCTTTGGCTATGCAAGGTACCGTTGCCGCCACTCCCCCACAGTCGGTCTTCCACGGTAAGTTTTCTACAGTGTCCTTGAAGTGCCGTATTCAATTACTGGAAATGTAGCATTCGACTGGGAGAGCCTACGTCCGGGCAGCGTTGTGGTCGATATCGGTAGTGGAACTGGACACATCTTACTGCCCGTCGCCCAACGATATCCCGAGTTGCGCGTAATTCTCCAAGATCTGGCCCCTACTATGGAGGAAGCGAGGCAGGTGCGTCGACCATTTATAGAACTGTTACTTACTGTAAGCTATGTTCAGTACTGGAACACTCACCTCATATGCCATGTTGCCGGGGGAATGGTTGACTTTCAAGGTACCCTCCGCAACTTTAATTTGGCACTGCGAAAACAACTCACCCGTCGTCTGCTCAAGCACACGACTTCTTCAACGCACAACCAGTAAAGGACGCAGACGTTTTTTTCCTGCGGTCTATCGTCCACAATTGGTCAAATACGCGGGCGACCGAAATCCTGAAGAACTTGAGGAGTGCAGCGCAACCAACAACCCACCTCGTTATCGTCGACGAGATTGTACCACTTGTCTGCGCGCAGGATACTGACATTCCCGGGGCAGCCCAGCCGGCGGCACAGACACCACTCCTTTCCAACTGGGGGACTGCGCGCGCCGAACCATATCTGTTCAATATTGTGGTGGGTGAAATTTCTTGGGGTGCGGGGGAAGTTCAACAATGACGTCTAGATGCACACACTCTTTGGCGGTTCGGAGAGGACACTGGCTGGTTTCCAAGACGTGTTGAATCAGGCAGGGTGGGATCTCGTATGTGTTCACCCTCACGGGCGATCGCTCGTTGCTGTTCCCAAGGTCGAAGGCGCTGCTTGATGGTTCCAAATGTTCGTCGGTATGGAGCATTATATTGTGGCCCCATGATAGATGCAGAATTTCAATCTAGGAGGGGAGCGAAGCTGACAAAGTGGGAGTGCTCCGTGTCAGGCTACACCTCGCTAAAGGTGAGGAAACACCAAAATGAACCGTGGGAACTAATCTGAAACCGTGAGAATCCCGCTCTCGTCACGCGCTGAGCCTGAGAGGCCCGAGAAAAGCACGATAGCTGCAGTTGCAGATCTAAGCACTAATTATGAAACTATGATTGTGAGATGCCCCAAACAACGGACACTTCCCAGTTTTCGACCTTTGGTTGGAAAAAAACGAACCGTGAGAACTCGGCAGCAACGGCTATCAAATATTCCATAATTGTTTCACTCCCCGACGTCGTGAGCGCGTGAGCAACTCGTCCGATAATTCGCTGCTGTCAGTGCTTTCGTTGAATCATTTCCCCGGAGCCTGAGCGGGTGCTCTACATCTTTTTCGTCCGAGTCGCTTGACCTTCTGAATAAATAACCATGATTTACGGATCCTCCAAACTTTCTGAGCGTTTCCACAATAGTTCAACTCCTCTTCAAGAAAACGTTCAAGACCCTCAATAATCTGCCATCTCTCGCCCAAGTACGCCAGTTCTGCGTAGCATCGATGGAGTCCTTGTTCATCTGCCGCCCATCACAATTTAGCGATCATATTTGACAGATCTTCAACGTCGTCTAGCCCCCTCCCAACCCCTCTCACGCGTGTCCCCTCTCTGTCGTCCCTCCTTTCTCCCTCCTCCCTCCTCCTCGTCGGTGTCCCCGCCCCCACTAACCCCCACACTCTTTTTTCCACCATGCCTGGGGCACACCATCGTCACGGTCTGCGGGTCCCCGCCGCTGCCGCCGCCGCCGCCGCCGTCCCAACTACCAGTACGCACCCCTGAAAATTCAGGGAGCCGCATATTCACTGAATTCTGTACTACTCCCAGAGCCTGTCGTTGTTACCACCAAGAAGCCCGTGGTGCCGGTGAAGACGACGGCCAAGGTCGTTACGACTGCGAAAGTCCCGGTCACGCCGACGAAACCAGTCGTGCCAGTAGTGCCCACCACCACCAAGCCGATCGTGCCCGTTACGACCCCCAGCCTACCGGTCTCCGTACCCATTGTCTCCCCCTCCTTGCCGCTGGTGCGTTGCTCTTTCTGGAGTTGGAGTGCTGCTGCTAATCTATGTAACTCGCTTTCTAGACGACACTCACCAGTGTCACCACACCGATTGCGCCCTTATCTGTAAGTCGTCGAATTTATTTGCTCGTGTGCGCCCGACCCCGAGGCTAATTTCTGGATGAAAGACTTCGAGCCCAGTAACCACCCCCTCCCTCACCCCCTCGACTCCGACGACCCCGAGCCCATCGAACACCATCCTCGCCGATGCCGGCGCCTCCGCCTCACCCTCCCCGAGCTCGAGCGTCTCCCCTACCTCCTCCACGAGCGTCACCGCCGTCGCCGCGGGCGTAATCGGCGGCCTCGTCGGCGTCATCATCACAGGCGTTATCGTCGCCTTCTTCTTCGTGCGTCTCATCACCTATATCTCCCTCCCCCCCCTTCACAATCAATGCACCGAGTATCGACTAATGGATGATTTTGCCAAAATGCAGCGCCGATGGCACGGCCGCCGCAGCCGCGCCCGCGGACGCGAGTCCATCAACTTCGACCCAAAGTCCTTCCGCCGCTCCGGTGTCATGCTCCCCGAGGACCCCCTCCCCGGCGCGCCGCGTCCCTTTGCGCACAGCAGCAGCAGCAGCGTGCGCTCCGTGCCCATGGACTACAACCGACCCATGCAGCAGCAGCAAGGCTACCCCAGCCCCTACATGCAGCCGTCGCCGTACGGCAGCGGAGGCTACGCAGATACCCCTGGCTACCGAACCCCCGAATTGCAATACCCCGTCCAACACGCGTTCTATGGTGGCGCTGGAGCCCCTATGTCGATGCAGGCGCCGCAGGACCCCATGCACATGGCCAGCGCGGGGTATCCCCCGCCGCAGCAGGCGCAGGCGCAGGCGCACCACTATCCGGGACCGTACCATGCGAGTACCGATGATGCGTACGGGGGGATGTAACAGTAATATTCATTTGTTTTTTTTTGTTTCGCGTGTTATCCGAGGGACGTCTCGTTGCTACGTTTGACGTTGAACGATGGATCAAGCGAGATGGATGACTCTTTGGCGTGCGATGTCTCGCTCCGAGTTTGAGTCTTGAAGCTTGAAGTTTGAGGCGCGGTTCAAGTTATCTTGCCAGAGGAAAATACTCGAAGGAGTCAGGACCCTTGGGGAGATTCGCCCGGGAGGAGAAGGTTCGACCGGCCAAAGATGCCCGATTCCCCGTAGGTAAGATCGACGAACACGGGAGTTGCCGTGCATAATTGAACGCATCAGCGTCCCACGGTTGTACATCGCTTGCTTGAGTGGGTCAGCTGAGATTAATATTACCTGCGAGGAGTTCAAGTTGGGATAATCAACATTGAGGTAGAGGTCAAAAAGGTTCAACGCAACTCCAAAAGTTTAAAGTTTGCCTCAGCACAAGGCTTATCCTCCTTCAGTTTTCACTGCCCTTCAAAACCGATGCGGTCAACTGGAACTTTTTGCAAGTACTCATGGTACCGTCCTCTGGGAACTTAATGGCATCGTTTTCAACTCAAATGCGCTTCCAACACTCACAAGTAAAGTCTGAGTGCAGACAGACCGTGGTGTCTGGTGTTTGGGTTCCGACGGCTCGGTGGGTATCTTGTGCAATTCGTTTGGCCCCACCTTCAAGTATACTTCCAAGGCTCCGTGGCGGATGGTTCGCACCAATCCTCGGAATCCAGCTTGATTTAGTTGGGAGTCCCGTTCGATTCGGGACGGTGCTGTAATTTGTGAGTTTCATGACTCCTTTTTTCGACATCGCCCTCAAGTCTCATTCATTCGGAATTCCAAGCCTGTCTTAGTATGTGCACTCTCCAACCAAACAACTGTCCGTCTTTGTCTTCAAGTTTTAGCCTCTTCCTTGCGAGTCGCGCGCCAACGTCTCGACCAACTCCGTCCGTAATTCAACCATCGCACGCAGCTTAAACGGCGCTCGAATGCATACAAAAAGGTCCGTTTGCAGGTGGTCCGCATCCACGCCACCTGGACCAGTATATTAACCGCAGTGGGGCTCCTCAGGCCGTTCAATTCGGCATTGGGCCTTAGCAATCCAAGTTTGCCTTTTTTTTCAACATCAAGTACTATGTCTATCTAAATCTACACGAGCGGCCTGTATCTATTATTCCTGTTTTCATCTCTTCCTGTACAGCGCAGCTCAGTACCCCACGGGAAGGCCCTGTTGCGGATCGCCCCCGCCCATATTCGCACCTGCACGAAAATCACCGGCAGTTCCCGTTCGATTCGGGAGTGAGCCATTCGGATGCTGAAAACCTTTTTCCTCGCCGACTCGTTCAAGTTGCCTCGCGCGTTCCGCTCCGCTTGACGAAACCTTCAATTTGTTTCAACCATCGAAGACACAGACGGAATTCGACCTCCTCCAAGAAGGCTCGTTTGCGGATGGTCCGCACCTATATCCCGTGGACACATTCTAGCGCATACCAGAGGGCGTCCCGTTCGATTCGGAATTGTGCCATAAGAAACAACTTGAAGGACTTTTTCTTCCAATATCGTCCGACAATCCCTTCAAAGCCCGGTGCGTGTGAACACATGCACGTTCCTGCCACTTGGTGTCAATTCCCGAGCTAGATAGTACTGACATTCTCCCCATTTTCATCTTGTCATTTTCAGTGCACCTCAACCACGCCTCCAACACTACTCACAAGAAGGGCTCATTGCGGATCACCACCCCATAGTCATTCGTGCCAGCCGCGCCATAATTTGGTCTCCCGTTCGATTCGGGACTGGGTCATACTGTAGTGTCAAGGTTGAAGCTTTTTGCCATCCACTGGACTGAAAAAGTCCATTTACAGTTTTCGCCAGGGTGTGCACACCGAGTCTCCAACTGCGGAAAGTACTAGTGCTTTGAAGGTCCTGGCACCGCTTCAACAAGTTAGATAATTTGAACACGTAGAAAAGGGACACTGATTTGCGCATGATACATACAAGAGTACTTCTCTGTTCATTGCAGAGCGTCATGACTCTCACGTTCGATTGGTTCAGGAACTGGCCTGCGACAAAACCCTCCTGGCGTTGCGGTGAAGACGTCGAAGGTCTCCCCAACGTACACACCTTAGTCCCCGAGCGTACCTTCATTTTCAGAAGGCTGAGAACGGCGGCTTCCTGCCAACGATGAAGGAAACAAACAAAAAAATCAAGCGCCGTGATTGTGCCCCTAAAAAGGACGGAGATCATGGAGAAGGTTTGTGGTTGGTCCACCGGGGCCAACTTCTCTTGAAAGCAGTGCATACGATTACAAGCGTGGCTTCCAACTTTCAAGCAACAGATACGGCTCCCGTAGTTCAACTACGGGCAGCTGCGATAAATTCCGTGCGCTTGACGACGAAGCGGCTGAGAGCGGAGTCAGTAAGTCCGATCCAAGAAGGCCGCCTCTGCGCCATAATACATTAACCTCCAACGAACCACACGGAAATCCCTCGCGAACGAAATGACCTCTCTCTTCAACTCATCACCGTACGGCGGCGACAGCCGTAACCAGCAGAGGCATCTGGTTTCCCGCCCCAGGGTCGCTGCGCAGGATAGGCAGCTGCACGATCGCCGTGCTCTTCTTGCCCACGTCCTCGATCGGGACGGCGAGCGAGAACTCGAGGGTGCGGAGGAGCGTGAAGAGGAGGGCTTTCATCCTGCAATGCGTAGTTCAGCGTATGCAAGGGGGGAAGGGGGGAGGGGAGGAAGGAAGGACCGGATGAAGGGAAGGAACAGATGAAGGGAGGGAGGGATAAAGGGAGGAAAGGGAAATATGAATGGAGGAGGAACCGCAACGCACTCGATGAGGGAGAAGCGGAAGCCGATACAGCTGCGCGGCCCACCGAGGAAGGTGAGCATGTGTCCCCACACGCCGGGGATGGCGTTCGAACCCGCGGTTTCCCAGCGCTCGGGCCTACAAAAATACACCAACACATGAGTCGGGATTTTTTTTTGGGAAAGTCGCCGAGGGATAGGATGGATAGGAGGAATAGCAGGACGCACACAAATTCCATCGCGTCCGGGCCCCAGATCTCGGCGTCGCGGTTCAGGGAGAGGATGGGGATGGTGATGATGCTGCCCTTGCGGACCCTGCGAATACGCACCAATAAGTAATTGATTCGCATGCATGATGTCGCTGGATATGAAGAGGAGGTGGACAAGCAAGCAAGCACGAACCTGATGCTATCGTGGGTCTGGCCTTTCAAATCAGTAAAGGGCGTCCCCAGCGGGATGACATCGTCGCGCGTCGCAATCCGTCCTATGGTGGGTGGTTTTTGGTACGCACTTCAGTAAGCCAGAGCCAGAGCCAGGAAGAGGAGTAGAAGGAGGAGAGAAGTGAATATAATAGTAAGTAGCACCCACCCGTCGACGGGACCGGTGCATGCACGCGCAACGTCTCGCGCACGACCCAGTCAAGGTACGGCAGCGCGTTGAGCTCGTCCATGTCGGGCGTGTCCGTCGAAACACCCAGCAGCTCCTCACGCAGCCGCGTCTGCGCGGCCACGTTCTGGGTGAGGGCGAACAGCGCCCACGTTACTGCGGTGCTGATTGAAATTCGACGCGGTGAGCGTGCAGTCGTTCAGACGATTGATGAATCGGTTACCTCGTCGTTTCATGACCCGCAACGAGGAACGTCGGGACCTCTGTGGTTAGCTCGTCAGTTGAACTCAACGAGGTATGAGAAAGGGCGACGTACGCGCGATAACATCCTCATCGGAGAGTTGTTGGTGGGCCGGAATGTCCTTCGCCGTGTTGGCACGGACGAGCAGCGTCAGCAAGTCGCGCGCACGCCCCGTCTGAGACGTCCCCCCGTTCTCCGCAATATCCCGCTTGCTATCCGCGAGCAGCTTCCGCCCAATACGCAGGATTGTCGCCTGCGACTTGGTCGGCTTCACCGGCTAAATGAAATTAACACGTCAGTCGGCTATGTACGAATACCCAGGAACGAGGGAGGGAGGGTGCTTCACTATTCTCTGGAGGACGGGAAACACGAATTGGAGGAAACGGATGATGTTGAATTTGGTTTCGCCGTTGACGGCTGTCTCGAATGCCTCGGCGAGCTCGTCCGGGGCGTCGCCGTCTTGCGCGCCGAGGGCGTTGATGTCGTAGTTGAATCCTGTTCATTAGTTAGGTCAGGTTCAGTTATAAGCGCAATTGCAGTACAAGGTGGCGCGGGTAATCACCAGCGAGCCCAATGATATCCAGAGTCGCTTTGCTCAGCCAGGAGACAACCTCTACCCGCGCAACGCCACCATCCCGAGCTGCGTGGGCTGCCCAGATATCTCGCAGCTAAACCCGTACAATTGAGTGCCGTCCAGGACAGTCATAAAGAGAGGGTACCTGAATCGCCTTCTCGACGAATATCTTCGTCAGTTCGCGGACTTGCGGGGCACCAAAGGCGGGATTCTGGCACCACGGTCACGATCACCATTGTATGTAGCGGCAAGTCAAGTCTCCGAATACATACCATAATTTTACGCTGCAGTCGTCAATGTAAATTCGATGCGTCGTGAGTCGAATGGCTCCTTACCTGGTGTCGATGAGCATCCCCCTCCATCACGAGGACTCCTGCAGACGTCGTGAGCAAACAACTCGTCAGGGGAAGACGCGCGTCGACATACCTGGCCCAACAACACGACTAAGACTAAAGCGCAACGGCTCCGACTTCTGGTATACCTCGGTGTTCGTCAGGAAGTGATGCACGGCCTTGGTGTCTGTCGTATAAAGCGCTGTTTGCCCCTTCGTCGGACACGCACATCTCAGCCCTCATCTCATCACGGTAACAAATTATTGCGGGCTCACAAACAGCCAGTGGTACTTCAACGTGCGTCCGTATTGCTGCACATAGCGTTCTTCCAGGCCAGAGTGTTCCTGATGGAACTGAGATAACACTGAGCTCATGAGCAAAGGGAATTAATACTGACGTCCGCCGCGACTTCTTGCAAGTTGCCGTAAAACCAGTGCGTGCATTCGGGGCCGGGGAGGTAGCGCAGGGGCGAGGTGAGCTCCGCATAGATTCCCCTCAGGAGCTTGTACAGCACGTATGCGCTGAGCGTACCAGCGACGGTACCGAGGGTCCTAACGCTCATGGTGGGAGTTCAAGAGAGTTACGTTGGGGGCGGTGTTTGGGCAGTGCTCGACATGCCGATGATGCCGAGCACTGGTAAGCATCAAGACAGTTGATCGCGGCTGTGTCTTGTGTGGCTACAGCACTCAGTGTAAACCCCGTCCTCGTTGGCAGTTGCGACATCAACAAAAAGCCGAGCACCAAGTTAACACGGGGCGTTGAATGTCATTGCGAGTGAAAAAAAGCGGGAGTAAGAGACCACCACCCCCATCTATGGCAATTTTATCGGAATTATTTATCACACCCCAATCACACCCCAAGCTCGAAGAAAAATATCGAGTTTATTCGAATACAATCCGTCAACGCGTTCAACGTTCAAGGGCAATAGGGGGATAGTCACCCAGTTGGACATGCAACCTGCACAAAAGAGAACAAGAAGAAAACGTATTGCAGCATATGGCAGGAAATGCAGACGGTGAATTGGCTGCGGCGCCCGAGGCCTCGCCTGATCCTGCGAGAGATCACTAAACATCGACCACCTGCTCCTCGAGCCAAGTCCACAGCTCCTTCTCCGCCACCGCGTCCGTCGAGGGCGACTTGCCGATCCGAGCCCACGGGAAGAGGTACTGCGCACGTCAGTCAGCCTCCCATTCATTCATTCCAATTCCGCGGAAAAGAAAGCACGAAAACGAACCTTGCCCCCAAACGTCGCCCCTTCATCCGTCGTGCCAGCCCACAGCTGCGTCAGCGCGCCCATCGGGGTGGGGTAGAGGATCAGGCTCTGTAATGTATTGGGGTTGGTATTGATTGAGTGACTGAGTGAGGAAGGGAGGGAGTAAGCAAGGAGGAGACGCACGATGAGATATTTTTTCACGCCGGAGAGGTAGCGCTGCAGCCCGCTCTGGAGATTGCCCGGGTTCAGCGCAACGGAGACGACGCCCTGCTCGCCGTAGCGCCGGAAGAGCTCGTTGCTGAACGCGACGTTGCCCTGAACACAGTTGGTTGGTTAACTCGCAGTGGGGGTGGTGGAGGATGAATGGATGCCGACGCACGAATTTGCTCTGGAAATACAGCTGATCAGGCCTAAGGCGCTTCCTCGCCGGCCCATCCCTGAGCGAGTTGAAGTTGATGGGCTGGCTGAAGAGTTCGGCGCCGGACGACGCCGTATTGACGACGCGCGCGGGTTTGCCGGGCGAGGCGGTGGCGATGAGGGTCGGGAGGAGGAGTTTTGTCAGGTAGAAGTGTCCGAGAACGTTGGTACCGAATGTCAAGTCGTAATTCTGCGCGGTGAGTTGCTCAATGGGAGGCTCCTTTCAAGTGATCATGGTGAGTGAATTGAATTCAGAAGTCAAATGGAGTCCCGCACCATAACGCCACTATTGCGAGATATCAATCGTGATTCGTGAAGTTGCGGAGATTCGTGAGGATTCGTAAAGTTGCGGGAATTCGTGAGGTTGCGGGAATTCGTGGGGTTGCGCAGATGCATACGTACCCGTTATTGAATAACACGTCCAAGCGGGACTCTTTCCTGGTGAACACGAAGAACCAAGTTATATCCATTGCCTGCGCTCAAAAAAACAAAGATCGTACTTGAAGAATTCTTCAGCGCCTCGTTTGATGGACTGCAGATCGGCGAGGTCCACCGAGAGGAATTCAGCCTCTTTTCCGGTCTGCGCTTTGAGGTCCTCGATCGCAGCCTTGGTCTTCTCGGCGCTTCGTGTAGCGATGTATACTTTGGCGTTGTGTTGCAGCAGGGCCTGCATAGTCGTCGAGTGAGGATTCATTCCAGCGTTGGTTTTGCAGCGCACCTTCACAGTCTCTTTGCCCACGCCAGAGTTCCCTCCTGTCACGATTATGACCTGTAGCGCGAAAAACCGAGTGAGATTCTGGGAAAGAACTTGCAGCGGGCTTGCGCACCTGGCCAGTGAGATCAGGAATGTCATCCACAGAGAACTTGGACTTGGGGGGAAAGAGCTGCGAGATGGTTGAGACTATGCCGCCCATTGAACACTCGACGATGGAGGCAGAAGGCAAGGAATGAAAATGGGATTACGTACCTGATGCCCTGGTGATTCCCGGCCGGTGGATAGCCGAGTAGCCGGGTCTGGACTGTTTCGGATGCAACGTCGTCTTTTCCTGGTAATGGGGACACCCAAGGGACGCCTTGGGAGATGAACCCAGGTTGAATCTACCCCAATAACCCCTGGTCAAGTGCGTACGGCCTTGGGTTAATTTTCTTCGTTCTAACTCAACCGTGGGAACAACGGAACTCATGTCCGAAGAATAATCGTCTTGAGGTCAGCGTTCCGTGGAAACATTGTGCAAGAAGAAGCAAGCTATTCACAACACCTACAAAGCACTACACCAAGCAATAGACTGTACATCCTGTTCAACGTGCGTTGAAACCACCAGCCAACCACATATTTTGGGAGAAGAATTCCGATTCGTTTCCGACGTCCTTCGCGGCCAGCATGCTCCCCCACGGGTTGCGACACGGGCCTAGACCGGGAACCAATTGCGCTCCTGCGGCGGCGAGAAGAGCGTTGTCCGCGACGGCCTCGGGTTGGGTGAATGACTGTGATTGTATTGAGGTGCGGAACGGAGGAAGTGGTTGTAAACTTACTGTGAAGACCGACGGAATATTACTCGCGACGAGGAATGCGATTGTTCGTCGCCAATGTTTTCGTAGCGCCGGTTCCGAGACCCCAGAATTGAAAGCGATGGCCAAATCGGGAAGCCTGTACCGTGCACCGAGTGCGGTGGGGAGGTCCTCGTAATGCCTGGATTCCGCCATGTCAATTCACCCAAAAGATTCTGCTGCAGGAAAGGACACCCACATGTCGTAGTACTCGTCGCAACGAGTCCGACCCCGGTTCTCACAGTCACTTGGAGAGAATCAATCAATACGAGGTGGATGGTTTAGCAATGAGATAGACAGTAGGCCTGCGACTTACGAACAACATATGAGGGGGTTACGACCATGAAAGTCGTTTTGGTCAAGTTGGGATTTGAGACGTGGACCACAGAGAACGACCTGGGCATGTAAATCGCGTAATCCGGCAGTTGTACGCGGCGCATACATACCTCAAGTCGCTTGAGATTTGGGAGGCGGTGAAGAAGGGTTTCGAAGCTAATTGCATGGTAGAGTTCTTTCAGCCCTGCGCCGATCACCTTGGGTGCGCTGTTAACCGGCATGGAACTTGCCTTCAGGGCGGGGACATACGTGAATGGTAAGCACGGGTTTATTCATCCAATCGAGCGTCGTGTCGGGAAGCTCAAGCCCATAGAGCACAGTCATCGGCAGAGACAGACTTTCGGACATTCGTCGCATCCAGACGTTGAAATCACCTCGCGCTGCAGGGAACTCGGACTCGAGTTGATTCTGGAAGGCGTCCGCCCACGTGAGGCCCTGAACCGAAGCCCACAAGTTACCGGTAGAAGCAGGAATCCAGCGGTAGAGGTTCAATGGTGCGAAGTATACCCTAGACGTCCCAAAGCTAGCGTGCATTCTGGAATGCCATTCGTCGTCCTCGAGGAGTTCTTGGTTCAAAGCACACTGGGAAAGACCGTCGTGGCCGCTTTCGCAGGGGGACTGTGTGTGGGTGGCGTGCGCAACCTCCCAATGCTCCTCACAGGCGAACGAAAGTCGACAATCTGTGCATGGGGTCAAACCAGGCGACGGGACGCCGGAGACCATCTTGCCGCTGTTGCGCCCGTTATACGATGATCTCGATCGAAGGAGCGATTTAGTTACTTACCAAGCCAGACACCTTGGCTCGGAGGCAACGAGCTGCTGTTCATGACCAGAGAGGAGCCTGCCCAAGATTCGCTGGCAGTTTTCGACTTTCAGCGTGTATAGCATCGGGAGCTTATCGAGGGGGACCATCGAGACTTTGAATGAGCCCACTGCGCGGCAGAATTGCTTATGTTCGCTCCAATCATGGCGTTGGCAAGCTGAGGCGACAATAAGGGTATCGATAACGCGAGGAAGATTTAGCTCACAGGAACCACAGTATGATACAAGCCGACAGCTAGAGCATCTCTTCAGCGATACTTCTCCGCCTGGTTGGGCATGACAGCGGTAACAAGCGCCTCCAACGACGGCCAGCCATGGTCCCGCTACCCAGTGAGGCGCCGGCAAAGACATATAGAGAGGAGAAATCTTTGATTGGAGGTCAGTCGAAGGTTTAAATATTCTTTGTGGTTATAGGCGCGTGGTTATAGGCGCGTGGACTGCGGCTTTCAGTAGCCACTGAAGAAACGCGATGCCCTCTTTTTTCCCCGGCAACGCACGGTCCTGGTACTCACAACAAGAAGCGGACAGGACGCGAGAAGGCCCCGAGAAGTAGCAGTTTGTAGCTTTTGGATCCTCGAAGGGAAACAGAAAGAGCCAGAAGAGAGGAAATGGGAAGAGACAAGGAAGGAAAAGGTGCGCAAAAGGAAGCTCAGACCACGGGTCATCCACGTGACGATTGGTGCACGGACCAGCGTAATTCCCACGGTTCATTTCTTCGGGGCCGATATACAGCTTGTCGTGTGCGTTGAGACAGTGAGTGTACATATTCCTAGGCCTTTCTCATGCTTCTGACTCCATCTATTTCAAATCTTAACCTTCGAACCATTAAGTACCCCGTGGAATTCGTCAAAGCCAGGTCATGTCGGTATCAAGCCGCGGCTCCAGGAATATACAGCAAAATAGCAAGCTCTGAGCTCCCTATTGCAAACATCCCCAATCGTCAAGCGCCGACCTCTACCTTGGGAACAGCGATAAGTGATCGCCCACGGGGGTGAACACACACGAGATCCCACCCCGCCTGCCTCAACACGTCTTGGAAACCAGCCAGTGTCCTCTCCGAACCGCCAAGGAGGGTGCGCATCTAGACGTCATTAGTTAACTTTCCCCCCCCCCCACAAGAAAGTTTACCCACCAGAATATTGAACAGATATGGTTCGGCGCGCGCAGTCCCCCAGTTGGGGAGGAGCGGCGTCTGTGCCCGGCTGAGCCGCCCCGGGAATGTCAGTATCCTGCGCGCAGACAAGCGGCACAATTTCGTCATCAATGATCAGTTGCGTTGTTGGTCGCGCCGCGTTCCTCAAGTTCTTCAGAATTTCGATAGCCCGCGCATTTGACCAATTGTGCATGATGTGCCGGAGAAAGAAGACATCAGCGTCCTTTACTGGTTGTGCGTCGAAGAAGTCGTGGGCTTGAGCAGACGACGTGTGAGTTTATTTCGCAGTACCAAAACGCGGAGGGTACCTTGAAACTCAACCATTCCCCGGTCGACATGGTCCATGAGGTGAGTGGTCCAGTACTGCGCATAGCTTAGAGCCAGTAACAGTTCGATGAGCAACCGACACACTTGCTTCGCTTCCTCCATATTAGGGGCAAGATCTTGCAGAATTACGCGCAACTCGGGATATCGTTCGGCGACGGGCAGTAAAATGTGTCCAGTTCCACTACCGACATCGACCACAACGCTGCCCGGAGTTAGGCTCTTCCAGTCGAATGCTACACTTCCGTTAATCGAATACGGCACTTCAATAACAGTCTAGACGACTTACCGTGGAAGACCGACTCCGGGGGAATGGCGGCAACGCTACCTTGCATGGCCACAGCAAATCGCTTCCGTCCTTGCGTATTTTCCGGGCGCTGCATCCAGTCATACAACGGTTCACAAGTCTTGAAGGCAACATTGAACGGGGTGATCCCGTCCTGCGGAGCCAAGACTGTGTCCAGGAGACAAGTAGCACTTGTGAAGCCGTCGTCGGTGCTGTGAGTGGAGTTACTTCCATTAAGCTGAATGCGAGCCACTTCGTAAAAGCTCACAGGTATTCCACGTAGGCAGCGAATCCTGAACTGCCGATAAGCCTGTCTTCGCGAGGCCTCACCCCCATTATCAGATACTGGGAGCGATTCCGAGTCGGAGAGCGGCATACCTGCTAAGTAAATCTTCAACGGACTTTCCCTTGTCCAAGACAGAGGACATTCGATTGTTCGCAAACACATCTGGCGACACTTCGCGGAATATGTGGTGGATCGCCAGCAGTCGGAGGATTCCGGCTGCGAGAAGGTCAGTAATAGAAATATAGATGGCTACGGGACGCACCCAGGAGCTGAGGATCCACGGAAACCAGAGCGGCTATATCATCGATGTGGCGCGGTGCGTCGCGGAGGGTTTCAACCATGTTCAACTCGGAGGCCACCCGCAGACAGGCTGAGATATTGAACTTGAGGGGCACAGCTGAGTAAGTACTCTAGGGAATTGATGTACATTGCGGACGCACCCCAAGTGCTGTTTGCAGAACCGCCTTCGACGGATCGACCACCGTTGCGGAAATCTGCGAGGCAGCAGCAATTATATCCATGACTGCTGTAGCAACGCTTGGGTCCTGACGCATCGATTCTGCGGTGTCCTTGAGGTCGAATGATTTATCGAGACTTGGGAGTAGGTGGCCGTCACGGGCATAGGCCGTCTCCATCGTCTCCACCGCCTTGTTAATTATGTCCGCCAGGAGGCGAAGGGTCGATAGCGGCTGCGGCGATTGCATTGGTGGAGGAAGGCGACTGTTCCTGCTCTGATCTTATAGTAGAGGATGAAATGGTGCCACTTTGTTCCTCGCGTCCTCGTAGTTTCATATCTATGTTTTTAGTAATTTGCTTGCATCGGGTGGCGAAGAGTGGCCCTTTTTGATTTTAGTCCATCAGAATCCATCGCTGTACCGCGGCCTTTGGATGTAGTGGAGCTGCTACTGGACGCCTCCATGGATCCAGGTTTCCATCCTACATAAGATCACAAGTTGAACCCAGATTTTCAACATGCCGAACTTGGCCGTCGGCCTTTCAACTCACTTTCGTCGGGCGGGAAGTAGCTGAAAACAACTGAGTGCCGGAACGCAAGACACTTTGAATCCCAAGCAGACATTAATCACCGAGGCCAACGGTGGTAATGCCGACCTCGGGACAATCTTCGCTTCATTTTTTGCCCCGCCAGCGTTATCAACTAAATTCAAGGAACTTCTCGCTCCACTCAAGCATTTACGTTCCTCGAAACCTCCCCTCGGCACAGCCGACGTTGGAAATTCAACCAAGGTTGAACGGTCGGGATCTGCCGACGGCTGTTTTAGCGCCTAGGCGCCAATCACTGTGTGTATTCAAGGAAGATGCCGACGAGCGTGTGAAACACGTTGTCGTTCCAGCTTGCTTCCTCCCCTCACGCCATAGATGCCCTCGAGTACTCTCATCTCCACATTCCTGTCATGTTTCGTTGTGCTCTTCACCTGCTACTACCAACGTTATGGTGAGCAACGTACAAGGTTTACGACGCGAGTCTCATTCCACCAGGTCGAGTCCGTAAAACACGTTCCCGAGCTGCAGCCGCGCAGGATTGCAACGAGGATATTCTTCGCCTGATATTTGAGCATTGCTCAGATGCTACATTGGCCACCGCTGCGCGAGTTTGCGTCGCGTGGTCGGTGCCAGCCCAGATGGAACTTTTCTCAATCATTCCGACTGAAAGGCTACCCCGTCGTTTTCCAAGATGGGATGAAATGGCGGAGGTTCTGGAAAGAAATCCTCGCCTTCGATCCTACATCAGGCGTCTGAGGATATATCCCGCCACCTCCCCGGCCCTACAACATTACCGCTAGGTGCCGCTCGTCCCTCTGGGTAGCATCGTATCCATGGATGTGGGTACATCCCCCAAACGCGAAATGTATACTGCACTTAGCGGCATGATCATGCCAACCTGCGCTCTTCGGAGCTTGCGGCGCCTGATCATAGACGCCCCGATCCTCGGGGGTACTGCATGGCTGGACGCCTGCCTATCCAACGCCTCGCTGGAACACCTGGGAATCATCTTCCTCCGCGCCTCTGCCCAGCCTCCCCTCTGTCCGCGCGTTTGTGGCACTCTCCGTCGATTGAGCGTCAAATCATGGGATGTGATCGAGGATATCCCACTTCTCCTTCATGCCTGCGCAGCCTCACTTCGTCGATTTGATCTCACAATAACACGCACGGGGGCCGAGAATATTCCCGGTCCCACGGGCTATGGACGCCTTCGGGACGCCGTGCAAAACCTGCCCCAGTTGGAGCATCTCGACTTCTCATGGGTGTAAGGACTCCTTTCTCTATTCCAATATACCCAGTATTATTTTCATTTTTTTGTCTTCCTATTATTACTCTCGACCGCGTCTGGGACTCGTATATAGTTGGATTTGCATGTATTAGCGTTAGACCTTGCTGACAAATCCATCTACACTTTACTACAAACTATCGCCACGTCGCCTACTTCAGACTCGTTGAGACTCTCCGAGCTAGGGCGTTAGGCGAAGGTTTACCTATAAACATCTTATCCATTCACTTCTAAGTGTCGAGGACTTCTTCGCTTCGCTCCGAAGTCCACACTGGGACGAATATCGTCACAGCCCAGGGTATATCCTATAAGAAAGAGAATATCTCCTTCTTTGGAACAACCTGGTGGATTAGGACCGTAAATAGGGTCTTTACCACTATAGTGAAACCCTCGAGCTCGCCAGAAGGCGTTCGTCAGTTATTTCCTGCTAGAGACTAACCCAGGTCTCACAAAGTGGACAAACTGGGAAATTTCTGACACTCTGGCCAGTTCGAGCGCGAAATTCCCTCATTCCGAGACGGACATCAACCCCACAACTAAGAGGAAGGAATACGAGGGCATATCTGCCACGTCACAGCAAGCTCGCGCACCGTTGGGAAACCGTCGCGTCGGCGCTCGACTAACAGAGACGTCGCGCCTCTTAGCCCCCACGAAGGCTTCTAAGGCGAAGTCGTCTCGCGTCAACGAGGAGAGCAACCTCGTCGATAGGAAAGCGCAAGGCCCGTCTACTCTCATCCGACCAGCGAAAAGCTCGATTAGATCGGTCGCACGATCGATTTCTCCGGCAAAACCATCAGCTCAGGAGGGAAAACCTAGTACGCGACCACGCCAAACCACTCTATTCAAAGGATCGCTTGATAACACAACAGTACATCCTCGAGCCCCCTCCAGTGCGAGAGCGCCGCCCGTGAGTCAGGCTAGCCCAGTAAACGTAACATTCGGAAGCGCGAGAAATCTGCTACCGGATTCAGAAGCTCCTGCCCGTTTTCAAGTCGACCCTCCGCTCAGATCGAGCATGGCTACAGAAACTCAGTCAGAGGCCGCGCCTACGAGAGGAGATGATTTGAGCACACACCCTAATCCTGGAATGCGCAGGGGTTACGCCATGTCAGAAATGGCCGACCTGCAAAGAGAATACCTCAAGGAGGGACTGGAGGAATCGTCGCTGTTCCTGAGAGTGAATAGCGTGATAAGCAAAAAGGCGTTAGACGCACGGGATATACTGGATAGGGGTAATGCGAACGTCGACCCCAGACCTCGATTCTGCGTCAAGCCAGACCTCTTGACCCGCGTCGATTTGACCATAGGAGACATGCAGAGTGTCTTAAAGAGAGCAGCTAGTCTGGTGCCGGGTAAGCTGCGGCATTTTGTCATAGACCCGCACAACACCTTGGTCCCGGTCCTGCAGGGCTCCAATAACTTGGACGAAATCCATGTATCTTGGCTGGCTATTAACCGACGGATGGAGTTAGCACAAAAGTTCATGGACAAATATGAAATGGAGTACCAAGTTTCTGAGAACGACGTGCGACCTGCGTCGCCGGCTACCACCGACGCTGAGATTCACAATCGCTGGCCCGTCACCAAAGCTACCTCGACGCAGCTGATGTACCTTTTCGACAAAGTTCCTCATCATGCCGACCAGCTTCCTCGGGGTTACGATCGGGATACGGGGGATCTGTTTGAGCATCTGCGAGCGCTGCGGAACTTACAGAATGCATTCCCCAACCGGCCGTCGGCCAACCACCCTTCCACGGTGTATTACTCTGCAGCGGGTGAAAAACTGGAAAGACCGCATTCAGACAAATCTCCTAGCGAAATATCGACGAACTCGGATGAGCTCCTGGAAGATTCAGAGAGCGTGAAACGAGATGCCTCGCGAGGCAAACACGGAACCTCCTCGTCGCTCCCGCAGGACGCCAGGGCCTATCAGTTTGCGTATCAGCAAGGCAAAGCCCCTTCAAGCGTCTATGCTTCGATGAATGAACGCATACCTTACAAAAAAGGGAATGAGTTCTTCGCTATGAAGTCGTCCTTGCCCTCTCCGCGCGATCATCGAATACCGGGGCCAGATTTGCCTAATGTTTTGCACGGCATGGCGTCGTCAATGCCCTATGGATTGTCGGCGGACTCCATCAGTCAAGGAATGAAACAGCATAGAAAGCACGTACTGGAGGATCCACGGTACAGGCAATGGACGGGTACAGCTGGCCCCAAGTCAACCCGCTTCACGCCCATAGTCGAAGAGCATGAAGAAGAGCGCCTTCACGCGGAAGGAGGACGCGACCAGCCTCAATCCTCCGCTCGAGCCGGATTCGGACATGCAGAGGAAGGTAAAGGATCCGATCGAGAGCGTCCCCAAAGCAGACACGGGTCTCCTTCACAATACGGTAACGAAGCCCCGCAGCAGCAAGGACCTCCGCCTCGAAATGGACAAAGGAGCGCCGGAGGAGGAGATGATGGAAGCGACCCCCCTAGTGATCATGGAGCCGCTCGAAACCCTTGGGAACCACGTCGGCCACGTCATCGCGATAACGGCCGAGAAGGACCGAGGCAATCGCCCCTAGGCCCGCGCTACGGAGGTGGCGGAGGAGGATACGGCGGCGGTGGTAACGGCGGCGGAGACCACGGCGGTGGAGGAAATGGCGGGTGGCAGCAACAATTCGTACCCATACATCGCACCAGGAGCTCCGTACGGAATACTTGTGCCGACGATCAAGCCTGAATTGAAGCCAGATCAAGTCCCCGAATGGGACGGGAGCCATAAAACCGCCGTTGACTATTTCTGGGACGTAAGTCAGCTCGCTGCATTGGAAGGATGGCTGCCCGAGGCGTTGGGGTATTGGCTCCCATTGAGGCTGAAGAAGGGGTCGGCAGTGCACACTTGGTTCTCGACGTTAGCCACAGATCGTCAAAAGGAAATGAGAGCACATTACCTCAATTTCCTGAGCGTCATCAAGGACAAATTCCTGGGGAAGAGGTGGCAAATAGTCATGAACCTAGAATTCGAACAGCAGGGATTCAGACAGGATGGGCATGAGAAGGAGTCTCCGCAGCAATTTATCGGGAGACGAATTCGCCACGTAAGGCTCCTTGCCAATTCAGACGATGGGGGGCCGCAGGAAGTCTTCTTGATAATGAGAAGGGCGCCCATTGTCTGGAGTACTATCGTGGTGCTGGAGAACATCATGTCGTCCGAGGACCTATACGATAAGGTCAACGAGCACGAAGCAGAACTGGTGGATGCCTTCAAGCGAGACACCGGAGAGGCGGTTACCATGCACAACCTGGCTTCTACCCTGAGACGCCTAGGATTCAATCAGAATTCGACGAGTAGCCAAAGAAGAGCGAACCTTACTGCGGCCGAAGAGGTTGAGGAAGATCCAGAGACTCTTCCACAAGGGGACGTCGAGGAAACCCGAACAAGCGACGGCGGAGAAGAAACGCTAAAGCAGGTTTATCAGACATTCAAGAAGAGGCAGCGCCCGCCTCCTAAAGGCGGCTACCCTTTCCCGAAGAATGACCATGTTACGACCAAGATGGGCAAAGCTCCTCCTTCTCCCTGCAAAGTTTGCGGAAGCGCAAATCACTGGGATCGCGAGTGCCCCGACTGGGACGTCTATCTGGAACGCTTGAGACGTAACGTGTCGCTGGTGACCAGCGACCCCGTCTCCGAGGAGGCAGACCTTCTATACCACAGTGCCTATATGGTGCTAATGGACGGGCACATTGCGGAGAAGTCTTTTTGAAGACGGCCGCTCTTGGACTCGTGCAGGACCTAGTGTCTGGCATGGAACAAGATCTTAAGTCCGATCCGAGCAGAGAATCAGTGCAAGAAACTCGCTCGGAAGAAGAGACTCACGGAGAATTGGCAAAAGGAAATATCGCATCGGACACCCTCACGGAAAAACCTTCAAGTCCTCCATTAACCTCCTCGACACAGACCGAACGCAGAGCAGCGTTCAGGGTGCAGATCGAGCAAGTTGAGGACGAAGAGGACGAGGCGTACGCTCGTATGCCCAAAGCTACCAGGTTCACCCTAGAACCTGCGACGGAGTTTGAAGAAGAACATCCAGAAGGAAGCGGCGAAGAAGGCGCACCAATGCCTTCAGAGAGTTCCGACCCCACTCCCTCGGAATTGCCGCCTCCACCTCTCGATCCGGATCCGGTGTACTTGAGAGTCAAGCGTAATCGTCGACCTGGAGATTCGGCGCTAGGTGTCTCCGTCCTGGCTGTTCGGGGCTGGATAGAGAGTATGGACTGGGAAAGCATCGTCCTGCGCCTGGATTCTTGCGCGGACATCACTTTGATCTCTGAAGAGTATTACAATTCAATTCCGAATCCTCCTCCCATACGAACGGGACATCGCATGAGTTTGGCTCAACTTACCGACCAAGGGACCACGATAAAGGGCTATGTGAAGCTGAAAGTCTTCATGCTTACGGTGGACGGAGACCTGATCGTGACAGAAGCCGAGGCCTATGTGGTACGAGGGATGTCAGTACCCATTCTCCTGGGCGAAGACTATCAACTCAACTATGAACTGGGCGTCTCGAGGAACGTGGAGATGGGCACGAAAGTGCTCTTCCGCAATACTCCATACGAGGTGGAAGCCGTGGGCGTAGGATCGTTTACGGGGCAGGCGGAAGCTCATGCCATAGCCGCTAACCTCACCACCCATGCCGACACTGTCGGACGGGCAAAGGCGCATCGTCGCGCGAAGACTCGCAGAAGGAAACGACGACTAAGAATGGGCGTTGAGAGCAGGACAATTAGAGCAGCTGAGGATTACCTGATCAAGGCCCACGAGACAAAAGTCGTGCGGGTGGACGGGAACTTTGGAGACGACCGCGAATGGTTGGTACAAGCCAGAATGCTGGCTGGCGCGGGGGACTCGTTCTTCAGCGTCCCTAACACACTGATCAGCGCTCGCAAGCCTGCAGTACCCTTGAGCAATTTGAGCGCAAGGCCGAGGTACATTCGTAAAGGCGAGATTCTGGGCGAATTGACGGAGCCGGAAGGTTTCTTTGACAAGCCGGGTACCGAAGACGAGTGGGACCGATTGCAACAAAAACGGCCTTGGTGACGGCTATCCTAGAGGCCAACCTAGCGGAGGATGAAAGAAGGGAAGAGGCGCGTAAATCAAAGGCCGATAACTCCGAACCTCTACCTCCGGACCGAATCCGAACTAATTTTGGCTCTGGCGTACCACCCATGGAAGAGAATATTCGCAACGGCGTACATGTTCGAGATGCTGAAGGCCGAGTTCGCGATTTAGGTCCCAGACAAGACAAAGAAGAAGAACCCGAAGATTACGGACCCAAAACGGCCGCGATGCCAGACACGACAGAAATCCCCTCCGAACGGATGGAAGAGTTACTGGACATAGGCAGTCTCCCCGAACACTTGAAGGAGAAAGCCTGGAAGATGCTCAAAAGTCGCGTCAAGGCGTTCAGATTTGACGGTCGCCTAGGCCAACATCCTGCGAAGGTACACATACGGACGAAGGACGACCAAGAACCGATTGCCGTGCCGATGTACGGTAGTTCTCCGGAAAAACGACGGGTCATCGACGCTCAACTCGACAAATGGTTCGAGCAGGGAGTTATCGAACCCTCTGTGAGCCCATGGAGCGCGCCGGTAGTCATTGCGTATAGAAACGGGAAACCGAGATTCTGCGTGGATTACCGCAAACTCAACGCAGTGACCATAGCGGATGAATTCCCCATTCCAAGGCAATCGGAGATTCTGTCCTCACTATCGGGTGCTCAAGTCTTGTCGTCCCTGGACGCGCTAGCAGGATTTACCCAGTTGGAAATGGCTGAGGAGGATGTCGAGAAAACGGCGTTCAGAACTCATCGAGGTCTCTCGCAATTCAAACGCATGCCCTTCGGGTTGAGGAACGGACCGTCAATTTTCCAACGGACGATGCAAGGGATTCTCTCGTCCTATCTCTGGTTATTCGCGCTGGTGTACATAGATGACATTGTGGTTTATTCCAAAAATTACGAGGAACACATCGATCATCTGGACCTGGTGCTGGGAGCCATAGAGAAAGCGGGTATCACTTTGTCCCCGGAAAAATGCCACCTATTCTACTCCTCCATCCTCCTGTTAGGACATAAGGTTTCTCGATTGGGACTATCAACGCACCTGGAAAAAGTGAAAGCCATCCTCGAACTAGAGCGGCCGAAGAAACTGTCCCAGTTGCAAACGTTCCTCGGGATGGCTGTGTACTTCTCTCTGTTCATTCCCTATTACGCCGACATTTGCGTGCCTCTTTTCCAGTTGCTGAGGAAGGGCGCCAGGTGGACGTGGGGCGCAGAGCAGGAGCACGCATTCCAGGCGGTGAAGGACGCCCTGCGGTCTTCTCCGGTACTAGGTCACCCAGTGGAAGGATCACCTTATCGCCTCTATTCCGACGCCTCCGACGACGCAGCCGGCGTTGCCCTGCAGCAAGTTCAGATAATCGCCGTGAGGGACTTAAAAGGGACAAAGGCTTACGAGAAGTTGCGCAAAGCGTACGACACTGGGCTTCCCCCTCCAAAGCTGGTAATCCACCTGTCCGACAAGCATCGCGACGATAAATTTGTCGACGTATGGGCGAAGGAATTCGACGACTCGCTAGTACACGTCGAGCGCGTTATCGGGTATTGGTCGAGATCCTTCAAAGGAGCGGAAATTCGCTACTCCACGACGGAGAGAGAGGCCCTAGCGGCGAAGGAAGGGCTGGTACGATTTCAGCCGTTCATTGAAGGGGAAAAAATCACGTTGGTGACGGACCATTCGGCCCTGCAGTGGGCTAGGACGTATGAGAATTCAAATAGACGCCTCGCTGCTTGGGGGGCGGTATTTTCAGCGTACGCCCCGGGACTTGAAATTGTTCATCGCGCAGGAAGAAAGCATTCGAATGTAGATCCTTTGTCCCGATTGGTACGAGCACCCCCGGAGCATTCATCGCCTGCGGAGACTGGCGACAAGCCCATACAGATGGTAGACGACCTCGCCGTCGCGCAGGAAGCCTGGGGGGACCGAGCGCCGGCGGAGAGGGCAACTTTGTGGCCCATTCTATAGCCGACTGCTTGGAAAAACGCTCGGTGAACGCGACGACTAGGAGCCAGTCGAAAGTGACAGCTCCAGAGACACCGACGGCGTCCCTGGAGACTGGGGGGGGGGGAATGCGAGACTCACCACTAGGCGATATTGAGAGCCCTCCGAATTCGACTCGTGCAACCGTGGAACCGCAAGGATCAAAGTCCAAGCAATCGGACACAATTCCGACTCTACCAGCATTTCACGATACAAGCAACGAACAGGGCTCAGACGACGAGCTGGACGCGCTGGAACCAACGAAGGAGTACTGGGAGGCCACGCATAAGCCTCCAAATATCCACATAGCAATGGAGGAGAATTACCGTAAGGCGTTCGTGGAGGACTACAAGGTCGACCCCGGGTTCAGTCACATTTGGTCAAGCAAGGATGTCGAGGAAGGCAACTGGAAGCCAGGTCAGCGATTCTTCAAGAACGACGACGGACTTTTATTCTTCCGGGACGCCGACTACCAGCCAAGGTTGTGCATTCCTGCTGCTCGGACGTGGGAGATGATGAGAGAGGCGCACGAAGCTCCAATGGAAACAGCTCACGTAAATCCGGAGCGCTTGTGGACAAAGCTTAGCTCGAAGTTTTACTGGAAGAGAATGAAAGCAGACATACTGCGTTTCGCCGTAGCCTGTGATATTTGCCAGAAGACCAAGAATCGCAACTTCACGCGTTATGGCTATCTCATCCCGAATCCTATTCCCTCGCGGCCCTACGAGTCAATCTCCCTGGACTTAATCGTCAATCTTCCTTGGTCTGGAGAATTTAACGCGATCATGGTGGTCGTGGACAGGCTGTCTAAGCATGTCTCCTTTATTCCGACCACATCTGGACTCACGGCAGAAGGATTTGCTGACTTGTTCGTCTACCACATCGTATCGCGCTTTGGTTTACCGGATAGCATCATCGCTGACCGAGACCCTCGTTGGGCTTCAGATTTCTGGAAAGCAGTATCAGCGGCCATTAAAACCAAAATGTCTCTGTCCTCCTCTCACCACCCTCAACACGATGGTCAAACGGAAATTGTCAATCGCCAGCTGGAAACCATGCTTCGGGCCTACGTATCCAAAGATAGATCAGATTGGGCCGATTGGCTGAAAATCTTGGAATTCGCGTACAATAACAGTATTCATTCCTCGACGGGGGTGACCCCGTTTCTTCTCCTGTACGGATTTGAGCCCAAAGCGCCGATAGATTTCTTGATGCCCAAATCAGGAGCGACCACCTACGGAATGAGCAATCAGTCCAGTGAATTCCTAGAACGGCTACAGATGCATCGCGAGCATGCAAGAGACGCCATCGCTCGAGCTCAGAACGAGCAATGGAAGTCGTATAACGCCGGCAGGCGCGAAGCTCCTGAGTTCAAACCAGGGTCCTTAGTTCTGATAAACCCGCATTCATTAGAATGGGTGGAGTCGAAAGGTGAAGGAGCTAAACTAGTGCAACGATGGATTGGCCCGTTCGAGGTTATTCAAAAGCTCAATCCCAAGACTTACCGAGTGCGCCTGGATCATCGATACCCTGGATTTCCTGTGTTCAACTTGGACCATCTCAAACCATACAAGGACAGTCCGGTGGAGCTGGGAGATCGTTCGCGAATGGAAGACACCCGACTGGACAAAATTGCCGCCGAAGAATACGAGGTCGAAAAGATCATAGCCGATCGCTACGACAAGCGACGCAAGACTCGGATGTACTTGATTCGGTGGAAGTCGTATAGCCCGCAATTCGATACCTGGCAGACTCACAAGGACTTGCGCAACGCACCGGCGATGATCAAGGCCTACAACCTAGCGAAGACCAAGGCTGGGAAGAACGTCTAATATCGGACCGACGTCCCGATTGTAACCGTACCTGATTCCGCGGAGGCAAAACATAGCCGAATGCCCGACGTCAGCCAGCTCATGATGGTTTACGTCTTATACCCGGCGCTCCGCTCTTTCCTTCTTCCTCTCATCTCTCATCTCTTTCCTCTCACACCTCTCCCATCTCATCTCTTTTGCACCTCGTCTCCTGCTCCGTTACTCTTTATCCCTCTCCTACCTTCCTTTCTTGGTTAAACGAGTTGCGTTTCAGAACATCTGACTCGAGCGCTCGCTCTAACCCGAGACCTCTCTCAGGTGGAATATCCGCCAGTGAGAACTCGTTGTATGTACAAACCCCTAAAAAATGGATTTCGATTTGCGACATGCGAACGGGGATCGCCCCGTATACTTGTGGACCATTCGCGACAACGTGGATTTCTGTTCAGTCGGAGCCGACTCGAGTTACATACCTCCCGACGCTGTGCAGTACTTGGGACTCCAGCAAGTCTACCCTGCCGGGCGCAACGAACGACGACTTCGTCTGGGCTTGGAGCACGAAGGCTTGGCTGCACTGTACAACCCTGAGCAGCATTGGCAGGGCTGTATGCCGCTTCTGCCTTTGAGGGAAGACGAGGACGACCCCATGCGAGATATCTTCACGGGGCGCGACGTCCCCACCGGAGAGCATTACACGGGCGGTCTGCCTTACCCCGGTGGTAGCGATACCAGTGCGGAAAGCGCGCCCTTCGCGGGATACTTCTTGCATGAAGAATGGCAGGCGGAGATTGTGAAAACGTCGCGGAGACTTAACGATGTGATCATGAATCTAGTCCTCAAGAGTCATTTCTACGGTCCCAACGTCTGGACGACGCGCATGGGAGATCTCCCGAATCAGCTCACCGAGGATCACGTCTCGCCGATTCAATACCTTATGGCCGATGCGCAGCTGCTCGCCGACGACGCGCGCCGCGTCGTTCTCAGCCAGTTAGGCTTCCTCATTTGGATGATCGACGTTTTCCCTTCTTGGCCGGACGCATTAACTGCGTAAGACCGGGCGTGGGTGAACTCCCTGCGCCTGTTCGAGCGAGGGCGACGAGGATATGTTTTCGACCTCAGTCGCGATTATCACCACATTAACCTCCCCTGGATGATCAAGAAAGGCATTCCGTTCCATTACGCCTGGACCAGCAAAGAATCTTCGGTGGGGTGTTTCGTGCGCTACAGTCCTTCCTTCACCAAAGGCGTAGCTGTCCTGGCGGCCACCTTACCTGCGGACGCTTGGGTCGACCTGTCTCTACTCCCAGACGCGGCGGCCATCATGGACGACTTGAACCGCTACGACGTATGGTTTCAGGACCGGCTCTCAGGACGAGTGGGCGAGGAGCTCCAAGACTTCCAACCAAAATGGGAATATTTTGTCATCGACTTCACCTTCTGAGGAGCGCGTCCGGTGGGGAATTGGAGGATCCGTCGACCATATGCGGAACGCTTCAAGGGGATCTTGCGGGATAACCATCACAACTCGGTGTGCATATTCTACCGGCAAAATCCTATCGGCGTCGACGAGCCCGAGTACATACGCGAGCAACCAGCCGTTCATCGCTACCAACTGACGGACTTCGCGGACATGGACGTGGGATCTGCTCCCTCGGAACACGACGTGTTCTACGAGTCGGCCGCGTTAGTGCGCGAGCAGAACAAGAATCGGTACGCTCCTCGCTTTGGAAAAACGTACAACTCCTACAACGGAGGCGAAGAGCGACCGCTGGGACCTAGGAGCTCAAGCTCAGCGCCATCCGCAGAAGGCGTTCGAGGTCGTCGCGGTCAGAGCCGTATCGGATTCCACGGAACCGACTTCAGGCGCGACTTCTCTCCTTTATCCCCAACACACAAGTCCGACGAAGGAGTGCCTTCCTTGGCGGGCGCGTGGGTAGCCAAGATGGCGGAACAGGGTCGAGAAAGATCTTTGCGCTCGTTGAGTCCTCCCCCCAGACGCGAGCCGGGGGGCGGACTTAGTCCTCGGCGTTCGAGTGTGTCCTCGAGCTCGGATCGCTCTCTGTCCTATGCTCCTGAATCCCCCCGTCCCGTTCTGTCTGACGGGCTCCCGTTTAGAGACTCGTCCTCGAGGGAATCCTACATCCATCGCCTTGGAGTGCGCGATGAAGTTCTGCGTGACATTCGAGGGTTCTGTTCTCGATTCACGGAGTTCCAGGCCCCACTTTCCACCGAGGCGCCAGGATACTGGAACCTGGATTGGACGGATAAAGTGATCCTGGTTTGCGAGGACGAGCGCACCATTCCTCGCCTCAAAGCCTGGGCGGCATGTTGCGGCATTACGGATAAGGCGGACCTGTTACGCATGGCGATGGCCTACGGAGTCCCCTTCGCCCTTTACGTTCGACAGTCGGACGTGCACAACTTGGGAATGGTCGAGCTACACGACGACCTGCTCCGTGAAGCGCTGAAAGCCTCGTACAGCGTGGGCTTCACCGAGACTCCCTTGCCTCACGGACAAGGCGGAACATTACTTTATGGGCAGTACATCAACCAAGTCTCGGCTCTCCTCCAACGCCCGCACGCCATCGCCTTCGTCCAAGCTGGAGGAATCCTCAGCTTCTTGGCGC
Source organism: Mycena filopes (assembly GCA_029281495.1). Lineage (NCBI taxonomy): Eukaryota > Fungi > Basidiomycota > Agaricomycetes > Agaricales > Mycenaceae > Mycena > Mycena filopes. The sequence continues at coordinate 276,253 of JARIHR010000070.1, read as the reverse complement.
AGATGTACGACACCTACCTAATTCATCGCTACATGGAGGGTCCTTCTTTTCAAGTGCGGGAATTCGCTAAAGGACGGACGCTTTGGGTCGATGGGGAGTTGTTCACCACTGACCAAGTCTCGGAGGGTGAAATCTCCATCTTGATCGGGAAGGTCTCGACCGGGAAAGCGCTGAAGGACACCTTCCTATACCCTCATCCTTCGTGGTTGGAGGCGGAGAGCGAGCACTTCCACGGCGCCTGGACGGAGGGCGCCTGGAAGTTCCTGCAGAATCTGTACAAGAAGCACACGGTAAAAAAGGATTATGAATGGCTTACGGAACGAGAGTGGAGGAAGCGCATCAGCAACGCAAATAAGGGTGCGTTCCGCCCCTCTTACGTCCCCACCGACGACGACTTCGTCGAGGGGCTGGCGGTCACTTCGCGCGCCTTCCCCTCCGAATGGAACAAGAAACCGCTGCTGTCTATCCAAATTCCCGAATCACTCACCTCGTCCGCTGATCGAGAGTAGGGGGGCTCTGTAAGGACTCCTTTCTCTATTCCAATATACCCAGTATTATTTTCATTTTTTTGTCTTCCTATTATTACTCTCGACCGCGTCTGGGACTCGTATATAGTTGGATTTGCATGTATTAGCGTTAGACCTTGCTGACAAATCCATCTACACTTTACTACAAACTATCGCCACGTCGCCTACTTCAGACTCGTTGAGACTCTCCGAGCTAGGGCGTTAGGCGAAGGTTTACCTATAAACATCTTATCCATTCACTTCTAAGTGTCGAGGACTTCTTCGCTTCGCTCCGAAGTCCACACTGGGACGAATATCGTCACAGCCCAGGGTATATCCTATAAGAAAGAGAATATCTCCTTCTTTGGAACAACCTGGTGGATTAGGACCGTAAATAGGGTCTTTACCACTATAGTGAAACCCTCGAGCTCGCCAGAAGGCGTTCGTCAGTTATTTCCTGCTAGAGACTAACCCAGGTCTCACACCAAGATGTTTCCCGGAAGTTGTATGGACTTGCGCTGTTCGAACGGTATCACTCTGAACTGAGCAATTTTACCATGATACATGGCACCATCCATTTCACAGCAGAGGTATGATCCTCCTGTAGTGCGTTGTACAACTACCATCGGGCCCATATATCGGGTTTCCATCTTGCTATTCAAAGATTTCTCGACAGAGGTATTCCGGACTAGTACTAAGTCCCCGGGTTGGAAATTGTAGTCCTTAATGGTATACTTTTTTTCCTCCTCATACCGCCGGACTGCTTTCCGCTTCTCCTCGTTCACCCGATGCTTCATTTCATCAACGTGGACGGTATGTTTTGCTAGTGCCCTTGCCCGTAAACCGATTAAGTCACCAGTCGAGATTGGTTCTCCCGGATATTCTACCAACCAAGTGGCTTGTTCAACGTCCAGAGGGATTATTGGATGAGCCCCGCATACTGCGAAGAATGGGGAACACCCTAGACCGCATCTTACGGTGATTCGGTCTGCCCATAAGACTTGCGGGAAAAACCAATACCATTTCTTTGGATTGCCCCCGGTCGCCTTAACTAGAGACTGACGAATGTCCCAGTGTCCGCGTTCAACTATCCCATTGGCCTTCGAATTGTAAGGTGAAATCCGGATTCCTTCAATCCCGTATTTGGCGTTCAACCATTTTACTGCAGCTAAGAACTGAGGCGCATTATCTGTCACGATTACTTGAGGACAACCCCAACGACAGATTATATCCTCGAGTAGGAACTTGCCGAGCGACTCAGCGTTGTCTGCACGCAAGGGTCTCCCTTCGACATATCTCGAGAGCGCGTCTCTGGCTGCAACTGAATATCTATGATTATTCGAGACTACTCCCATAATCATCACATCCGTATGGATTTTCTGAAATATGCTCGGAGTCATCGTCGCGGCTGGTGGAACCTTGATGAGAGTTTTCTGCCTTAACTGGCAGCTTAAGCAGCTTCGTATATACCAGCTGATATCTCTCTCCATTTCTGGCCACCAGAACCTTAACTCCATCAACGACTTGGTTGAGTAGAAGCCCCGGTGTCCTATTGCATTATGGGACGCTCACATCATATACATCCTGTGCTCCTTTTCAACTACTAGCTTGTGCGTGGAACCTTCACCTTTCCGGTAAAGTCTGCCTTCCTTGGAGAGGAAGAACCACCTGGTATACCTTAGAAATTTCTTGAACACCTTATCATCCATTCCACTCGGTCTATCCAGTGGGTCCGCCAACCAAGCTTTTACAAGTTCGAGGCGCTCGTCTTGAGCTATTCCCGCATTCGTTCGTTGACCCTCGGGATACTTTTCCCGTTTGCTCGGATCGTTCTTCAAACTCAACCGTGGGAGTAATAATTCCTCTTCGGGTGGGTCTATTAATAAGAACTGCGGCATCGCTAACCCTTCGGCAGCGTAGGCGCTCCGAACTTTAACCGCGAAAGCCCGTTCCTCTTCTATCGCGATTGATACCTCCTCATCAAAGTCATCAATCGAAGACGCGACTCCTTCCATGGACTGATAATAACCTCCTTGCTCGTCGATGTCTTCCTTGAAGTCATCGAACTTAAAAAGATGTGGCGGAGCGGTGTCGACTAGATAGCAGCGCTAGGTAGGCGGCAGAGGATTCCGGCACAAGAGTTCAAGTTGCTGGGTGGTCGGACCAGCAGGGTAAGTGGCGTAGTGTTTAGATTGACCGAAGAACCGGTAAACTACGGAACAGGTTTATATACTGACTAGGATAGGGGTTGACAGTCGAACACTGATAGACAGACACAAAGGAGTGTATACGAATGATGGTAGACGCGTCGAGCGTGGTATAGAAATGATGGTGGTTGGAATGGGGGGAAGGAAAAGGAAAAGAAAGAGTGTGTGGTATAAGTGAGAGCGTACCGTTACATCCGCCCTCCAGGCCGACGCAAACGGCGGACTAAACCTCGTCGTCCATGCGCTGGCGCTTGTTCGCCTCAGCAAACTCCTCGCGGCGCTTCGCAAACCTCTCCATCGCCTCCTTCGAGTGCACATCCGGCACCGTCTCCTCCTGCCTATTGCGCTTCCCAACGCGCATCTTGTAGTACTTCACCTCGCGCTGCTGGTCGAGTGCGAGGAGACGCTCGGCGTTGTCGAAGTACGATGCGGAGACGCAGACCTCGTGCGGCGCGCGGTAGTTGTCGGAGCACTGGTGCGCGAGGACGTTGAACGAGGCAGGGTCGGCGGGCGTCTTGTCGTCGGGGAAGACAATATTCTCGCCGGCATCGTCGAGATGGGCGAAGCCGAAGGGGGAGTTATCGTGGGCGTTCATGAGGCCGGCCCAGTTGTTGTAATACATGGGCATGCGGTCAGGAGTGACCTCGCGAGTAACGAGCGCCATGTTGTAAAGCAGGAAGAGGCGGACGTTCGCGGCCGTCATGATCTCGGTGTCTAGCCCGGGGAAAGAGCAGGCGAAGAGCGTGGTGCCGATGCGCTTGAGCGCAGAGTGTTTCTCGTTCCAGGCGATGTGGTGCTCAGCCAGCGCAGGGAAGGGAGCGCCGGCAGTGAAGGGATCGGCATTAGCGGCGGTAGGAGCGATGGTGCTGGACGACATAGTGGGGTTCAATGCGGGGGGTGAGAACTCCTCGATGAATTCCCCTGCTTTATATGCCCAGAAAAGGCACATCATGGATCCAACCATCAGCTCCTCTCCGTCCGCAGGAGGTTTACCCGAACCATATGGCAGTTCCTTCACATCAGAAAATCCAGCTGCTTCAAGATATTCAGTTAGGGCCTGCAGACGCTTGGCCTGTTGATAAGGCATCCAGCTCCTATCACCAGACTTCCACAATACCTCGAAGAGCGCTTTGGAACGACGCCCGTAGTGGCTGACAATTTTGTCGACAGCCCACTCGTTTGTTTCGTCGTCGAGGGAGATACCAAGCTGGCACTCGAGTCGTCCCGGGAAGCGGCGGTCGTCGTTCGGGACGTGAATCCGCAACAGAGAAGAGTGAAACACATCATGAACGCCCCTCTGTTTAAGATTAGCTGGCAGATCCAGCTGGAACGAACCGTTACCAAAGTCTCGGATAATCGAGTAGGGACCAATGAATTTGGGGATAAGCTTGCGCGCGAGACCCTTTTCAAAGGTGATGTTCTTGGAGTTCAAGTACACGAGATCACCGTCTTCGAACGGTGCCGGTTGGCGTTTGCGGTTAGCGGACCGAGTCTGCTTGACGCGCGCTGCTATCATGCTGTCGTGAGCAGCCATAACTGCCAGACGACGCTGCAGCGCAAAGTTAGCCACACCCGGATACTCTCGAGTCCGGTCTGAGTTCCATAACAACGAACGCGGCATGCGCCCGTTGTTCAGAAAGAAGGGAGAATATCCCGTGGTCTCCGAGCGCGCGGAGTTCATGGCGAATTCAATAGCAGGTAATTTGCTCACCCAGTCCTTCTGTTTAGGCCCGATGCACTGGCGTAACATCTGAGTTACCGTGCGGTTTGCACGCTCCGTTCCGCCGTCGGTCTCGGGATGATACGCACTTGACATGCGCAACTTGACACCGATGAGCTCGTGGAGTCGCTTCCAGAAGACGCTGGTGAATAGCGAGTCGCGGTCGCTCACGATAGACTTCGGGAGCCCGTGCAATTTGTAGATGTGTTCGAACATGAGTTCGGCCATCTGTCTAGCCGTGTAAGTGATTCGCGCAGGGATGAGATGAACCATCCCAGTTAACAAGTCAATCACGACAACGAGGGAGTTGAAAACTCCATCCCTGTTCTTGGACTCGGGCAGAGGACCAACAAAATCCACGCCCACGGAGTCCCATGGCTCGAGCGGCGGGTTGAGGGAATGCAGCAAGCCGTAAGGCTTCTGATTACTCGGCTTACTGCGCTTACACGTGGCGCAGGACTCACAGTAGCTGCGAGTGTCTTCCACCATGTCTTTCCACCAGAAGTGGTCGCGAAGATAGTCCAGAGTTTTTCGTACCCCCAGATGAGCGAGAAGAGAGTGCGCCTCGGAGATGACGATCTCCCGGAGGTTTCGGCCGCGGTAAGCAAGCTTCGGAATGCAAAGCACTCGATGATCTGCATCCTTGAGGTAGATGAGACCATCCTCAAGCTCGAAGTTGCGGAAGGTCTTGGGAGCGTCCAAGATGTGCTTAAAGAAGGGGTCTTCGTCGTAGTGGTGAGCAACCAGTTTAACCAGATCCAGGCCTTGCCAGCCAGAGTTCACCACATTGAGGAGGGATTCATCCATTTCAGCGAGCTCGCGCTCGAAGTCGTTCGAGTCGTCGGTGTGGGACGTGGGAGAGACGGGAGCAGAATTTGCTTCCGTTTGATCACCGGACGGATCATTTGGCAGTGGCAGTGAGCGGAAATCGTTTTCCGCTTCCTTCTGACCACCATCTCGCACTTCCTGAGTGTCTAACACCGGCGATGTGCTTGAGCTAGCTGGTGAGTCCTTCGACTTTTTGGCTTTCTGTGAAGTTTTGGTTGTACCCCCGCCCTCCCTTGCAGGCCGGCGGGAGTCGGACTCAAGGACCACGTGAGGCGGCACACTTGTGCCGCTTGTCCCAACTTCAGCTCTGGCCGCGCGGGCCATCGAGCGCGTCACTCTATCACTGGACAAAGCCATGGCTTCCATACCTGCGAAGACAGGCATCGAAATGGACTCGATATCCAAGTTATCGTTGTCAATAACATCGTGGTAGGTGTATTCCGAGCGCGCTCGAACCGTTCCCGGGCTCTCATTTGAATAGATCCGGGATAAGGCGTCAGCAAGGACGTTCTCTGCCCCAGGAACATACTGGACTTCAAAATCATACGCAGACATCTTCTCAATCCAGCGCGCCTGACGCCCGGACAAGTTCTTTTGATTCAGCAGGTGAGTTAGACCCTTGTGGTCCGTAATCCAAGTAAACTTGCATCCTTGCAGGATGTCCGCATGGCGTAGCATCGCCTCGACCCCGGCAAGCATCTCTATTTCATGCACGGGGTAGTTTTGCTGAGCCGAATTCAGCTTGGCCGAGAAAAAGGCAGCGACCTTTGCCGTCTTCCAGTCCGCGCCCTGGCTAACAAAACCAGATACACCCGAACCACAGCCGTCCGTGACGAGCCAAATGGGGGGTGCTCCCGGAGTATAGTCCAAAGGTACGCGGCGGTGGTCCCTGCCGCGGGCCACCAATTCCTTGATATCCTCAAAGGCTCGTTGCTGAGTATAACTCCAGCGAAACGGCACCGAATCGCTTGTCAGTTCGTGCAGAATACCCATCGGAATATGGACATCCGGGAGGTCTCCGCCCAGGTACGTGACTGAACCGAGGAATCCGCGAAGTAAATCACGGTTCGTCGGTGTTTTCCAGTTCAACACGGTATCTACCTTGTGGGGGTCCATTCGGATGCCTTCGTCATCGACGATCCGGCCGAGAACACGAAGTTCAGACTGGAAAAGTTGCATTTTGCCAGCGCTCAGGTAGAGCTTCTCGCGCCGCAGTATGTCAATTACAATCTTCAGGTGCTTGACGTGTTCCTCAAGAGTGTTCGAATAGATGATGATGTCGTCCAAGTACACATCCATCCATCGACCAATGAACTCACCGAAGAGGTGGTTCATCAACGACTGATAAGTCGCAGGTGCGTTACAATCCCCTTGTTGTAATACAAGGCTGACCATATTGCCGTCTGGTGTACTCATCGCCGTTCGAGCAACGTGCTCTGGCACGACTCGAATCTGCTCATAGGCGTCTTGGCCGTCAATGAGTGAGCGGAATTTGCCTCGCGCAACGCGTCGCAATATACCCTCCATGTCCGGGAGCGGGGAAGTCATCTTCCGCGTATTCGCGTTTCGAGCACGCAAGTCCACGACGACGCGCAAACCTGGCGGGTTACTCTTGACCTTCGGGATCAAGAGCATCGGGGCGGTATTCCCCGAGTTGGTGACTTGCCAGCGGCCGGCTTTCAGGTACGTTTTGCGCTTTGAGTCCCACTGACTTCTCAACGCCTCAGGGCAACGCGATGGTCTCCAAGGAAGAATTTTATTCTCGTCAATGAGCGGGATCGTATGATTAATATCGCGTAGAGGAGGTAAGCCCGTCTCAGCAGCCGTCTTGCAGATCGGCTTCGCATACTCCAGGACCTCATCCCGCGCCGCTTGAATAGCTTTCTCATTCAATCCAACAGATCCAGCGAAGACCCGTGCAGTTGCAACACCTTCAAGAGGTACCGAGTCAGCGCTACCGATGCAGACACGAGCGGGGTTGATTCCGATGCTCACCTTGTGCTGGAATAACCACGCCGTGCCCAGGATCATGTCGTACCCGCTGAGGTTAGCGACCAAGAAGCTGCGTTTCTCGTTGATGTCCTGATAACTGAACTTGATGTCCACAGAGTGGTTGATCTTGGATCGCGAACCCTGCACAGCAAGCTGCAGCGTGATCGGGTCGTTCAATTCGGTGCGCTTCAAACGAAGCTGCTGCGCCAACGAGGTAGAGACTAAATCTCCAAGTGATCCAGAATCCACCAAGGCGCGAACCGGTTCGCCGTTGACTCGAACCACAATGACCAAGGGTCGCGCAACAACACGGTCGGTTACGCGCGGCATGGAGGCGGTGCGAGATATTCCTTTCATGCTATCTGCGGGGATCTGAACTCCACCACAGTGCAGAAGAAACTCGCCCTCCACTGCGGGTTCAGGCTCGTCGAACAAGGTTCCGAAGTAACTGCCTCTGCGGTAGTAGTCCCAGCCCTGGCGCCGATTATTCTCGCGAAGAATTGACTTCAATTGGCGCTTCAACACCCAACCAACAAGGTTCAACCTGGGGTTCAAGAGCGTGGCTTCGTGAACTAACTCGCAGATTCCGTGTTCGCCAAGTGGAATGGATATCAAGAACTCGTCAGGCAGTTCTAGATCATCAGGCCCTTCAGACTCCCCATCGGGTTCACGGAGTATCCGCTCGATGGTAACTTCTTGGAACATAGGCAAGTCGCGACCCACGTCCCAAAAATACTGCTGAATTGCGTCAGCAAGTAATTCCTCGATAGGAAAATGGTGGATGGGGGAAGTCTCCATGTATCCCAACTCAAGGGCGTCGGTGCGTTTACGAGCATACCATTCCACCAAGTAGAATGCCTGAACACGCAGAAACTCCAAAGGAAGCACAGTCACTTCGTCAGCCATCGAATCCTCGATGGTGTATACTTTCTCGGAGACGCGCAGGACTCTGAATCGTACCGAGTCCCGGCGTTCATCGGACCAAGGAATACTCTCGTCTCCTGGATAAGGCTGAAAGAATTCCAGCAAGGCCGCGACGGTGTTGCCAAGTACGTCGCCAAGTCGGTAAGATCTTGGTTTGACTTCACGGCGTTCACCGAGTTTTTCCGCAGCCCGCGCCCAGAGGGCTAGCCGGTCATCCAGAGTCTCCTCTGGGTCTCCATACCTCACGAAGTCTTCAGATCCGGCGTCGGAGCGCTCATCTAGCAGGTGTGAAATATTCTCCAGAGACGGCACTGAGTCTGACCCAGATCCATCGTCTGCAGATTCAAACTCTTCCGAGTCGTCTGATGAGTCTGTAGAATCGCTGACACTCCGAAGGTCAGGAGGTGAGTCTCCGTCTGACTCGTCATCCGAGAAGTCTGAATCGTCCTCCGAGAAGTCTGAATCCTCATCGGAGGAATTGCTGACCGATTGCAGGTCGGGCAATGAGTCGGCCTCTGACTCGTCGTCTGAATCCTCCTCGGAAGAATCACTGACTGACTGCAAGTCAGGTACGGTGGAGTCCGATTCCTCGTCATCGTGCCCGTACTGAAGGGGGACCAGTTGAGCCTCGTACCACGCAATCAGGCTGAATGCGGGATCTGACATGTGTATTCTCAACAAGTCCCGGAACGACCTTCCAAGTACGTCGTCTCTGATCCAAATTTGATCCTCAGAGCCGAGCCCAGCTTCGACGTCGAATCTGTCGTATGACAAGTAATGGCGGCCGAGCAGGATTTCCACCGCTTGAACTTCAACGTCCCCAATTTCCGCAAGATAGCGTCCCTCTTGCAAGGTTGAAGCATGGTCTAATCCCAGTGAGTTAGCGCGCTTCTGGGCATACCAGAGCGCGGGAGAAAATCCAGGTTGGTGCAACAAGTCTGCCTCTAGCGTATATTCCGAACTGGACTCGCGATCCATCACAATATATTCGGTATCGGAGACAAGGTACATGAAGAACCGTTTCTCGTCGAACTCCTCTTCAGGGCTAACTAGAGTTTTATCTCCAGGGTAGGGCTGACCTGCTTGAAGAGCTAATGACGCGCAGAGCGCATACACGTCCCCGATTACAGGTAAGGATTTGACCTGTTCGCCCTCGGCGTTCAAGTCGCAGAGTGCAGGTGCAGATAGAGCGGAGTTGACCTCAGGTTGAGATTCGGGTTCGGAAAGCAATTCAAAGTCCGAATTCCGTTCAGAAATTAATTCAAATTCCTCTTCAGACTCAACGAAAGATTGAAGGGGTTCCCCGCCCTCATCAACTCCGGACAAGGCAAACCGTGCAGCTCCAACTCCCAGCGTGTCCATCACCTCCGTGGATTCATATAGCGCGTCACGCGAACTTGAACCCTGGCTAGGTATGTGAACCGCATGCGAGCTAAAGCCCGGTAGCTTACTCTTCTTTTTAGAAGGCACGGAGTTCGACTTGGGGCAATTTCGAGACAAGTGCCCAGCTTCTCCGCAATTGAAGCACAACCCTTTAGCAAGCATCTCGTTCCGCTTCTCCGCGGGCAAGGTCTCACCCGCGCGTTCCCGTTTTCCAGGCACATTAACAGCAGATGTCCGCAAGACCTCTTCGCGGGGTTGCGAAGCGTTGTTAAAACGCCCTCCGCCGCGGCTGGAACCACCTCGACCGCGGAAACCTCCGCGACCACGAGAAGATCGACCGCGCGAGTCGTTATGCGAGCGGGAGTCGTTCGATCTCTGCGCCTGCTGCGGCGGGCGCTTCGAACTACTGGCTTCTTGGCCTCTCGACCCGAGTTTCAGCAGCACCTCGGCCTGCTCGGCGGACTTGACGATGTCATCCCAAGTTGCGACCTCGGGGTCAAATCCCTTCCGATAAATCTCGGTCTGGACGGCGTAAGTGAAGCTGTTAAACAACTTCACGACCTTCTCTTGAGTCTCCTCTAATCCAATGGTGTTGTAGATTTCGGACCACTCGGCCACATGGGCGGCAACTTCCTTAGCACCTTGATAGCACTTATCGAGACGGCGTCTCTGCTTGTTGCGGAAGTCAACGGGGAAGCAGAACTCGAACAGTTCGATGAAGAACCGATCCAAGGTCCAGTTTTCCTCGTCGGGAATCACTATCTGATTATAAAAATCCAGAGCCTTGGAATCCAAGTAATACAACACAAAGTAGACTTGGTCGGCCTCAGGTACGTGGCCCATCTTGACATAAGTCTTGGCTTCACGCGCAAATCTCTGAATTGCGTTGGCGTTAGGATCCCCATTGTACCGAGTCGGTGGAATCGGCTTCAACAACATTTTCTGCTTGCGGCTGTGGCCTCGTTTGCGCTTAGAGGATAAACGCGGACTCGACCTTCCACGGCGCGATAATCCAGGTCCGTCATCGTCCGAGTGATTGGAGCTTTCGCCCGAATCTGAACTCGAATCATCAGACGGATCGGAAGGCGGCGATTTGGCCGTATCAGCATGTGTATCAGAGGTGCGCAATGCTTTCTTGAAGAAATTCTGCGCAGCCAATCTCCCGGGGTTTACACCCCGCGGGAGCGGTGGAGTCGCGCGTACCTTGGGCACACTAGACTCGGCGTCTCGGGTCTGAGGAACGGGAGCACGCTTCGACGGCTCCGTGTTCAGGCGTTGCCTCTGCTGTTCAATTTTCAACTCGCTGATGCGGTCATTTAACAAACTGAACATTTCTTCTACAGAGAGTCCGGACTTGGACTCGCGATCGTTGTTCGTATCGCGAGTCGAGGCAACGGTAGGAATCTCGATTCCTGCGGGTTCAACTCTAACTGGTTGAACCTTCTCAGCTGAGACTGAAGGTTTGACGAACTCCGGTGTGGGTTCCTCAACCTTCAAGGCTTTAGCCCGTTTCGACTTGGGGCTCGAAGAGCGCTTGGGGCGAGATGGCTTCCCCTTCGGGGTCGACGTAACACCAGGGCTAAAGTCCACCAAAGGTACGGCGGACTCCGTCTGGTCTTCCTTCTGAATCCGATTGATTTCTTCAAAATTCAGAAGCATCTCGCGCTGAGCTCGCAAGTCAGCTTCGGTAAAACCGTCAAGGGACATTACATCGCCCCAGTTCCCAGGATCGGCGCCCTTCCCCTTGTTGCGGGAAGGAACAGCCGTTGGCTGGAAGGAAATGAGGTCATCCTCGTCCTCAACTTCCTCGACTGTAGCCCGACGCGACTTTGGCGCGGGCGTGGGAGTGAACTTCGGCCCGGAGGCCAAGTTACTCTTCTCAGAACTCACGTTCTCGAGAATCGGTACGTCCCTTTCGACGACCGCTGGAACAATCTCATGAGACTCATTAGTTACCTGGCTCTGCGCCATGCGGGCGCGGAACTGGGCAGCAATAGCCTCGTGGCGACGAGCGGAAGCCTGAAGTTCCTCAAGGCTCATTCCGCCAGTCGCCTGTGCGATGGTGGACTCAGATTCCGAATCGGAAGAACTATATTCGGAAGCACTACTATGGGTATGTTCACTTCTCAACTTACGTTCACAATGGGATCGCGAAGTCTTGCGAGTGACGGGGGTCCAGCCACCGTCATCGACATCAACTAACGCAGGTACATCCACCAACTGCATGGCCTCCGCTTCACTCGGGGTGAGCTGAGGCAGCGCCGAAGATTCTTCTCCAACGCGCAAGGCGCTGGGCGGTCTCACCACCGAAGTGATGGATTCCCCTGCCGAAGCAGGGTTTGGTCTCGCAGCCGAAGCTACGGATTGTCTCGCGGCCGAAGCCGCGGGGGAAGGGGAAGGGACAGGGCTCTCGGCCTCGATAGAGCCGAACGAGATGGTCGTCGGGCTGAATAGGGGCGCGGGAGCAGGGTATACGCCGGCAAGAGTCGCGCGGCGAGTATGGTAGGGTTTCTGTTCCATAGATAGTTCTTGGGTATGCAGATGCGTCGACAGCAGAGTGGTAGACGAGGTTGATCAGACCTAGGGGTAACCAACGGAGTAGCGACAGGGATATTGGCACTTAAAAAGATGTGGCGGAGCGGTGTCGACTAGATAGCAGCGCTAGGTAGGCGGCAGAGGATTCCGGCACAAGAGTTCAAGTTGCTGGGTGGTCGGACCAGCAGGGTAAGTTCTCGTCGAGACCTTCCTCGGTATTCGGGAATACTTCGTCCCCAGGCTGGGCCTCTCTTCTGGACAATCCATCGGGCGGGAAAGTTGCTCCCTTGACGTGTTTGAGTTTGAAGTGGAACATCAGGATTTGTTCAATCCACCGGTTGATGGTCGCATTCGGACCCATTCCCGGATTGTTCAACATGCCCTTAATGTATAGGGCATCCGTTTCTACCACCAATCTACGACACCCGAGCAACCAATATTGCATGGCCTCTAGCGCGCGCTTCAAACCGTACAATTCCCGTTTAGGTTGTGAGAACCGAGATTCCCGTCTGTTCAGAGTAATGGACGCGAACTTGGCGTAGTGGCGTTTCATCTTGTCTACCAAGTCTAGTTGATAAATTTGAATTCCAACCGCCATCCAAGACGTGTCTACAGCAAGAACAATGTCCGTGTCCCAATCATAGTTCAACGGTCTTAAGTTCTCCGCGCTGTAGATAGCTTTCTTCAAAGCCACCATTGCCTCCTTCTGAGCTTCTTCCCAGACAAATTCCACATCGTTTCTTAATAATTTCGAGATGGGCCTCGCTATGTCTGCATATCCCTTGATAAACATGCGGAGTACACCAACGGTTCCCAGAAACTTGCGTACGTCGGACTGGTCCTTCAAATCACCCCACCGAATGATTACCCCAATCCTGTCTGTACTAGGTCGTCTGCCTTCGTAAGAACATATATGTCCTACTACCGAAAACACGTTCCAACACAAGACGGATTTCTTTCCCGAGAAGGTGCCCCCACTATATTTAATGCGTTGGACTACCCTATTCAGGTTCTGGAAGTGTTCCCAGACGAATCGTCTAATGCCACTGTTTTCGGGAATAGTCTCGTATGTCCCATCGGCACTCTGGTACCTGGAGCCTGGCCCTCGTATTGGAACATCATCAATATACGGTATTGTAACATGCGGGATTTCGTCTCTCAGGATAAAGGTCACATCATCGTGAAATATCGGTACCGAATTGGTCCAGCCTTGGGGTAACTTTACAATCCTGAGCGCCCCGAAGGGCGTCTGAAATGTTGTAAAGTCCCTAGACCCTTCTGCGATGTCTCTGTGATCATACTCCGAATACAAGTCTATGGGCGATATACTGTGCAAAAAGTTTATTTGCGCAGGTTAGAATTTTGAGTATCAATTTGAGGCAACTTGCACCTTGCGACAACTTCGGCCGTCAAGTTGGAGGATGTTGCAACTTTCAGAACTTGCAACTTGACCCATAGCAACTTCACGAATGCCGCAACTTTGCTGGCGCAACTTCGACGGCGGTTCAACTTGACGTTTTACAGGATGCAACTTTGGAATTGTCCATTTTTGGCCGCAGCAACTAGGGAATTAAACAAGGTGCAGGAACTGAGAACTGTGCTGTGAACACCTTGTGTCTTCGGACTGGAACGGACAATGACCACGGATCAATCAGTTGAGTCCCACATCAAACTGAGATTGCAATGATGTCCCCACCGCAAACCACAGTATTCAGCAAATGCCTACGGGCTGGAAACCCTATTCCTGTGGTGTGTGGAACTGTCACCCGACCAAATTGTTGTTCTTTCGCCACCTGACTGTGTGATTCATCGTCGTATGCAAACATTTCTGCTGTATTTATCCCCGGAAATTCTAACGAAATCCCAGGGCCTGACCGGTGAGTATGATCACAGGTATTCCACAATGAATGCCCCATTGCTTGCAATTGCAATCCCGGGAGTTTTCTTAACTGAAACAGCTGTTGGTGCCGCAGAGACCCGGAGTGATCTCCCATCACGGAATTGAGATGCCGACTCAACCCCACATATTTCAATCGCGGAGCCATACTCGGCAAGAGTCGAAGGCAAGTAAATGGTTCTAGTCAAAGCCAACATCAATTAACCCTTTATATTTGCTGCGTAAATGGCAAGTACCCTCCCTCCAAGCACGGGACATCAACAGCCGGGCTGTCGGCATTGATCCCGCAATCGTCCACCCAAGAATCCAAGGTCGAAATTGCACCCAAGCCAGGTCAAGCTGTGACCGACTCCCCCGTAAGTTGCATCTATGGGAAGTCGAAGTTGCACCCGTCACGAAATGCAATTTGCGTAGTTGCAACTCCGAGAAATTGTATCTCGGCCAAGTTGCATCAACCCAAAGATGTTGCACTAATGAGTTGTCTTGTCAAAAATCTGCGGGTGTGAAGTTGTATTGAGCTCAAAGTTGTAATTTGGGCGAGTTGCAGCTTTTTTGCCAACGAAACCCAAAGTTGTAGTTGCTTGAGGCGTGCAAAGTTGCAAAAACTTTTTGCACACTATATTTGCCATACAAGTCTAATACCCCGCCACAAGCTCTTCCAGCGAAGTGGCTAGCCAATTCATCTGTCGCGGGAGGTACTCCCGAATGAGCAATTGTGACCGCATTCAATGGTTCCAGCGAATGCACTAACCGAATACTCTTGCCATCTTTCTTGACGACCCCGAAGAACTTACTTCGGTACGAGGAGTTCGAAGGCTCGTATACTCCTGCGTCAATCTTGGTCTTGATCACCTTGCAGAATTCTTCTAATTGTCCTCTTGGAACGGGGATGCTACGCTCGACCCAGACGTCGTGTTCAACTAACGGGAATTCCACAGGCGGGAAGAAATCATGACGGAAGGTCCCTCTCTGTTCATCTGACCAGGCGAAAGCCCTTTCCTGCTTGCTCATGAAGTCATGCATGAGGTCTCTTTCTGCTTTTAGCAAGAAATCTCCATCATGGGCTGCATCTATGACCGCCTTCTCTTCGTCACCATATCTCCCGTTAGGTTTCCATTCGGGAGGGTTGGGATCGAGCACTGGCATGTCCTTCAACGGGTCCCCAATAATCTCTCGTTTGATCCGAAACTTGTCAGGTAGCTCAGTATAAACTGGTCAAACCTTCAAGCCCACTGGTTTGTACTTCTTACCAGCGAAGACAGACTTTGGCTCATTCCCGAGAAGTTCAGTCGTATCTGAATCTTCCTCGCCGGGACTATTCCCGAATTCTCCCTGGTCCACCGAACTCGGTTTTTCCGACGACTGGTGAGATTCTGGATCCTCGCAGCACCCACAGACCACACCCTGGCTCAGTACGTGAGTTGTTCGAATCTCACGTCCGGCCTTAGTGCCTCTGAACGAGTTCTCCTGCTTGGGTTCTCCCGAATCCGATTCTGGCTTCTCTGCCATTTCCCAGGTTAATACTTCATACTTTCGAGGCTTGGCATGCTTCTTCCTCCGCTTCACCCCTGTTCGAAATTCATCAAATAACATGGCCGCTTTCTTGTCTTTCTTCAATGCCCGAGAACCTCGAGAAGCACTAATGTATGCTTCCTTGAGTTCTGTAGGATTAAATTGCTTCGATCGAGGCTTCATGTATCTCTGAATTTCTAGTTCGTTGAACCTGTTGAACCCGATTTGGACCGCCAATTCTCCTCCTTGATGCGCATCCATCAATTCCTCGAAGAACGTTGAAATCCCTGCTGGGTCGGAGCTGGTCCTGATGCCGGTGTATCTTCCTCGTCAAGAACCTCTTCTACCGTAGGTCTTCTGTCCGGTCTAGGGGCAGAAGCGGGGGCTGGTTTCCGGCTCCGCGGATGACTTGGCATCATGCAACGTTTTCCCGTATTGGGGTCCTTCAAGGTCAAGGTCTGAGTACCATCGGAATTGTTTTGTACTTGACTCTCAGCAAGAACCTCGAATGGTCTGCCTAACAGTATATCGTACGCCGCTCCCCGAATAATGTGAACTTGCAGGAAAAACGTGAGTTCACCAAACGTAAATGCTACATTTTTCGCAAGTCCAACAGATTTTTCGAGACTTCCATTCGCACTCTGCATATAGATCTGAATATCAGGATTCCAGAGAACCTTTGATTTTATTGCCTGCTCTAGAGACATAGAAACTATCTGCGACCCTGAATCCGTGACTGATTCAACATAGCCTTGTTTATTAACCATCGGAAAGATTACTCTTAACGATGCTGAATCTTTTGCAACGTATACCTGTTTGGGTGCTTCATTTTCACCCAACGATTCCAGGTACTGCATATAAGGATCAGGGACTCGGACAGATCCGGCTGGTAAGCCTTCACTATCGTTGACCGTAACAAACACGCTAGCTACCCCCGGTAGCTCTTCCATTGGAATTGAATCCGGTTCGAGCCTTAACTCGCTCTCATCAAACCCGTTTTCATTATTCGGGAATGGTAACTCCTCAAAGTCCTCCGCCAACATAACTTCTTTGGTCTTTGGAATCGACTGTCTAACCTTCGTGAGTTTAGCCCTAGTGGCCTCCCTTACTCCTGGCGATACTGACAATAAATCCCTTGCCCGAATAGTTACTTCGGCATCAAGTATCTTTTCTGATACTTTTCCTTCCATGCCTGGCTTCTGGATTGGAGCCCTGACCCTGTAGGCCTTTTCTTCTTTCGCTGGAGGTTGAGGATCTTCCTCTTCCTCACGATCTTCCATCGCAACGGGATGAACAATCGGGACTACCTCTCGGTAGGGCAACTCAGGCTCTTTTTCTGAGTTAGCCAGTTCCCTGTCCCTGCGATCCCTCTCTTGCATAGCCTCTTCGAAACGGACGCGCCTACTAGTCACATCCTTTCCTGGAATTTCAATAACCACTTCTGGTTGACTTTTCCCGAAAAGTTTGTTACCCTTGTTTCGCCTATCTCGATCGTCCGTTTTCTTGCCTTCTATCCGGTCCTCAGGAGGCTTGGCCAATCTAGGCTTTCTAGAGTTCGCCTCCATCCTTGGACTATTTATAAATTTGAGGGATGACCCTCGCCATTATTTCCACTTCTGGTAACGGCAAACTGATCATGGGTTGGGTCTTTTCCCGTAAGACCTTTCAGGAATATGTTATGCAGCGCATACTGAATTTCGTCTTGAAGGTTGACCGAAGGCTGTACCGGTTGAGTCTGGGCCACAAAGGCGGGTTGAACCGCCTGATGAACCACGGGATAGGCACCCTTGTTATAGTTAGCTTTCTGCGTTGCCGTAGCAAGCTTAACCTTTAAAGTGCGTATCTCATCCAAGGCCGTGTCCAGGACTTCTGGTAACTGATCATATGCTTCAGACTCCTCATGGTAATAGTTCTCATACACAGGCTGGGTTACTGCTACCCAGTTCTGCGATGCAACCTTATCACGGTAAGCGTCCATGACTTTAATCCCTTGAGGAGTATTCCCGAATGGAATAGATCTGCCATTCCCGAGTCGGTGTTTACCATTCTCGACAACTAGCCAACCCTTTCCAATATGTTTACTCTTCATGGGACAGTCCCTAGCGAAGTGACCGCCTTGCCCACAATAGTAGCAATCCTCACTCTGAGGATTTCCTGCATACGAGTTTCCTTTGAAACGGTTCGGAACATTCATGGAACCCGCTCCTGGGGCCATGTCCCTGCGAAATTCGTCTTTCTGCGAGGATCTCTGCGCGTTTGAACTCGAGGCGGTCATCTGCTGAAGAGTTTTCAGGACTTCTGCATGTTCGCGCTCTCTCAGCCTCTCATTCTGAGTGAACTGGTCCTTCAACGCCGAGATTGTCTCGTTCATGTCGTTGATCCGTGCTTCGCTAGATTCCATCTTCACAGTGGGAAGTATTCCCGAATGCTTCGTGTTGGTAAGAGACAAGTCCGTGGAGTCATCCCGATAGGTTGACGCCATGGTCTCTGCCATCTTAATTAAATCCGCAATCTGGATGGGATCTTCTTTTCTCTTTACTTTGTTTTCCTCAGCGCCAGCTGCAGGTGCTGCTGCTGGAAGGTCTAGTTGACTTTTCAACAAGACCGCCGAGTTAATCGAGACCTTGATAGTAGTCGCGAATGATCTATCAAGGGTTTCAAGGTACATTTTGCAGGCGACTTGGTTCGTAATGATAGCGGGACTCTTGAACAACTTTTTGACAGTAGTCAGGAATTCCATACCAAAACGAGTCAAGACTCCTTCATCCTGTAGGGTGATGCCTTTGTGCTTTCTGCACAGTTTAGAAAGGTAATCCAGAGTACCAGTCCTTTCGGAACCAATTTCCGGATATGCCTTGTAAACTTCTTTCAAGAAATCTTCGTAAGAATGTGGCGCCGCATAGGTAGCCAGAGCTTTCCAAGTTTGCTTCTTCCTTGCGGGAAGATAACTCGTAAGGTGCTCTTTCATAGCCTGTGGCTCCGTTATTCTTGCAAGACTCAAGATTTGGTCGACGTGCTCGATGAAGGTCATGAGGTCCTCATAGTCTTCGGTCAAGAACTTTGGCGCATTGTTATCCCATGCATACGGGACTTTGAAACTCGCGAGTCGTGGATTTGCGTCTGCGGCATTCGCCGCGTTCTGCTCAGCCATTTCTTCTAAGTCTCTGGGTGGAAAGGGGAGTTCGGATTGTTCGCGAGGAATTCGGGTATCCTCGGTAATTGTTCTAGTACTGGGACCAGCTTCTGATGAAGCTGACGGGTTGGGTTGTTTCCTGGTTCTTTGGGCCTGAGACCTGGTCTTAGCTTCGTCTCGCGACTTGGCTCTAGCAGCGTCTGCGGGAAAGGCTGCCTTTTTCCTGCTCGGAAGAGGTGGAGGGTTCTCGGGAGTAGGATCTCCGGTTCGAGGTCTCAACGATCTTCTCAAGTTCGGTCTGGGAAACCCTGGCTCTAAAGGTTCAGATTCGCCTTCGCCGCTAATTTCTGGGTCTTCTGCTTGCGCAGATGTGCTGTCTCGTATTGTCCGATCCAGCTGGCTTGTTTAGAGCCTTTTATTTGTCAAGTAGACTTGACGGGAATTCCGATTCTTTGACTTTTCAAGTCTGAGAATGCGAGAAATGAATAATCTCTCCCAACTATAATCGTTTGACACAATCCAAGAACGAAGTCAAATGAACCCCTCGCGGTGGGCTCCAGATGAAACGCTGACTACGGGGCTGGCAGTGAAATACTATGCAGGAAAAGCTCTCGAGGATAAATCCAAGAAAACCCAACTACACACACGCACACACACTCACTACCACTCTCGTCGTCTCGTTTTGTGAGTTCGGGGTTCCAGTTAAAGTATATAACTGTGGCAATCCGACTCGTTCTGTAGGTACTTGTGTTTTCGGGAATACTGTTGGAGATGACAATCCACGTCTGTCTCAGCCGTATGAACGACCGAAGCTTTCGGAGAATGTAATTTGGGACGGTTCTGACTCAGTTTCACTCTAAGCTAGGCTCAGAGGGCTTGGTTAGTAGATTCTTTGTTGACTCGTTCACTTTAATTGCTTGCTTCAGGTTGACTTATACGTCTAGTTCCCAAATCTGACTTCTCCGGAAAACCCTTGCGACACGTATTTGCGAAACGTTTAGGTATCCCTTGCGAAACGAACTTGCGAACTAATCTTGCGACACGAGTTTGCGACACAAACTTGCGAAACGAACTTGCGACACGTATAGATATCAACCAACACTCAATATATTGCAAACAGGAATAACAAAGGAACTAGAGTTCCAAGTGATACGCCGAGGGGAAGCCTACTCGTTCCGTAATCGTCAATACGAGGTTCTCTCGTAATGACTCGCAAGGAAGGAGGGGATCCACTGCCTTAACACTAGGAGAGCTCTCTGATTTATACATGAACGGATCGGAACTAATAGACTAGATATGGACATACGCGAGATGATAAATACGGGTTCGAGCTTAGCTCGAATGGATTAGTTATACATTTGGGAGAGCCCAATAATAGAATACCCGAATACTTGATTCTGATTGGTTGAGCGAGGTCCACTTCCACCAGATGCTTATTGATACTTCTCATCCTCTTGGACGAGTCATCATCCTACCAGCATGACTCTATTCACGCTTAGCTCGAATGCTTAGTTATTCGGGAATTCCCGAGAAGCATTATCGCTGGATCCGATCGGCTGCGATCTCTCACAGCCGACTGCCGAGACCGCCGAACTCGTGGGAATCATCCGCATTCCGTGATCCGAGTTCAATTCCGCAAGCTCGCAGTAATTCTGTTGCTCAAAGACTATTCGGGAATAGTCACCGCTTGGTTCCCAAACTTCGCTAAGTCCGACTTCGTTGGACCTTTAATTGTATACCACAGATGGATCCCTTACTACTGTCTCCTGGTTCAACCTTCGCCAACATATCCCAAGTCTAGTCTAGACCGGTTGGAGAGTTGTTTGGAATAAGTGGATATTCAACGTGAGCGCCCACGTCTTACCGACGCCGTTGCTAGTTGTGAATATCCAATCATAGGTGCTTAAGTCTTGCTTGTGTTGCTTCACAAGTATACTAACGGCGCGGAGTCGCCTTAGTCTGCTGAGAATAAGAGCCCAGGAACTATACGGGAATACCCGCAAGCTCCCTGTAACGAGTGCAGCTGGAAGCAAAATTGATAAATTTCACTGGTAGCCGTTTTCCAGGCTCATCAGCGGAATTCAGCAACGAAGGCGGCCCAGGTGGGGAAGGGGAACGTGGGTTTGGCCTCGTGTCGTTCTGCCCAGCGCTGTGCAGAATCCTTTGCCATAAAGGACATGGCAAAGCGGACGACCTTCATCTCGGAGGGCTCGCCACCTTCGGTGAATGCCTCGGGGAGGAGGCGGACGTAGGACCGGACAGCATGGAGGAATGCCCGACCCTGGGTCCGATCGCCGTCGAAGACAAACGGGGGGTTCGGTCGCAGGACCGATTTTGCGCCAGGAACGATGTTGGCAAATATTCCTGAACCCGGGTCCGGAGCTGGAGCAGCAGGGGACGGGGCAGGGGAAGGCACCCGTTGGGGAGGTGAGGTATCGAGAAAAGCCATAAGGCGATCGAGGGTCACCTCAATCCGGGTCATGCGTTCCTCGGCGGTGCCAGTGGCAGCAGCGGGGTCTGCCATAACGGGATCGAGGGGAGGGGAGGAGGGGGCAAGCTTCGAGCTGGGTGAGGCGGGAGCGCTATCAGAGCGGTCCGAGCCTGGCAAGCCAAAGGTCGGAATCTTGACCAGTTAATCCCTTGGAGAGTTTCTTCTGCTGTAAGGGCAACCTCGAGGCCCGAGAATACTCAAGAGTCCTAGCGAGGGGAATCCGAAGTATATTAATAATGTACACTAGAATACAGGAAAGCATAACGCACCTAGCGAGGGGAATCCGAAGAGAAGAAACTCTGAGGATTCCCACGCTAGGTCGGGACTCTAAATACGTACTATACAGGCGCATGTGACCGGAGTGATCGGCAGAGATCCCGGGCTCGGTCACAAGCGGAATGCCAACGGGAGATACCGGAGGGCTTAAAGGGGCGTCGGGAGGGGGTTCCCCTGACAGGAGCCCGTTCGATTCGGGTGCAGGTCTTGATTATGCTTTCTTGTCAGTTTTTTCCCTCAGGTTGGTTGAATAAAATTGTAATCATGACCGATTACAACACTACCATCTCCTTATATGGCCGCGCGGTTGATTAGAGACATCTAATCAATTATCTCCCTTTTGGTGTAGTGGTTCTGCACGCGGCTCGGACCGTCTTACATTCGAGCGGTGAGCATTTTAGACACTTTACTTATCTTTTCCGCTCTCTGGTTGTTTTGGCGAGGTCTGGGTCATTTCTTATTGACGGGGAGGGTGTAATCCTGCGGCTTACATCACACGTACTTACATGGCGTTGCCAAACACACACTTACCCTTTCCTTCTTCCGTACCACCACCACCACCTCCTTAGCTCTCTTCTCTTGAATCCATCCCCCCTGAAAAGGGTCTTGATATTACTGCTGGTCTCTTCTTCTCTCGGCTCCTGTGAATCGTGGTGAGCACAATTCCAAAAATCTGAGTAAAGCCAGGTTGAAGAGGAGGTATATGAAGACTTGTGGCAGTTAGCGCAAGCCTGTTCAATTCGGGTACAGGTCTTATGGTCTGCTCCACAGCGATTTTTCATCCGGTCGGTAGAAACTGACTTGGGTTGAAGAGTATAGAGAGAGGAGGGACCCGTGGCGGTTGGCTGTGGATTCGGCATACCGCGCAATATTGTCAGTGGGAGCCCGTTCGATTCGCGTCCGGGTCATAGGTGTCGCTATCCAGATAATCTTTGCAATTTTTTTGTCGGTTGAATACAAGCTGTGTACATAGTAGTGTGAAGCTGGGTTGAAAAGTAGGTGGAAGAGTGGAAGACCTGTAGCGGTTGGCGTGCCCACTCTCTGTACCTTTGTAGAAAGCTTGCTTGCAAGTGGGAGCCCGTTCGATTCGGGCGCAGGTCTTGGCTTGTTCTATTTGCAACTTTTTTAATATCGGTGCTTTGCTTGAGTTGAAATCCTGGGGAGAGAAAGAGACCTGTGGCGGTCGGCGTGTCCACTCTCGAAAGCAAGGAAGAGAGGTGCAAGTTGGGGCCTGTTTCGATTTGGGTACGGGTCTTGGCTTGGTTTTTTTTTGCAGCTTAGTAGAATTAACTCTTGCTTGCTTAGGTTGAAAATACTAGGGAGAGAAGGAAGATCTGTAGCGGTTGGCGTGTCCACTACCTGCACCTTGGTGCCAAATAGCTGCAGGTGGGAGCCCGTTCGATTCGGGTGCAGGTCTTGGTTATGCTTTCTTTTGGCTTTCTTGTCAGTTTTTTCCGTCAGTTTTGGTTGAATAAATCTGAGTAAAGCTAGGTTGAAGAGGAGGTATACGAAGACTTGTGGCGATGGGTGCACCCACTCTCCGTAGCTTTGGCCTACCACGAAATATTGCTCTCCATAAGCTACCGGTGTAAAGCTGGCCCCTGGGTTGAAAGCACATAGAAGACCTGTAGCGGCTGGCGCGTCCACTCTCGGTGATTAGGCATGAAGAGTGTACAAGTAAGAGCCCGTTCGATTCGGGTGCAGGTCTTGATTATGCTTTCTTGTCAGTTTTTTTCCCTCAGGTTGGTTTTGGGTTGGTTGAAAAAAATCTGAGCAAAGCCAGGTTGAAGAGGAGGTATATGAAGACTTGTGGCAGTTAGCGCAAGCCTGTTCAATTCGGGTACAGGTCTTATGGTCTGCTCCACAGCGATTTTTCATCCGGTCGGTAGAAACCAGCCCTGACTTGGGTTGAAGAGTATAGAGAGAGGAGGGCTGTGGCGGTTGGCTGTGGATTCGGCATACCGCGCAATATTGTCAGTGAGAGCCTGTTCGATTTGGGTCCGGATCATAGGTGTCGCTATCCAGATAATCTTTGCAATTGTTTTGTCGGTTGAATACAAGCTGTGTACATAGTAGTGTGAAGCTGGGTTGAAAAGTAAATGGAAGAGTGGAAGACCAGTAGCGGTCGGTGTGCCCACTCTCGATAGCAAGGAAAAGACGTCCAAGTGGGAGCGCGTTCGATTCGGGCACGTGTTACATCCATGTACATCCACACCCTAGAGACCACCTTGGTCCATGGATTCCACTCCGGTTGCTACCGGTCTTGCCCCGGCTTCTGGCTTACTCCGGTATTCAACCGTGGGACTCTATGTCACCTTATCGCGCCTTGAGCCTCGAGGCCGGGGCGTGAGTGGGTCTCAACTTCTATTGCAACGTTTTGGACTTCTTTCTTATTGTTATTTCCTTCTAACCCCTTTCGGTCTCAACTCTTATTGTTTTATTCTGCCTCACCTGCAAACTATCCCCTTTACAAAGCACAATAGACTTCCTACTACTTAATCATTTAAACTACTTCCTGTTCTTCAGTTTGTTAATAAATGTTTCTTCCCTTTCCTCCTGTGAAGAACTCCGTGGATACTCCAATCTCTGGGAGTGAGCAGCGACGGACATCAGATGGGCCGTCGGCTAGGTACACAGCCACATCAAAATGCGCCGAGCTCTGGTTCAGATACAACTCATCTCAGAACAAGTGCCAGCACCCCGTTCAACCTCAAGAAAATTATTAGAAGGCTATGTATACACTATAGAAGTAAGGAATAAACACAGATAATTTTATTGCAATTTTCAATTATAATGGCATTCTGGAAAAAAAAAAAAAAAAAGTTGAGTCGGTCCAGGGCGTGAGTTCGATTCCCGGCCCGCGCAGGCCGCTTGATCGAGGCCTTTGTTACACAAGGGTAAACAACACGCTCTCCCTTTCCGTCTACGTCGACCACGACTCCCTCTCCTGCTGTGAACTTTTTCCGGGCAAAGCCATGTCCGATGATGGAAGCTTCAGTGAGCAGGAGGAATATGATGATCGTCGCGACGACCCAGGTGCGTCGGCAAGGATCTCCTTCGAGTCGCGTCACCAGATCACTGACTGGACTACAGAGTCCCAGTTCCACGACGGCCGCGGCATCCATTACTTTGTCGTCTTCCAGCCCACACGTCCCCCAGTCACTACCGGAGACAAACGCCGCAAAAATGGCAAGAAACCACCCACCATCAACGCGAGTTTTTATCTCCACGAAGGGGACGGCTTGGCGGATGTCATCGAGAGCGCTATCCGAGCCCTCGATCTCGGCCTACCAAAACTTGCATTCAAACTTGTCGCCGGTGCCTTTCGCAGTCCAAATTTTACCATCAAATGGTCGCTCTTGAAGTCGAGTTCCAAGGACATGCAGATGAACAATGATACGCACTACGATGAGATGATTGTTGAGGCAATGAAGAAGAGTGCCCCTGAAATCCGCTTGTACTTGACCGAGAACGATGTGAGCATTGGGAATCGACGTGAACTGACGAAGATCTTGATGTTTGAGCAGGTACCCGATGCGTCACCGCCCGAGGACGCTGCTAACGAGGAGACGGCACAGGGTGGAAAAAAGCGCAAGGTGAGTTCGTTGTTTTGGACCTTCCCCTTTGTATCCATCCCTGACCATCCTCATTTTCTAGATGACGGACGAAGAGGCCACAATGGCCGAAGCTATTGTCCAGCTCAAAAGTATCTACAATTGTTCCGACCAAAAGTGCTCGTCTCCCGTTTGCTATCTTGGAAACCCGACCGGTGCCTACCTCCGTCTCACCCCCATGCACCTCACAACCTGGGCTTCGGCCATCGTAAGTGTCTTCTGTGTTTGTGTTTCAGCATTTGATTTGGTTCCCCAGTTGGCACAAATTCCGGGCGTCGATACTGAGACGCCGCCGGCAGGCGCAATGTTTGGAGCGGCCGCGCAGGGGGGCGAAGACGCTGATGATGTCGCCCTTCTTGCCAGACGGCGGTTGAACCACGCAAGCAGCTCCTCGACCCCAACCATCACCATCAACAACGACTTAGCCGCGTTGGCGACGATTGCACAGATGTTCCGTCCCGACGCCCAAGCCGCTCCTCCTCCTCCTCCTCCCATTCCGCGATTCCCATCTCCCACCAAACCCTCGGATATGGAATTCGGTCCTTTCTGTATCGCCGCAAAACTCCCCGACATTGCCGTCAAACTTGAGGTTTTGCAGATTGCGGGACCACATTTGTTGGAATACATTGAGAATCAGGTTTTGGACGAGTATCTTTTAGTTGGGGAGCGCGCCGCATTGCGTTGGGCGGAAGCACAGTGGAAGAAGGGTTTGATTCGATAGCTGACTCGGTAGTTTATTCCTTATCTTGTAACTCTCGCCCTCACGTACATACGAAACAAAGATTGCATTATGTACGAACACACGGCTGAAAATCTGATTCTACACAAGCCCGCAGTGCCGCCAGAAGCCCCAAGTCATCTCCGGTGTAATAATCTGACATGCCTGGTAAAGCTCATAATAGGCGGCAGACGTTGGGTAAGCTCCAATTCCGATACGCCGAAGATAAGACTTGATTACAGAAAATGCTTGCTCGATGGGCTGGAAGTGGGGGGAGTAGGGAGGTAGATATTCTATCTTGCAACCTGCTCCAAGTTAGGACAGGGTGGGAAACACAAAACCCTAGTAGCGTACCAAAGGATTCCACCAACTCTCGTATTTCATCGGAATGGTGAATCCTCGCGTTGTCAAGCAGGAGGATGCTCCTTGGTGCGGGATATGGGTTCATGATAGGAAGCTTTGAGGAAAGGTTAGAGTAGTGTGTGTAGCAGAGATGAAGAAGGCTCACCAAATCATTGCGGAGGAAGTCTACAAACGTATCACGATCAAACGATCCCTCGACCACACGCGACGCAATAATCCCCTCATCCAACGCCATCGCGCAGAGCGCCGAGAAGCGACGCTTGCGTACGAATGGTGTGTACACCTCGACCCGCCTGCCAACCGGAGATCGTCCCCACAATCTTGCGTACGTGCGATCGTCCTTCGACATTTCATCAATCGAAACCAGGTAGTGTGCCGGGTACGGAGAAATGCGGTGAAGGAAGTGGCCGGCCTGGAGTGGGTCCCGCTCAGAAGCCATCTTCTGCACTCGTTTCACGTTCAGGCCAGCACGTTCCAGGGTACGATGGACGGTCGAAAGAGATGCCGGTAAGTGACGGTAGCGTTTCAAATAACGTGCATACTCGTCGAGGAAGAGTGTGGGATTATGCTGTGCTAATTGGAGAAGATACTGCGCATCGGCCTCCTGGAGCAGCCGTGGACGGCCACCACCGATGACCGCAGCCTTTGCAACACTGCCGGTCTCACGAAACCTCTTCGCAGCGCGGAAGAGAGTACGGGTTGAGAAATCACAGATACGCCCTATTTCCTGTCGGGAATCGCGGCCCCTGGCCAGAAGACGAAGCCCGATGTGTTTGGCGTCGTCGCTGATCCTTCTGTTGACCATCGCGTGGGGGAGGGAGGCGGGTAAAGGTGAGGCGAGAGTTGTTTACCCTTGTGTAACAAAGGCCTCGATCAGGCGGCCTGCGCGGGCCGGGAATCGAACTCACGCCCTGGACCGACTCAACTTTTTTTTTTTTTTTCCAGAATGCCATTATAATTGAAAATTGCAATAATTATAATGTTATAGGCCATTTTATATTCAATCCTCCATTTCAACATCCTCCTCGTCGTGCCATCCCTCCGCAATGACTGGACCAACCTCTGCAACACTCTGGGGAACTGGTGGGAGCATTGGAGCAACTCCGTTCGCCTCATACCAGGCAGCAAACTCCTTCAGCGCGTCTAGTTTCCCGGCTCTCTTCTCGTATCTGTTGTTGGGTAAGATACCTGGCACTCCGCGAGCCCGGTACGCATTGAGCTGCTCGTGGATCAAGGGGATGGTAAGTTTGGCTGCCATGAGATCGGCCGCAGGCACAAGGGCTCGGGTAAGGTTTCCCCGAAGAACCTCGGCAACCTTCTGAATTTTGACCAATGCTTTAGCTTTGTGCGCCTCGGCCGTTTGGAGCCTAAATTCAACGATCTCGTTACGGTCGCCGGGCTTCCTCGCCACTAGCGTCGATTTTCCGGGCCTCCTGAATTATGTATGCGTGGTCTTCGGCAGTAAAAACGGCGTCCATGAAGTCCTGGGTTTGATTTCGGCGGAACATTGCTTGCGCGTTATACTGATGTAGCGTGAGTGAGAGTTTGCCCCGAATCATGACCCGGTAGGCCCCCAGCGCGCCTTCGTTCGCGTCATTGGTCGACGGCATCCATGCGAGCTGCTTCTCGCTTGCCGTACACACGTCGATTAGGCCGCCCGGTGCAAATTCCGCCGAGAACCGTATCCACGTTGTCAATGCGCCACGAAAAAATGCGAGGGTGATTGCTTTAATGTGGGGAAGGGACGGGATGAGGTCAAAGACGGCTGACATTGCCTTGGGGTCAGCCCATTCGAGGCCGTCGAGGGTTGCAGTCTTGTACCCGACATTGGCGCCAAAAATCAAGTCGGGATTGTTGAGGATCACCAAGATATGGTCCCGAATAGAATGATGCAGGGGGCCGAGCTCCAGGTGGTTCGTGTTCTCTGTCCCAGGCCCACGCACTCGACGGAGGTACGGGTGAGTAATAATCATTTTGTAAATGGTCATTGCGGTGAGCTCCGTGAGAGTAGGAATGTCGTGCAAAGCATCTCGGAGATTCTTCTCAATGTTGGTGAGAGAGGGATTATGCTTCGACCACTGGATTACCTCCACCATCTCACGGTACTGTGGGAGGTAGGTGATGAGCTCCGCGGCGGCATCCCCATGGCTGCCAAACCGAGTATTGCTGGTGTCCGGAAATCTGCAGTGCTGCCGTCCGAGGGAACGTGTCATGAAATCGACGTGCCGGTCGGCCTGCCCCTTCTTGTCGTCCTTGTTATTGAAAATAGCGCCCGCCAGCGCCGCCGTTTTGACGCCTCCGCGAGTAGAAGCCTCGAGGGCACGAAACTGATCCTCGGTGAGCTCCGCATTTTGGGGTTGAGCGGGGTCAAGAAGATTTTGAAGAAGTGCCGCGTTGTCTTTGTTCGCGAGTAGGATTGGTGCCATAACACCGAGTTTTTTCCACTCCAGCATCATCTCGGTGTTGCCCCCCTTGAAGCTGTTAAGGTCCTTGTGCATGCAACACCCGCCCCAGACGAACAAATCCAGCACTCGTCGGTCCGCGGGACTCAGCGCGTCGTACGCTTCCCTTCCCAGGGCTGTCACGACGTCGTTCATCATCTTTACGTCCCTCTCCGTCTGCTCTGCTGGCGAAAGCGCGTTCCAAGCGTCTCCACCCCCGGCCTCGACAATCTTCTTCGCGTTCCATGCCCCAAGCTACTCCACAAGCTCCATGTAGGACTTTCCAGAGAGTATATCTTCACCCAGATCTTGGACAGCGGCATCGTGTTTTTGCTCCTGGAGGCCTGCAGCTGTACTCTTCTCGGGCGAGGCGTGGTCACCGTGCATCCCCTTCAGTATCCTGAGCCAATCTCGAACGGAAACTTGGAGCTTCAAGCGTCGAGCGAGTGGACTGCGATTGAAGATGTCCATGTTTTCCTGCATTCGCCGGTTCCACCCCCGCACGGGCTCAGCGCTGGAATGGTCGACAGTTTTCTCCACACCAAGAAAGCGAACCCTGGGGACCGAATTGACGTCCGGGGTAAGGCTTCCAGAGGCGTAGTCGGGAACGCGAAGATTCATGTGGGAAGATTCAATATTTATGCCACGGTTCGAAGTGCTGTCGGCACTAATTGTTACGCCTATTCGTTGTGAGTGCCGTGTGCTTTACTCAATAGGTACGAACACGCACCTTGGCTTCGTGAAAGCTCAAATACAGCCTGCATTCGGGCTGCTACACCACCCTCTTCGATGGCTCTTCCGACTGTTCGGCGATCCATCGCGCGGGTGACGCGAATCCCGAAGACCTCGCCGATGCGAACCATCATGGGCCCAATTTTTGCCCGCGCACACCCTCCATCAGCCATAAGACGGGCGAGCTTACGTGCTTGGGCGCTGTAAATTCCCTTCTCTGTCATACGACACACACTCCACTTCTTTTTAGCACGCTCGACACTCCGTGAAAGGCTTCGGACAGAGTGCCGTATCCGCTGCCTCAACGCCTTGATCTGCTTGCGCTGGGTGTCCATTATCGTCGTTGATGCAGCTGAATTTTTGTGGCCCTCCAGGATGAATTTGTCGAGGGCACCAGTCAATTCCCTAATCCGTGCCGCAGAAAGCTCCGCTGCACGGGTAGTCGCCGCATCCGCCAATTTTAGCGTCGAAATCTCGCCCTCGAGCTTCCTTTGGTGTTTATTCGTGTGCCCCAGCTTCCGAGAGACGTCCCGGTACTCCTGCTTGTAGTCCCTTGGTGGCTTCCTCTTATTTTTGGCAGGTGGGGGAGGCGGGCTCGGGGGACAGTTTTCCTTGTCATTGGCGGCCTTCTTTCGCACAAACTGATTGAATTGCGCGAGGCGACCTGGAGTAATCTTCTTCGACTTGTGGTGAGTCCTCTGATTCTTCCCCATAGATCCAGAATGCTGCAGATGGGCGGGAGCAGCAAGAGAAGGAAATGACGTGACAGTGGACTCGGGATTGGCTGAAAAGTGGTTCAGTACCCCTAGTAATATGGTAAAACAGTTTGGTCGTCTTCCGCACCTGAGTTAGGGCCGCCGAGTCGAAATCGGTGGGTCGCGACGCGCGCAAAGCGTAAGCCGACGCGTTACGACACGCGATGTCACACTTGTGATCCCGCTGATCGTAGGTCAAGTTTTGCCGCCTCCACAAACTCAGAAAAATTCAGGTCGGTGCCAGACAATTGTTTACTCATGCATAGCTATGTTTTGGCCGAAGGTTTTTTTTTTGACCTCTCAAGCTGCTTCTGTGGTTGAAAAAAATCGTCGCAGTTCTGATCGCCTGGTAAATCGCTTCGGCCAAATCATCGGCCGACGGAATTGACCGAGGTCGGCCTCCTGGACTTTTCGGCATTGTGGTCGTGGGTATCAAAAAAAGTGTCGGCACTTCGGGGTTCAAATCTGGCGGGGAGACGTGATCATTCAACATGTACAAACAGCTCGCTGATGGCTCGTGCCCCTCTGTCCCGCTTGGAATCGCCGTGCAGCTAGGCTCATGCAGCGCAACTGTCGCGTAGTCTTTCCACCATCGTCCGGCCACTCCGGCTACTCCGATCATCTTCCGGTCGATCGTTCCTTATCCGTCCGCACGGATATAACAGCACGGGTCATCGTCCATTGTTATCCAATTTTTTGTTCAGTGCAGTGGAAATAACTTACTTATGCTTGCTTGGGTTTGCAAATTTTCGGGGAAGAGAGGAAGACCTGTGGCAGTTGGTGCATCCGGACACTCTTTGTTGGTTTGTGCTGAAAAGGCATACAAGTGGGAGCCTGTTAGATTCGGCCGCGGGCCACTGGCCAGTATCGAGATATTATTTTTGTCCTCGGTAGAATAAAGTATGTTTCCTCTGCGCCGGTAATCTCATTTCGCAGAAGAAAAACAAGCACAGCCACAAATCCACGAACTTATGCCACATTGGGTTGCAACTCCACTTTGCAGGCGGCGGGTCACAAACTTCAATCCTTAACGCTCTTCCGAGCTACTCAGCAAGTGGTCCCGGCACGTGCCTTAGGAATTTCAATCAAGTATATCCACAAGTTCATCTCGCTGGCTCTCGTTCTTATCCCGCCTGCCCTTCGGAATTGTTTGCATCCAACCTCCGTGAATCAGTGATTCTCTCATTCACAATTTGAACAATGTCGTGAATGTGCCACTGCCAACCAACATTCCACTCAAACACGATGGAATGGTACGGGGCGGGCCCGGGTTACCTCAAGTACGTGGGACTCCCGTGTGCTACTGTAATCAAGGGAGGGGAGGGGGGTCACAAATTCTGTTACACGCTAACAAGAAGCCTCATAAAAATGCACAGGCTACATGGCATTGATATCTGGAGACTGGTTGCATGAACACTCAGTCAGATTAGTACAGCGATAGAAGGTTCCTAAATTTGCCAATCCGATGGTTGAAATCAAAAGTTTCTATGTTAGTATGATCATGGAAGGAATACAGGAAGTTGTGCTTTCAAATGCAATCTGAGAATCCATAGAAGTGTGTGGAACTGTGTTCCCTGTGTCTGGGAGTGTAGTGAATCACGGAGTAGGGAAAAGTGGCCAAGCAGTATCACATCTGATTCACAGCCCAGTTGAACATCGAGCTGTTCGTGATTATCTTTCGCAAATAGAGTTCACTCCCAGCAACAAGTGTTCCACATGTCTACAGAGATGAACAATACCCAATAATAGGGAAGGTCCGAGTAGTATAAAGCCCCAACGGTTTTGCAGGTGTCCTGAATCAAACACCCATCAAAATGAACCTGCCGACCACGGAAACACGCTTGAACAATATCTCCAAGTCTTTGACTGTTACTACCCACACCCTTGAGCTTCTTGTGGACACTCTCAAGGTCTCTGGTCTAGAATCCATCTCAAACACCACACAATCTCTGGCCAAACTTGTTTTGGTATGCTCACAAATGAATCAGAGTCCAAAGCCTTTCTTACCCCAGTGCCCAGACTATCAAACAGAACAAGGAGGATTGTGCTCAGTTGATGGAGCACACTTCTCAGTTGCTCACCGTAATTATTGATGTATACCTCAAGTCAAACAATGGCGAGGACCTAGCCCCCAGTGTGTTGAACCAGATTGGGAACCTTACAACGTAACTTGAAGGCCTGGTATTCAATTTGAGGTCTACTCACTAATTACCCAGAACTCTCCACAAGATCCACACATTTGTTGAGGCTCAGCAAACAGGCAGCAAATTCAAGATTTTCTTGCGACAAGGCGAACTTGGAGCTTTGCTCAAGAGCTGCAAGGCAGAATTGCAACAGGAGTGGGCCTTCTTCACAGTGAGCACCCCTTGTTTTGGAAAACTCCGATAGCTAAGGGGGAAAAATGCAGATTACAACTGTGAATATGATAGTCGATATGCAAGCAAAGGCCGAGGCCAAACACCAGGAGGTCCTCAATCTCATTGAGACACTTTCCAGCTCTGACTCAGCATCCTCTGTATGTTTGAGCTATTTGCTTTGGTAATTAGTGCTCAGTCTAGAATCTTGGCAGATCAGCAAGATGTACTCTGGATCCATTGCAAGGTCAGTATTCTGTGATTCATTTTCTGTGTTTGTGCTCACTGGAACTGAAGCTCCACCTCCATCTCAATGCTGCCAGCCAGCACACAGATCTTCCATGGACGTGAATCAGAGCTGGCAGATATTCTCAAGCTCTTCAATCAAGGAAATCCACACATTGCCATCTTAGGTGCAGGTGGAATGGGAAAGACAAGCTTGGCCAAAGCAGTCCTGCATGAGGACACAATTGCGGCCAGATACACCCAGTATCGGTTCTTTATTCCCTGTGATAGAGCTGGAAGCACAGCAGAACTTGCTTCTCTCATTGGTGCACACCTTGGAGTGAAACCAGGGAGGGATATGACGAGGGCTGTTCTCCAGCATCTCCGTCAGAGTCCGCCTAGTCTCCTGGTTCTTGACAATCTTGAGACACTCTGGGAGCCAGTTGAGCTTTGCAAGGAGATTGAGGAGTTCCTGTCTCTTCTTACAGACATAACTACACTGTCTTTGATGGTTTGTTGAGGCCTTATGATTTCCAGCACATTTTTACTTACCAGAGCTCAGGTTACAATGCGGGGCGCGGAAAGGCCATCCAAAGTGCAGTGGACCCGACCTTTTCTGCTGCCATTGCGACCCCTAGCCCAGGATGCCGCTCAAAGGGTGTTCCAAGACATTGCAGATGATAGGAATTTGCCAGAAGAGGTCAACCAAGTTCTTCAACTGACAGACAATGTGCCTCTGGCAATCTGCCTTTTGGCTCACTTGGTCGATGTTGAAGGCTGCTCAATGGTCTTGTCACGCTGGCAAACTGAGAAGACCTCAATGATTTCGGAGGGCCACGAGAAGAGATCAAACATGGACCTATCCATCTCACTTTCACTCTCCAGCCCACGGATCACCTCCATTCCCCATGCTCGTGATCTCCTGAGCCTCATGGCCATCCTTCCTGATGGACTTTCTGATATGGAGCTTCGACAAGTTCAATTTCCGCTCCAAGATATTCTAGGATGCAAGGCTGCACTGGTTCGCACGGCTTTAGCCTACATTGATGAGCACAAACGACTCAAGGTGCTCGTACCCATCCGGGAATACATGCAGCAGCTCCTTCCCCCCACGGATCAGATGATTAAACCACTTCTTCAACACTTCCAGGAGCTTCTTGAGGTCCACAGAATACATCAGGGCCAGAAGTCTGCTACCATGTTGGTAACCCAAGTAAAATCAAACTTTACTAATATCCACAACCTCTTCCGGCATGATCTGTATTCTGAACATGCTGAGTTCAGAGATACTGTTTCTGAAATATGTGATTTGAACCGCTTCAGTCGCATGGAAGGACAAGGGAATATATCTCTGATGGAAGAACTTGCCGGTTTTGCTCCCAAGTTTGACCACTACTCGCATGTCACATTCATTACGGAAGCACTGATGTCCTGGATTTTTGGTTCTATTTCCAACCCAAAAGCCCTGATTGCTCAGGGCGTTGAACACCTTCACGACTGTGATTATCCTGTGCTCAAAGGTATGTTTGTGCTAAGTTCTGTTGAATAGACACTAAGAGGGCTCTGCAGGCCGCTTTCATTATGCTATCACATACTATTACTTGAACCATGACCATGACATCCCATCCGCTGTTGAGTACTGTGGACTAGCCCTCCACCTGGCAGAGTTAGGGGAAGACACCACAACCCAAGCTAATGCACTTAATTACCTGGCACAGATTAAATGGGTAGTTGGTGACTATCCTGCCAGTCAAGCCTATGCCCAGAAGTCACAACAAATTAGCCGGACCCATGGGAATCTGTACACAGAAGCATGGGCACTATACGAA
Organism: Mycena filopes; assembly: GCA_029281495.1. Lineage (NCBI taxonomy): Eukaryota > Fungi > Basidiomycota > Agaricomycetes > Agaricales > Mycenaceae > Mycena > Mycena filopes. Next base: position 241,818 of record JARIHR010000070.1, on the reverse strand, counting down.
GAGAGCTTATGCTGCCAATCACTAGGAAGTTACGCAGAGTGCCTTACACTGGTGGACAGAGCCAAGAGTCTTTTACCTCTGTGTGGCATGGCCTCCAGTGATCTTGCCCATGCTCTCATGTTAAGACTGGGAGAAGTGCATGAACTGAAATCCGAATATGATGAAGCACACAAAATTCACAGTCACATTCTCCAAGAAGTGCTGGCCCAGAACCCATCCCTACATGGCTTTGCCCTGCTCAACCTGGCTGAGGTTGAGGTCTCAATGGGTGTTGCACAATCTGAGATACAACAAAAGCTCTATGCAATCCAAGTCATGACTGACAAGACTGGGTGGTCATGGTTGAGAACTGCTTCTGAAGCCATTCAGGCAGATCTCAATCTCCGAGAGGGGGATATGTCTGCCTTTTCGCTGTTTTGCAAATGTCTGAAGCTGGGGTGGGGCAATAACTCTGAGGTGGTGGTTTTCTGTCTTGAGAGGCTTGGAGACATTGATCGCTGGGAAGGTCTGCCCCATGATTCCTCTTGGAGTACAATTTTTCTTGTCCACTCTCTCAAGCAAAAGGAGCAACTAGGAATCCACAAGGCATTGCAATATATTGGAGATATATTCCTTAAGGATGGGGATGTAGCCACAGCCACTTCCCTGTTCACCCTTGCCTTGGATGGTTTCACCCAGATGGATGTCCACCGTAGCAGGGCAGAATGTCTCATCCGACTTGGAGATATCTCCAAACAGAATACCGATCCATCAAAGGCTCTGGAACTCTGGAAAATGGCAAAACCCCTCTTTGAACGCTCATCCCAGACAAAACGGGTTGCTGATGTCGATCAAAGAGTTGCTGAGATGGAGCTCAGTGATCAGATGAAGTTGTTGAAGCTGGCACAGCTCACTGCACCTGCAGGAAAAGTGGATGGAACAGAGCTTGAAATCCCTGGTATAGCTAGGGAAAGCATGGTCGCTAGCTAAATCTCCAAGAATTGAACCTGACGTGAAAAATTATTTATACTTGGGGGGGGGGGGGGGGGTATATTATACTCGCGTGGTCCACAACATGAACAACGAGTCTATCGAAAACAAACAAGTAGGTATGTAAGGGTGTCTATCCTCACATGAAACCACCAGTTGTTAACGAAGCACACACCGTTCCAGGGGGTCGATCAGTACAAGACGCTGGCAACTCATGTATCTGATTTGATTTGATTTGATTTATTCATTTGGTTACTACATATGGCCGGTAAGGCTACGGTAGCAGTACATACGGGAGTAAGTAAATGTGTCGTAGAGTGGAGTGGTAAGAGTTACGGTTTTTATAAGAGAGAGAGAGAGAAAAAGATAATACCTACGGGGAAAACCTAGTCTACAGGCGCGAAACACGTGGCTGCTTAGAGTCCATGATTGAGTCAAGTTGCGAATGGTGGTGGTATGCTTGAGGATTAATAGCTGTATGATATGCGAGAGGGAGACAGAACTGGTAAGTAAAGAGAAAATGAAACAGAGAAAAAATGGAAACCACAACCAGCCTCGCCCGCCCCCCTGCGGTCCCCTCACTGCGCCTCTCCGCACCCCCTTAGCGCGCCTCTCCGCGCCGCTACACCGCCGCTGCATCAAACCTCCCCGACGCCAAAATAAATGCTCCCGTCGCACTCAATAGCTTGGGTTCGGTCAGGAGAGTTGACGTGTGGAGAGAGCCGAAGTGACCAGCTGCCCTTGCCGCCGCGTAGAAGGGTGATCGGAGATGTTCGAGGGCCGGGCAATCGAGAAGGTAATGGCCTCGTGTCTCGTATGGACTTCCGCAGCTTGCGCAAGATGGTGAGTTGACGAAGCCCGACTTGTGGCGATATGCGTTCAGGTGGGAGGGCCCCGTGCGGAGTCTGGATAGGGCGGAGATGACCTTGCGTGGCAGAGTGGTCGACGTGTACAGTGGTGCAAGTCGAAGAGACGGCGGCGAGCGATCGATGTCCCGCAACGCTTGCCCCGCTTTCGACCTGTCCCACCGCCCGTGCCACGTCTCGCTGATGTGCAGGTGAATGAGCTGCCGAACCGAGATGAGTTGGTTCGGGTTGGTTTCCATCTCGGTGGCCTCCTTCACCGCCTCGTCCGCGAGTTCGTTGCCTGTTGTTCCAATGTGTGCGGGTGTCCAAAGGTTGGTTATGGAGAGGTGCGGTGAAACGCTGACTTCGGGGCTGGCAGTGAAATGATATGCAAATTGAAGACCGTCGAGATGAACTCTAGATCCAAACTACACCCTCACACACACACTACCACACTCTAAGTCCTCGTTGAGTTCGGGGGTTCCAGTTAAAGTATATAACTGTGGCAATCCGACTCGTTCTAAGGTAACTGTATTGTCTCGACGGCTATGATTGATACATTCACGTCTGTCTCTACGGCTTAGTGCGGTAGGAGAGTTTCTGAGAGATATGTGGGACGTTCTAGTACTCGATATACACTCCAGACAACGTCTAGAGGGCTTGGGTGTTGGTTTTCTGGTATTCCGACTTTGTTGCTATAATTGGTTCAAGCAATCTTCCAACGTATATCTCAATCTCTTCCAATAGGTAACCTTGCGACTTTAACTTGCGAATCTTATAGGTAACCCTTGCGAAGAACTTGCGACAGACGTTTTTAGATATCAACCGAATCAATATATTGCGATTATGGAATAACCCAAATGAACTATAGCTTCAAGTGGTACACCGAGGGGAAGCACTCTTTCTGTGATGGGTCAAGACGAGGGTTACTCGTGGCGACTAGCAAAGAAGGGGGGGATCCACTGGCGTACTTACTGATAAACTACTGTATTTATACCTGAACTGAAATGAACCCGTGATACTGAACTATGCGTAGCTACGATGATAACTTGAGTCTCGAGAAATGATTAGTACACAACGGGAGAGCCCAATTATAGAATACTTCCAAACCGTAGCTGCTTATTGGCTCGGGCAGGGAATGGCCTGCCCCGAGTGATGGTATATGCCTTTTAAGGACTCAACTACTTTAACCGACCGTCTTGTCAACATTAGTTGACTTACTCATCCGCCAGATGAGTCACTCCTGCTATTGAATCGCAGGATCCGCACCTGCCACCTGTCCGAGTAGGATAGCCGAAGCTTTCACTAACACTAGTTAGATTCTGGAACAGTGATCGTCGAGACGATAAAACACTGTTCCAAGTCGTGGGAGCTCTGCCCCTCCCCGTGATCCGAGTTTGATAATTAAGCTTCGGCCCGCTCGCCAGCTCGGTAATATCTTAGCTTCAGTTGAACTTTACTCCGCTTCGTAGATACGATCTCCTCGCCACTTATTGGATGGATCCCTACTGACTCTTCCTCATTAGCTCGTACCAACAGACCCCAAACCCAATCTGAGTTGGTTGGGCCGTTGTTGCCCCGACCAACTGAACCAATGGTGAGCTTCGACCCTGGTTGGGAATCGTTACTAGTCGTGGCTTAGTTAGCCCGTATGTACGACCTCTTAATTACAACTGACGGCTCGGAATAACCTCAGTCCCTTAGATGTTGTACGAGCACAGACTGTAGCTATGTAGCTCTTTGCCTTGTAGTGAAGTAGGATACTAGTGAAATTGATAAATTTCACCAGTAGCCAAATCCCAGGCTCATCATCTCCCTTTTTCATTAATAGTGACTGTCCCCAGTCAACTTCTATGTTTTCCAACCGTCGCTTCGATCTTTAATCGTCGTTGTGATCCGATTTATAAACGGCGGAACCAAATTCCTCTGATTGACAGGAAACGTCAGGACTTATCCACAACCGTTTGTGTCAACCGAGCCCCAAACGCCTCTGTTCGCTACCCCGTCTTCGCTTCGGCCTTATCATCTTTTATTGAGATGTCCCACGTAATTCTCGCTCCGATCTTACGTCTCAGACAAGTCCTGGGAGGCGCTAAGTCCGATAGGGTAGGAAGCCCCTAATATTCTCTTGTTTTACGGACTTCCACCGGATTTTAACACCCTTTCCTCCCTGGCCTGCACAGTACACCGGCCGGACTTCAAGGGATCAAACTCCGCAGTGAAGCGCCGAACCTAGATGCCGGGGGCAAATAAAAGTAAACGGAAAATTTCCATCAAAATCTTTCGCTTTCTCTTCCTGCCACCACAATGTCCAATCCTGGAGTCAACAATATCCATGCCGTCCCCATCCCTTACGACTTCGGCCTTGAGGCTCTCACGAATCTTGGCGACAAAGTCGTCGAAGATGGCATCCTCACATTTGACCTGAATATTCCGCCCTATTGCCCATCCTTTTCGTCGTTCCTCCAGACGCCGAAGGCCCCCGTTTTCTTGCCACTGGCCGAGGAAATTCGTGGACTCCCCGTTACCCACACCCTCCGCGATATCTCCGCGCTGTATCTACTCAACTTTCCGCCTATAATTCGCCTACTGCCGGTGATGCGTGTTCCTCGACGCTTGCAGGGGGTGGATAGTGAGTGGACGAGAATGATGCTGGATAAGGCAGTCCCCGCACTGGTGCGCCTTATTCCAATTTGAGCCTTCCGTGCTTCCTTTTCTAGCATCCCTCTTACTTCCTTTCGTGTTTTTTTAGGATAAATACCGCGCCTACTTTCATCTCTTCGAACGCACCCCGCTTCAAGCACAGTTCTTCAAGGCGCTCCTCCGGGTGAACTGGAATCGGTACGTCCTCAGGACCTGAGTCCCATCCCTAGATCTAACTATCTCCAGGCCGGACCCTTGCCTGTGGCGTTCCGTTTCTCGCCCTGGCGGGAGTTCCCCCTCGACTCACCTCTCGCTCCGTGTCCAATGCACAAAACTGTCTTTGAGTTTATGCAATCGCTCCCCGGGGACTCGATCCGCGCACTCGTCGGTATAATCGCAGATAACAACCGCGTCTTCACCCTGCATGAAGTTCGCCCGTTGTTGAATGGCTCAATCGTAGCCCTGGTAAGTCCTTGCGACTCGGACCTTCTCGTTTTATCGCTAACGCCTTCTCTCCCTATTAGTCGCAACTTCAGCGTTGCCCGTCCAGGTTCTCGAACGTTATGCATGGAATCTTTAACGCCCTCCGTATCTTGATTAATCAATTCCCTGAGGGCGCCGAGCGAACCATCTGGTTGTCCATACTCCCCAGCCCGTCCAAGGTACGTCTGCCCGAGCACCTTCGTCTTCCTTTTACTGACAAATCGTAGGATGGATTTATGCCCCAAGGGTTCTATATTCCACCTATCGACGCGACCTTCGACTCGATTTACACGCTCGAGGCCACCGAGATGGCCGAGCCCGAAACCTTCCCCGATCGCCTCGCGCGTTCTTGGCACGCCGCCTACCCCGCTTTGTGGCCCGACGTCCTCAAGACTCGTCCTGGTCCTGCCAAGGCTTCTCCTGTAAAGACGCCGCGCAAGACTACCAAGTCCGCGTCACACAGCGGCCGACTACGAACGAGGACAAAGACGGGGATGCGGTTGGATGCCACGCAGGAGGCTGGACGAGAGAAGGATGGTACGCGTCCCTCCTCCTCGTGTCCCTCCTCCTTATATATCTCTCCGCACTCGCAACTAATATATTCAATGAGATCTTTCCCAACGTACCCCTCGCGCCATATCGTCCAGTCCCTCGACATGGTGACCCGCGATACGCCATGGTATCAGCACCCGCGCCACGCAGCGTTACGCATCGTCGTTGAGTGCGCGCTCGACCCCTCGTACCCCTCCACCGCATCTCCGCTCCAAGTGCCTTCACCTCCTGCGATACGCGTGTCCGTGCCGCACCTCAACCGTGTCCTCGGCGTGCACCCCGTGAGCGCCACGCAAGCGCACGGCATCCCCGCTTGCCGATGCCATGGGTCGGGCCACAGATATTCGACGACGAGGAATTGAGGATAAGGAGGATGTGTTTGACGACGAGGGTGCAATAATGCCTGGGTGATAGTGCTGGGCGATTGGACAATGAGAACCTTGGTGGATACCTCTCGGACGTTCTCACCGCACCTGCGCTCACGAACTATTGGACCACATCGCGGGCGATCAGCACCCCACGCATGCGCTAGATCCGCACCGCCGCCGCGGCGCTCCCTCTCACCCCGCTCGTCGTCGAGTGCGCGCTCGCCGCTTGGTATTCGCGTGTCCGGGGTTCGACCACGACCCACACCCTCGTTCTCACCGCCTCCAGCGCAGACGGCCGACGACGCGCGCGCAAGAGGACGACGAAGATGATGCACCCGCATAGACCGCGCATGATGCGTTTGTCGATGGCGAGCACCTGGAGGCGTCGACGTCCAGGTGGGGGCTGGGGATCGACGCCAGGGGGACGAGGAAAAGCTTGGTACGCGTCCCTCTCGTTATATCTACACACTCCCTGACCAATGCCTTCATTCAGGTCAGCTGTGTCGATACTCCTTCGCGCCGACCCTCATAGAAACATGAGACACACCGGGGATTATACAGATATACGAGGAATATACAGACACGGATACACGGTGCCGCGCTCCCCGCAACGCACGGTACATCATCGTCGAGTTCCCTCGACGCCTGCTACTCTGTCCACCGACATCCCCGCTCCACTCAATACGCTTTCGACCGCTGCGAATACTCGTGTCTGTGCGTCCAGTACCTCGGTCGCGTGCCCTCGTAGTTCTCGACGCCTCCGGGGTGTGAGCCGCGCGGCCAGCATGCGGATCGCAGTCCGCCGATAACGGGTCGGGCCACGGATATTCAACGATAAGGATAAGGTGGCCGACGAGGGTGCGGACGAGGGTGTGGAGGAAGACGACACTTGCGGGGTACTGGATATGGATGCAAGGGTGGGGACTAGACGGGAAGATGCTTGCCAGCTGGGTGGGTATCTATACGCCATTTCAATCTCCGCACTTGCGCTGACTAACCGCCTTCATTCAGATCTCGGACTCCTCATCGTGGTTTCTGCTGCTTTCCTCCACCCGAGCCGCGCTGTCACGCTCTCTCGATCCGCTCGTTGTCTCGACACTTCCGCCTCGGCGCCCGCATCCACAGGTCCGAGGCTCCCATACCGCACGGCCGCTGTGTGTGTGTCCGTGTCCGTGGGGACAGTAACTCGATCGTCTCACCGGCGCCCACCCTCGGGCGTGAGCCGGCGATGCGCAAGAGGATGAATTAGACTGTGCGTACGGTCGAGTGTGTGTTGGATAGTGTTGGATACGCAGGGCGCGGAGGACGACGTGTCGAGGTTGCGGCTGGAGATGTAGGTGAGTAGATCTTGCCTTCACATCTTCACATTCACGCTGACGAATGCTTCGTTTCAGCTCATCTCACCGCAGTTCCTTGCGCTGTGTCGCGCGCCAACGGACATGGATGGATGCGACGCGGATGCGCTATGCAAGCCCGCGACGCCGCCGCCCAAGCCAGCACGTAATCAACGAGTGACCGGAGGCGCATTCGGCGGTTGGGTGCTCTGCCCACCTCGGTGCCCATAGCGCCTGCCGCCGACCTTCCTCACCTCGCGCTGAGTACCGCGTCTGCCGCACGGTCGCTGGGACTTGCGAACCTTGTCGGCTCCGAGGCGTGCTGCCCCGTCGGTGCCCGCGCATGTCGTCCACCATCCTCCAGACGCTCGCGCTCCATGAGATGCTCGTTTGTGGCGTTGGGCATATTCTGAGGTCGTGGGCGATGCTGCTCCTCCGCATTGTAACAGGCTCAATACGCATCTGAGCATAGTCAGCTAAGGTCGTGGGCCGTCATGCTCCTCCGCCGCGCCTCGGAGTCTGCCAAGCAGGGCTGCGGCGAACGCACCGCTGGCTGCACGTAGGCGCGAAACGGGAGCACCTCGCCGTCTCTGATGAGCATCAAGTCGCTACCCTCTATTGGTTTTTCTCGTCACGCTGCCGAGGTACACCGTTTGGCGAAGTCGTGGATGTGTGCGCAGAAACGCTTTTGAACTACCATACGAAGGTATTTGCCTCCCTCGCCCTCACCATCCTCTGCTAACATCCTGCCCAGACCCTTTGTGCGCTCAAGAAGCCGGTCCTTCAAGTTCAAGGGGAGATGCTGCTCTGCCGTGGCTCGGTCTGCAAACGAGGCGCCTCAGCTGAGAGTGATTCACAGACTCAGGGCGGGTTTGCCGTTGCGCGGCGCCCTCTACCGTCGTGTGCGCAGACGCTGCTCGCGATGCCCATTCACTCCGCCCTCGTCGCAGTGCTGCTGAGGTACGCTTGCGGCGGAAACCGTGGCCTCGTCTGCAGCACGAACGAGCATATGAACGGTACCTTGGGCCTCCTGAGCTTCGCCATCATCTGCTGACATTTCGCCTTAGCCCTCTGTGCGCTGCTCTGCGGTCGGTGCGGCACCGGTGTCGGAACCGAAATTAAATCCAGACACGCGTCCAAGCTCGACTTCGAGTTTTGCCCTGTGTTTGGATTTGGATTCGGGTGCGCGCACGTCGCGTTTTGTTCTTCCTGAGCCCCGAGTTATCATTGATTCATCATACAGAGTAAGCTTTACTTCGTCCCCGGTATCCAGTCCTGCGTTATCAATCATCGCTCTCGATAGGATGCTCGGTGTTTACGCCCGCACCTCGGACTCTCCTCGTCTGCCACACGTGCGCGCTGCGCATGGTACACTTGTCTCTGTATGACCAACTTGCGACCCAAGTCTTGAGAGCTGGGGGCATTGCGCAGCACGGGCTTTGGCGCGTCTGAACGGAATGCTGGGGTCGGAGTGCGCTAGGAGGCGCATCGGGCAGCGACCACGCCGCTTCGCCGGATTCGCCTGTGCATCGGCAGCATCGCATACCTTCACTTTCCAAATCGCTGGATGGTGTTTGGCTGTAACCTCGGATGCTTTGTCAAGAGCACTCTATCCAAACAACACGTCTTATCTGCGCTTTTTTCTCACCTTTGCATTTTGTTTGAGCTTTGTTGCTCACTTGTACCATCCTAGAAGGTAATCTTGACTTGAGTTGAGTCCTGGTACTCACACCTGATAAAACGATGGAGGTCTGAGACTCTTGAGTTCCCGCTTCCAAAAGTGTCATTCATTTACCGCTGCGTTCCTGTCCTCAGAAACTTGGTACTACATCGAGTGGCCCAGTGAAATCCTCAGCCTTCAAATTACTCCCAACTACGCAGAGCTATACACATCAAGTTGGGAGGATAGCGGAACGCAGTGTATCCCCCACCGCAGATGCTTTCAAGATCCCCCGCGCGTGCAACTCAGGAAGCCCACTGCGCATATCCGCCATGAGCTTATCGAGTACCCACGCTGTGACCGCGCATGGGGGGAAGAGCACAAATACGAGCTTTTCGAGTACCGGAAAGCGCGCCGAGGTCACCACGTCTGCCACCGGCGCCCAGTCCATGTCTACAATGGGATGTCGTTGCTGATCTCGGGCGGAGGGGTGGATGACGACGCTGAAGGTCGTCAGAGTGCTGGAACAGGACTCGAGGAGCACCGCTAATCCTCGGGGGAGGCGCTCGGAGCGGGTGATGTCGACCTCGAGGGATATTGTGACTTTGTGCAGCCGCGGGAGGGCGCCACCGAAGTGAAGGGGCGGAAATTCGATTGTGAATTCGGCTGAAGAAGATGTAATTCAGAATTACAGGGCTGGTACTCAGAGAGGTATAAGTATCAAGAGCTCACCGTCACGCAATTCCAGAGTGACGTTTTCGAGATTGGGTGCCTCTGTCGTTAAGGCACGGAGGTGAGAGGCGGTCTCTCGCGTGCACGCAAAAGATAGGTACTGCAGCTTCGAAAGTGAGCCGTGTTCGACGAGCCATGGGGTGACGGTGGAGAGGGTCGCCGCATTCAGGTCCAATTGAAAATTGGTGAGTGCAATCATCGTGTTCGTTGGCGGGATCGGGATCGCGTCTGCACTCGCGGCGGGGGGGATGCGTAATCCCTTTAGCCACAGATCCTTCAACACCGTAGAAGCGACGAGCTGCGAGAACTCGGACAGGCTGTTCAACGCCCCGACGTTCACAAAGCGCAAGGAAACAAGCGCCGACCGCGCGCAGAACGCACAGATGGCGGTCTGCAGGTTCACCGGCAGAAGGGGCCATTGTGAGGTGAGCACCAGTGCGAAGGTTTTCACGACGTGGAGGAGATCAAGGAGCAGGGCGAGACTCGCATACCACGACTCCGACGCATGCCCGACCTCCACGATCGTGAGTTCGCGGACGTGCGCGGCGAGGTGCGGGGAGGTAAGGAGGAGTTCGTGAAAGCGCGGGGCGGAGCCAATCTGGGGGCCGAGGTTTATTGCGGCGAAGATGGCTCCTTGGGAAGGGTGTCGAAAAGCGCGGCAGACTAGGGCGCAGGAACGGAGGGTGCTTTGATGGTGTTCGTTCTTGCGGATAACAAGGTCAATGAGCTCTGGTGGGAGGCGAAATATCGACACAGACATTCCGCCTACGGTGTTCAAATGGTTTGGCATAAGTAAAGTAAACCCACATTGCAGGAACCGTTACGACAAACGAAGCAAGGACGAAGGGTTTCTTTTTCAATTGAGTGCAACGGGCGCGGGACAGGACTTGAACGTTAGTAAGATAATAAAAAGCCCAATGAGACTACGGATTCACGGAAGGAAGCGAAGTTGGACTCACCAAATGGCTGGTCGATTTGCTGGTCGTGGTCCCGGACAGAGCGGTGAGATCAACGATCACTGATTGATTGATCCCCCAGATTTCAACCTTCACCTCAGCTCAACCAATCCGCAGATGGGAATAGACAAGCTCAACCAGGGTGAGGTTGAAGGAGTGTTGAATTTTTGCTAATAATACGGAAGAAAAAGCAATCGTATGGGCAACCTGAGTGTCTTCAATGCGGAAAGGTGCAAACCCGGTCTGGAGGCTACTGGTGGCTACAAATGGAGTCCGAAAGTAGGAAACCAGAAGGGTACCTCATCTTCTTCTCCTCCCCGCAAGCTGCTGGTTGATTTTGTATCTCCAACTTTGATAAATTCCGTCTGATGGAGACGGTGCGTATCGGCAAAGTTCAAACAGAACAAGTTGCTCTTGGAAGCCCGGGTGTGGCCAAATTTCTTCGCGAGCTAAGGGAGCGAGCCAATAAGAAACATAATGAACCCACAGAAGGAGACTCACACTCTCTGATAGTTTCCAGCGCCCTCGTCGCGCTGATTCTCTGGGACCACATAACTGCGGGACAATCAATAATCCCACCCGGTTGAACCGTAACAGAATCACTCACGGTAAGCAGCGACAACAGCGGCGCTGCGAGAGAGACCCTGTCGCGTGCGGGTTAGATTCAATTGCAGGCATTGACGCTGTTCAGCACTGACCTGCACATCGTGAACTAGGATCGTGCCGCGGCCACGAACGACCTGGTCGATGAAGCGGCAGGCGGAGGGAAGTTGTATCAATAGGTCGGCGTAATCCACGTCTTCCACTGAGATACGCATGTGGTGGAAGCCAGATTGAGGAACTTCGGCTGGGATCGGATCGTCGCAGACAGACAAAATATGCGTGATCCGGTGCTCTATTACAGAAACAGGTGGGCGTTGAGCAGTGTCCAGTAAAGCGGGAGGAAACACGTCACACCTCCCAGCGATCGGCTTGAACGAGCTGCTCTGAGACTAGAAAACGCGAGGTAAGTAGACCGTCGAAATTTCAACCAGACATGCACTTACTTCCCGAGGTAGAGTTTATTCGGGATAATGGCATCCAAGTCGTTCGAACGCATTGGGAATTTAGTGGAGAGGTTGCTTGCTTTCGAAGACTGCTGGAGGTCTGAGTGCAAATACTGGCAAGGAGTCCCGCCTCTTGTATCGTTCGACTACGGGCAAGGAAGACCATGCCCTCCATTGTTTTCACTCCGTTCAGTGTGGCGTCCGACGCGAGTTTGAACTCCAGATAGCACGAAACGACGGGCCACGGCCAAAGGCAAGGGACAGGGAGCCCGAAAGCAGCCAGACATTGAAGCGGCGGATGATGCCGTGGTGGATGCGATCTTACGCGCCGAGCGAGCACGAGGTAGCCAAATAAAGGCGGTGTCCGCTCGCCGGATGAATGGGCGGCCGGACGGGATTCCTGCGTGGCTATGCTGTGTCGATCATCCGGTTTGGAGAAGTGGGTACGCGTATACGCCGCCAATGTACCTGACCAGCGTCTGCCGATGAGGTTTCACGGCGATCGACGGAGAAGATGTGCATTGAAAACCAGTGAAGTCTGTCTTGACTTTTGAGTTTGTCTCATCTGGGCCGCGGCGCCACGCCAGAGGAAGAAACGAATGACTGACATGAAAACGGCCCGATAACTTGCATTTGCAGCATTCATTTCACCGCCCGCGCGGCATGGCTGCACCGAAGAAACAAAACGGGTCCGCGGAGCTACAAAACATGACGCGCCCGGCTGACCGTGGTAATCTGATGGAGGTCAGTACTTTATGGTCGGGGCGGGAAGGCATGTGCATGGGTAGTATTGTACTTCCATCGCCGCTTGTAATTTAGATATGCCCATGGTCAACCATAAATTCGATGGTCCCGTCGAGCCCGACATGAAAAGAACTGGGGAAGAAGCTCGGGAAGAAGCTCGGTTCCATAGGCTTGTTCGATTTCGAGAGTGGGCTGATACGCGTACTTTGCAAGAAAGAAACCAACTGAGCCTAAGTAGTTGAACCATGACATGGATTGAACTACTGCACTGATCTCAGTTGTATTACCTAAAAAACAGCAAGTACAGAGCAAGTCCGTGCAGAATGCCCAGCGGATGCGCGTCGGATGCCCCAATGACAAGTGCCGCAATGTTTGCCCCCTGTGTGAGCGGAACACCTCGATGACTCTGAATTTCCCACTCAGACCTCGATACCCGGGTCCCGGTAGCGACTTGTATTTCCGTGCGGGTCTGACAGTGGAGTAGAAGGTTGGTGGCGCACAAAAGCCGGAGCATGCATATTTTTAATGCCGAGTCAGGCTAGATGGAGGATGCAGTCATCGAATCCAATTCTCGGTGTAATTATGACCATCGGACTGACCTTCGACCTCAACAACATCCTTTTCTTCGATGAAATGAAGTGGGGAAGAAGTTTGGAAGAAGTCGGAGATAATCAAATTGGAACAGATTCTGCTACTGCCAGCTAGGGTGGATCATTTTGGAGCTCGGATGAAGCAGGAAAGAAGACTTGAGCCACACATTGCCAACAGAAATGGGGCACTCACGCTGTACTGGATTTCAAAAAAAAAAAAATGGAAGATGAAAGCAGGATTGAGGACGTGCTGGCACGACTTGATCCGAACGTCGGCAATCAATACCCGTCAGCCATTTCAAGGTTGACCCAAGGTTGACCGTTGAACCAGTTGTAAACGCCGAAAAGCGGTAAACTCCGCGCATAGAATGTACAGCAGATCACTACCACACACCTCTTGGGCGGAAATGGTAAGGCCGCCAGCCGGAGAGAAAAAGCTGCTGACCAGTGACCGTTGACGTGAACAGCCTTTCGCCGCCGACCGCACTCTGACTCTCCCCCTACCGTAATGTCGAGTTCGCCCCAAGCAGTATTGGAGATAATCCTGGGCATAACTCCAGTCCCAGGCCTCTCTGCAGCATTCCATGTCCTCAAGCTCATCGTCTCGGTTGTACAGCAGACGACGAAGAGCAAGGCACGGCTCCTTGTACTCGCACAGTCTGCGGCACAACTCTTGGAGGCTCTCAATACCGAGTTCAGAGCTTCGAGGCTCTCACAATCTGCGTGTGCGAAGCCGCTTCGAGATTTATATAGGTACGGACATTTTAAATATCACCAGGGGCAAAGACCGGATCATGCGGATCCACATACGACGGAAGTATGTGGTCCGCATGTCGTCCTCACCCGGAACAAAGACGACAAAGGCACCTTTATCAGATAAAGGGCGGCTTTGTTCCATGCATTGTTCTCTGGTACGGGGGAACAAAGCATGCAACAAAACCGCCCTTTGTCTGGCAAAGGTGGCTTTGTCACCTTTGTTCCGCAAACGGACGACATGACGGACCACATACTTCCGTCGTATGTGGATCCGCATGATGCGGTCTTTGCCCCTGGTGTATCTGAGGCACGGCATTGAAGACTCACCGGTATCCCCGGGCCCAGTTTGCTGTCGGACATTCAGCGCTTCGTGGAGGATGAACAGGCTCGTCCGTTCTTCAAGGCAATCTGGAACCCAGATGTTCGAATGGAGGCAATTGAGATGTTCTATCGCCGGATAGGGACTGTGGCCGATGCCTTCCAGGTAAATAGGCACCCACTCATTTGCCGCGCCTTTCAGCTGGGTGATAATCGGGAAATAGATTTCAGCCTTGTTGAACATCCAACGGATGCTGCGCAATGATGCTCGGGCACATAAACAGGATACCGAAAGTGTAAACACACGTTTGAAGACAATGGAAGAGACTCAGCGACAGTTGTGGCAAAGACTTGGTGTGTTCTTTAGCTCCTCTCCTGCATATCTTTTCCCTCAACATGAGCAAGATTCAAACAATATGCCCATGAGTGGCGGTAGAAAGCGGCAGCTGGTACTCATCTATGGGGATCCACAATACGACAACTTCATGAATAGCTCCCCTCATCCCATCATTTACAATGCCAGAAAATACCCCACTGCTGAGCATTTATTTCAGGCCCTCAAGGTAATAATCTCTCGTTATTTCTCTCGAATCAATTGCTAAGTCTGTTTCCAGTATGTGGAGCATAGGCCAGACATTGCCGAGCGAATACGCACCATTTCAAAGTCTGGCAATAAGGCATACCACTATAGTATGACACAGCTGAAGCACCAGCATCCCGACTGGGATAGAATGAGGACAGCCAAGGTGGGTCTGAACAGCGGCAACTTCTGGATTGAGATAACATGTCCTGCTTTCCCAGATGGAGATTGTTCACTGGCACAAATTTAGCCAGCATAGAAACTTGAAGCAACAGCTTCTGGCCACCGGGGATGCAGAACTTGTTGTACGTCAGCGATGCAATGTTGAACTTTCAAACTCATATTTTTCTATTGATAGCACTATACTACAAATGAGTTCTGGGGTGTAGGGAGGGACGATAGGGGGAGAAATGAACTCGGGAAGGCGTTGGAACGGGTAAGGCGCAGTTTGCGGGGATGGTAAATGCTTATTCACTTTGTGTGCACTTGCACCCCAAGATAGTTGACCAACTTGTATTTTCTCAATCTCTTTCAACATAGCTGTCTAATTACTCAATGGGTGGGGGGGGAGTCGGGAGCATAACCACTATCCAAGATGTCGCTGTCCTTGGTAATTTCCTGCCATCAGGAAAATCCGGAATGCTATGAAGTAGAGGCCCATGTATGATGGTCTATGATGGTCTTTCTTGAGGTTTGAATCTTAGGCTCTCCTTATACTGAGCTATGCAAGTCTATGAGGGCTTATGCATCTTCAGGGCCAACCTCCGCAGTCTCACCAGGGGCAAAGAGCTGATCATGTCAATCCACATACGACGGAATCATGCAGTTAGCATGTGGTCAGTATGTCCGTGTGACATCGATGAAAGGTCTTTGTAACTCGATAAAGGCCTGGTAAGTCGGCGGGGATCAGAATATAATGGGTTAGCAGAAATGTAATAGATAGTTAAAGGATATTTACCGATGAGATGGGAATAAACTGAGGGTTTTCCGACGCCAAGCCGTGGCTCGGCAGTAGATGCTGCCAGAACCGCCCGACGGGAAGGCACAAAGGCCTCGTCAGGGAGGCACTCTGATGTGACTGCTCAAAGCCAGCTCACAACTGAGTCAGCCTTTGTGAACATGCTCCTTTGGCCATCATTCACGACCCCGCCATGCGCGCCTTCCCCGTACCGCGGCGGTGTATAATGTGATCTTCCCACGCTCAACATCGCATCACAGGCCGGCACGGATGCTCGGCACCTTTGTCGAGGGCACTTCCAGCCTTTGTCGCTGTGTGATGTCGCCTGCAGGTAGCCTTTGCCACTGGGTAATGTGGGCCACCGTTGGCCTTTGTCGCTGTTCAACATAGGCTGCACATTGATTTTTTGTCGGCGCGCCATCAGCCCCGCCTTGCTGACTAACGGGTCTTGCCGGGAGGTGGCACTGCCACCACTGACACCAATGGCGTGCCGACATCTCGAAGTTTAGCGGGAGAAGTGGTTGAATGATGTTGAGACTGCGTGTGGGAGCTGAAGAGAGCTGCAACCACAACCAGTTGATCCGGCAGTGTGAAAAAAACAACTGCACGCGAGGAGGTGCAGTGTCCATAATGGCTCGGCCCAATCCACCAATGGGTCGCAGTGAGAGTCCTGTGCTGTCTTGCATGAGCCTCATGAGCAAAGTGCTCAAAGAGTTCTGGAACGGTGAATCCGGGGACGCCGCAGCCGATCTGATCATCTCGGCGTAGGACAGAAAGCCCAGACTGGTCAGGACCAGGACAATGCCAGCGATGGCGTGGTGTATCGTCCATAGGTAAGTTGATAGTGCGGCGGCAAACAAGAAGAGAGAAAACTGGAGGAGCAGTGGACAGATCTGTAAGACGAGATCAAACTTCCAACGCCGTATGCCATCGAACTTGCGCTGTCGTTCGAGGGCACGCTCCCCGATAGTTCCTTTTTCACCGACCGAGTCGTACTGGAGAAGCCACTGTTTGCCGAGTACAGCTAGCAGGGCTGCAAGCAACGTAGAGAAGAGACTGACGAATAAAAATGCTTGAGCAATCACGACTATCGTTGGGGTTGCCGCCAGAGAAGAATTTTGAAATTCGAGGAGGGGGGTTCCAGTGATGTTGCGAGTGAGTGCTAATATCAGCAAGGATTGTGTCGCCATGTTAGAATGTAACTGGAACTCTGGTTGGATCTGGATGATGAATGCCGAACTAACGGCCGAGAAAAGTCCGGCCTGGAATCCAACAATTGAGCAAGTGAGGCCAATTCAGGGAGAAGGCACCACGTACGAAGATCAAACATGTATCCAGGTCGTTGCCGTGTTTTCGCTGGAACTCTTTATCGAACTCGTCCGCTAGGGACTTGTAAGCGGTCGGGATTAACCAAAGGCAGCGTACACACACATTCTCATACACACCACATCCTCCTTGAAGGCACCACATTCCGATGGCATGCACCACATTGTCCTGAAATGTGTTGCCTCTGAGCAATGACGCGACACATTATTCTGCGACATTGAACTTGTGCTAAATCACCCAAACTGGGCGGGCCGTGTTGCCGGCGTATCGAGACCTGTCTGCAACTTGAGTACTAGTCTGAGGGAAATGCAGCTGGGATTGAAGTGTAGATTTTCAATATAAAAACGAGATATGTGGCAGTAAGAAGCTACTATTACATGGAAATTCTGCAGCAGTTTCCGCCTGCGCGATTACCATGGAAGCGGAAACACTCCGAGCTTTCATCTCCACATCTAAACACCCCCTCCCCCAACTTCCTGAGGCTCCAAACCACGCGCGATGCGGTACAACCCAACACCGGGGAAATTTTGCGGCCGCGCAGGGAGCAGAAGAGGGAAGTGGGGGGAGGATGTAAACCGAATGAGGGAGGATAATAGAGGTGCGCACCTCGCGTTTGAGCTCTCAAGGCGACCGATGCCCACACACGCACACAGCGTTCGGCACGCGGAACGTGGGCGGAATAATTGTTTGAGTGAGGGGGCAGAAAAGCGGAGGTACAGATACACGCACCTGAGCACTCCACGGCGGGGTAGCCATTCCTCCCCGCGTACAGCCCTGCGCTCACACCTGCTCCACAGTTTGCGCGCCGGCGCCTGCACCCCCTTGATTCCGTCCGTCTCTCTCCTGGCCACTGTTCTGCCTGGCGCCGGAGATGGCCGTCG
This sequence comes from Mycena filopes, assembly GCA_029281495.1. NCBI lineage: Eukaryota > Fungi > Basidiomycota > Agaricomycetes > Agaricales > Mycenaceae > Mycena > Mycena filopes. Next base: position 224,077 of record JARIHR010000070.1, on the reverse strand, counting down.
ACCTCGGGTGGCCTGTGTTGTGACAGTGGGCTACATTGGGCACTGTCGTCGACGAGAGGGGCGGGCAATGTGAGGGCGGGGCGAGGGATGGTGGTGGTGGAAAGAAAGAGAGAGCGCACGAGAATATTGTTCACACCAATGTCATCTTGCCGACACGTAATAGGGGGGAAATACCGAAAGCAGGAGTCTGAACTCAAAGGCGACACATTGATGGAAATGTGTTGCCTCTACGCAGAATGTGTCGCGCTTGATGAGGATGTGGTGTCCTTCTCCTATGTGTGTGTACACTGCTCTTTGTATATCCTCGTAAGCGGTCCAGAAAGCTGTTTTTGTGTCGGTGGATGGGGTTTGCTGCTTAATTGCTTCAACAGCCTTGGTAAGACTATGCAACAACTAAGCAAGAAGTTACAGCTCTTCAACTGACAAATTTACCGTTCAATGGCAGTGTTTAGACTCGAAAATCATGTTGTCAACAGCAGATGAAGCAGCAAGATGAGTTAAGACTTACCGTGTGGATTGTTGGTTGGCTACATTAAGGAGCCGGTTCATATGCTCGTTACTGGCCTCGAATGTTTGATCTGTGGATTCTGGGATGCTGAGAGAGGACACTGTTAGTACGTCAGAAACGACACACAACGGTGATTCTTACTGTTGGGACGCTTTCTGGTCACCGTCCGACATTTGCTAAGTCTGAGGCGACTGGATTCAGTGTCGTAGAGCTCCAGACTCGACGGGCAGTATTGGCGCTGGCGGCTGCGAAGAGGGGACTGCGCTGTCATGCGTTCCACCGATGCCCTGCCGTGCGAAGCAGGACGTTCAATAATAACTCAACAGCTTGTCTGTTACCAGAAGATAGGCGGTGCGTTTTAGGACCAATGAAAATACACCCAAATGCCTGGTCAGATTCCTGACAAAAAATTTGGATTTTGAGCTCCAGGGCTGGTCAAAATCCTGACAAAATGCAGGAAAAGCGGTGTGAGGCCTGTTCCAAAATTCCTGACACGTAGAGCCTGGCCCAGCACGCCTGTTCGCAAGTCCTGACATGGTTGCTTGGGCGAGCGGCTGAGACGTCCTACCTCATACGATACCCTGTAATTTTGGATTTTTGCCGCGTGAGTTCGACCGCCGCTGCCGCCGCCTGCCTTTTTTGAGCTGCAGCCGATGTTTGTACATACTATTTTTACAAGATCATCGGTGATTCTTACCTTTTACGCCACCCCGCCCCCCGCCCGCGCGAAGCATGTCCAATCGGGACGTCTGCGATCTTTCGCAGGATGATCCGCCTTTTGATCCCGCTTTCTACATTGGACAAGGCAAAAAATATCCCAAGAAGGATACACTCCTAGTGGTACACGACGCTCTCGACACTGTCCTGGAAATCCCCCCCCCACCCACACGGCCCTCATCCCCAAGCCCGATCTCCCCATTTCCGACTTCCTCCGATTCCCTTTGCCAAAGAACACATCTGCCCTCGTCTTCAGCAAACCTGGGACCTGGTTCAGCCGCGATGCACCTACGACAAGCGCGGAATGCCTTTTTACCCGGCCAATTCCGCCCGTCGAATTTCTGGGCGACCTTCGGAAGGCGGTCGGCCAAGCGTGGTTTGATGGGTGCCAGTCCATCACCGACCCGCGATTCAACGGCGGACGCGATCGCTTCCCGCTATGGGTCTTGTCGGTGTGGCAGGAGCTGGAGCGAGTCGTGAAGGATCAGAATATGTGGCGCAGAAGTCGGGACTGGATCGACCTTGCTCTCGAAAAGCCCAATCTTGACGACGCAGATCTGGATGGCTTGACGTCCGCGCGATCACTGCTAGATACCTTGGGGTGGGATACCAAAATTAATGGCGGCTGGACGACCTTCAATCTGGCGCTAATACTCAGCAATGCATGGCTCTCGGATGATCATATCGACATGATGATGGCGGACCTTTCAGCGCGAGTGGCGTCCGATCCCAAGCTGGCCGACACCTTGCTCATCGCCTCCCTCGCGTTTGCAAACGCTATCGCGAGCGGAGCCACCAAGAAGTCGTACACGCGGGAGCAAACACCCCTCCTCGCTCGGTATGAAGACCACATCAAGACAAAGAGACTTACCGAGCTGCTGTTTCCGGTCCATATCAACGACAACCACTGGATTGCAGGGCATGTCGACTTCGAGAAAGGTCTAATCGGTACCGGTCAGTAAAGATAGACAATCCGCGAGCGTCTTACTTACCTCGTTCTCCAGGGGATTCACGCGCAAGTGTGGGTTCTCCGCCCGTCACGTTCGTCAAAAACTTGAAACGCTGGCTCAAAACACAATTCGGGAGAGACTTTGTGTACCTGGGGGATAGCCTGGAGCACGGGGATCAGAAGGACTCGTCCTCTTGCTCCATAATCACCCGCAACACGATTGCCGCCAAAGCGTTTGGAGAGGCGACATGGGCCCAAAGGAATGCTGCTGGTGCACGCGCAGTTTGTTTCATACGCCTCGTGCGAAGCGCTGCGATTCGTGAAATGGTCAGTCAGATTCACATTCCCTCACGGCAACATCTAATTCATTTTCAGCTTCCCGTCGTGCCCAAGAACACACCAGTACTCACCGCGGAGACACCAGCCGAAATTAGTGTTGCTGTCGCAATCGGGGATCACAACTTCCCGGATCTGGCTGGTTTCGCGCTGCACCAGACGCGTCCTACCCTGGCCGACTTGATGAACCCGGCTCCAGACGCCGACGCTACCATGTCGGATGTCGCGCCGTCCGTAACGGAACCCACGCCGTACGCGGGAGACCATGGAGATTTCGCAGAGGGGGAGGAGGGAGCGGATGCGCGTGGTGATGCGGATAGTGCTATGGACGTCGATGTGGAGGCGCCGCCGCCGCCGCCAAAGGGCAGTCTGTTCGCGTTTCTGGGAATCAACAAGCCCAAGACCAACCCCGAAGCCACAGAGGCCAAGCTGGGCAAGCGGTCGCGAAAACCAGACTCGGATCTTGACGAGACTACCGACGTCGATCCCGCAGCGCCAGCGAAGAAGCCCAAGAAGGCGAATGGGACTGGGACAAGTAAATCTGCCACCTCCGTCAAGAAGACTCGAGACGCGTTGAAGAGTGGGGCGTTGACTGTGGCGACCGCGGATCCAACGCGCTACACAACTTGGCAGAATACCTTGAGGCAGGGGAAGAAGGGGAAGAAGGAGTACGCCGACCCCGACGTGAAATTTCACGACACAGATGTCAAGAAAGCCCGTCACTCGCTGTGCGGACAGTGGATAACGATGGGGGAGGTGTACGAGTGTGGGCGTTGGAACTCCCACATCAAAACCGGCTGCCCCAAGCTGAATCCCGGAAAGAAACGCCTGCGGAAAGGGGATGGACTGGACGGGGTCCCGACCCTCATCGCACTGGGTTTCCGCAAGGGTACATCCGACCCAGAGGCGAAACCACCGCCACAAATTCCGTGTCCCGGTTTGACCGAGGGCATTTGTCCCCGCTTGCCGATTTATTTGGCGCGGACTGGCGCCTTCGGTGGTGGTTCTCGTTCGGTGACCGTCATCGCCCGTGAGCTGTTCAGGAAGATGTTCAAACGGTTGAAGAGCGAGGACAAGGATCGCGTCACGGACTCCAGCAACGGCACGAACGGCAATGGACCAACGACCACACCAAACAACGCGTCTTCTCCACGAACTGCAAGAAACTCGTCGCGCCACGGGCCAGTCACACCCTCCCATGCAGCGAATGCTCATCTATCCTCAACAACCCACGATTCAAGCGCGCAATCCGCCTTGAAATTCCGGACGACGAGAACTACATCTACGTGAATGAACAGTATCGGAATCAGCAACTCGGCCACCTTCTCGGGCGTGTGCTTGGGCTCAAGGAAATCATGACAGCTACGGTGCGCTTATGCTCGTTCTTTCTGCCAACATAAATTTGGTCAGCTCACTGCGGCGCCTCCAGGACGCCAAAAACACCCCGTGCATCAAATTTGCTCAGGGCACCCTACAGGGCAAATACTCGGACGACAAAGTCTTTGCGGGTCTGGTTGAAGCCATGGTTCAAAAGCACGATCGTATTGAACGTGGCGTTGGCATGCAGAACTTCAAATACCCGCCGGCTTGGGAGGAGATGGCGCACATTGTTAATATCCATTCCCCGCGCGCCGCAAAGGCTTTGCGCCAGCACATTCCCCTTCCCACTCAGCGAAACTTTCGGTGTGTGCTGTCGTACTAATGCTCTCGCCCGTCATTCGTTTACATTCTTTGTTCAGTCAGAAGGAAGCGCGCGAGCCCCGCTTCCCAATGGTAATCGACGAGGAACGGACTTTCAAATTGATCCAAGACCAACTCGCTGCGCTCAAATACGACGGCCCTCTGGGATTGAGCTGCGATGACACGAAACTGTTCCCCGGCCTACGCCTCTACAACGACAAAATCAAGAATGCAGACTTCTTGGTCGGCGGCGTCGACGGACCCATTCGCGTCGCCGATCCTGAAGCCATGAAACGAATTTTGGCCGACCCGACAATAGTGAGGGGCACGAAGGTCAGTTACGTCTGCGTGCTGGTAATCATTCGAGGACTCACGAACGGCTGCAGGTTCGCCTTTGGTGTCTGACCATTCCACTCCCCGGCATAACTCCCCTCGTCGTCGCTGCTATCCCGATTCGTGACAACATGACTGCAGACGAACTCCTTGGCCCTCTCGAGACGATATTGTACGGGCTGCTGGAGCGCAATCTCCGGGTTATTTCGTACGCTTGCGATGGAACAGAGACCGAGCGCCTCCTCCAGCAGAAGCTGGTGGAGAAGGCCGAGAAGGTCATCCGCCACAAAATCCCGAATCCTACTGCCGGCGCCCCCGAGCTCGAGATCGTCATAGCTTTCTTCCGCGGCTACCCCGTCGTCATGATCCAGGATGCAAAACATGCACTCAAGACCTTCCGAAACAATCTCTTCACGGGCGCAAAGTACTTCGCGATGGGAAACTTTACCGCCATCTTTCGCCGCATCCTGCAGATTGCGATGGCCCCGGGCGGCCCCCTGTACCGTCGGGACGCCGTCAGACTAGATCGGCAGGACGACGCCGCTGCGTGTAGGCTCTTCTGCGCGGATGTGCTCCAGTACCTGAGCGAGCACCACCCGGACCACATCGGCGAGATAATTTACCTCTTCATCTTTGGTGAACTGGTGGACGCGTACCAAAGTCGGGAGATTTCGCATGCCAAGAGAATCAAGCTTGCTCTGCGCGCGCGCTACTTCCTGGATGCCTGGAGCAAGTACCTTGACGTCGCTGGCTACAAGAAGCAACAGTACTTCCTCTCCCGGGAGGCCGTTGACATTGCGCGCATCCTCATCGAAGGAATCATCTCCTTGATTATCGTGCATCGCGACCATGTCCCTGGTCTCATCCCCCTGCTTCCGTGGTACCATTCGAGTGAGCCGTGCGAGCACACATTCGGCAACTCGCGCGACATCGTCGAAGACTTTACGTTCTTGGATTTCATTTTCATGGCCGCCAAACTTCGTATCACGATGCGGGAGGCGGTACTTTCGGGCAAGACCTCGGGCGGGAAGGCACCGGCGCAGGGCTACACGCACACCTACTTTGACACCATCGGCGCAGACCTCGCAAAACTCGCGGTGTATCCTTCGGACACTGAGATTGCACAAGCTTCCGCGGAGGCCGCTGCCGAGTGCGACTCGCTCATTGCTCTTCTCGGAATCACCCCCGGCCAGCTCTACGAAGGTGTACCAGCTCAACTTCCTGGTATTCGGTCGTGGTTCCCCGACGACGAAGACGACGTGATCGACGATGTCGTTGAGCCTGCGGAGGAGTTCGATGACATAGAGGACCAAATGGGCGACGCCGAGGAGCTGCAAGCACTCATCGACGCGGAGGAGCGCCTGGACGCGCCGCTGCGCAGCGCTTAAACGGACCGCGAGCTCATGTCGTTGACCTGCGCTAGTATCGCCCTTTCCCTCGACGAGCACATGCGGATGTAAGCCCAATCTTATAGTAGCCTTTCGATGATATTCATAAACCTCCCGCAGTCAAGAGTTCCAACGCGTCGACGAGGACCTCGAGGAGGAGATCCTCGGGGATGAATACATGACAATCAAGGAGACACTCGCCTCGATCCCTGTTACACTTCCGCCCCTCCAGCTCCTGCCGGAAGCGTCAACACCCTTTGCAAGCACCGCCTTCGACACGTTAGATTTCAAGGCCCTCGTTCGTCAGCGCCGCCAGCACCAGACACGACAGGCAGCAAAAAGTGCCCGAGTCAAAATCCACCACGGCGACGACGACGACTCGGCACCTACCGCCCCCGTCGAGTCGCCTCGACGCCAGATTTTGCGCAAGTACCACGAGCTGCTGAAGGAGGATCACTCGAAGGCGACGGGGACTGCAGTGGAGCGTCAGGCTCGGTGGACCACCGACCCGAAGCCAGCCGGAAATGCTGCTAATGCTGCTGCTGCTGCCACAGCCGTGGCCACCAGGGTGAGCTCCATCTCGGCCTCGTCTCAATGCAACTAACACTGGTTCCAGGCCGCAACTCGACGCGCAAAACTTTTCAAGGATGCGAAAGTACCATCGCGGCTGCTAGCGGTTGTAAAGGATGCGGCCGTTACTCACTTTAAGCCCTTAACCATCGGTGATTATGGTATTGTGTGGACAGAAGCCGGTCTGCGTGTCGGCCTAGGTCAGTTCTATTCTCGTTCCAGTGACCTCACATTCTGATATCGCGCTCCACTTCAGTCGACGCTCTTTATTCAAAGGGTGGCGGGAAGGCCGGCAAGCACGCAGACGTTGCCCAACACCACAACGTCAGCGCCTTCTCCTTCATCAACGTGAAGGTGTTCGAGCTCTCGCATGCTCGCAACTTTCGCGCCTACCCAACGGCGACATCGTACCTGCACACTTATCAATTTCGACAACTTCCGCCATTCACCTTCCTCTGCCGCCTCTCCGAAGCACCCACGGCCAACCCTGCAGGTATTGAGCTCAGCCCCGACGATGCTGCGTTATTCCGGGACCTCAATTCGGCTCTGGCGTGCTTCAATGAGGCCGTTAAGTTGTCCCGGTCACGTAAAAAGGCAAAGGAGCTCGATGCCGAGGAGGACGTAGATACAACTGTAGATTTCTAGGCTTTCACGGCTTAAATTCCCGCGTAGGAGGCTCATGGGGCTTTTTTTGCATTATTCCTGACAAATCCGAGCGATTTTGAGGCCTGTCCCGCGATTCCTGACGTTTTGCGGCGAAATTTAGGCCTGTACCGCGAGTCCTGACATTTTCGAAAAAAAGCCCAAAGGCCTGTACCAATCCTGACATTTTTCCGCGAAAGCGTCCTGACATTTAGCCCAGAAAAAAATCAGGGATTTGGGTGTATTTTCATTGGTCCTTGCGTTTTCTGATGACGGTTGTTCTTCCCCGCCTGTATTGTGGTCGACTTGATAGATTGATTATAATTGACTTCGACTTGGACCTGATAGATTCCAATGAAGATGAATAATCGGAATTGAACTTGATCAACTCCCGATATCAGGTTCATCCAGCCACCGAGGACTCCCTCGACATACTCATCATTGATTCATGCCCGAGCAGCAGTCGCAGCACATCGAACGGTGTGAGGAAAGGCACTTTTTCGAAGGGAACCTGGGTCAGCTGAGGTGCTATGTTCAGGAATAAGTCGTTGTCATGAAATAGATACATCCCGGCACACATCTAAGTGCTTTTGTCCTCCCAGAAGAACTTGCGCGGCAGCTCCGTAGTCAAAATCTCCACCGACGACCCAGTGCGGATCACAGTCTGGATGACGGTCGCGCCAGCCGCGCGTGCTTTAGCCACGGCGCCCTGGAAGCTTCGCGCCGCGGCTGCAATCCCCTCAGGCGGAAACGTCACCCCGGAGTGCGTAGGAGCGCCCGAAGTGATCACTTTGACGCTGTACGTCTCCGGCACCGTGGTGAAGTCGATGCAGGGCATCAGGTCCGCGTGCGGGACGGCGGCAAAGTTCCGCTCCGCTAGGTCGTGGAAGGTGGCAAAGTGGACGTCGCCGTCATACATGGCGAGGCTGTGCAGGAAGGTGCGGTCGGCTACAGGGCGGCCTGTGGAAAATTCAGTATAAATGCGTGTGAGAGCGGTGATGCAGGACACACCGGCGTACTGAGCTTGCAACGCGCGGCACGCGGGCTTGTGGGACTTCCACCCGAGTGTCTGACATTCCTTCGAGCAGTAGTGCACTTTGCGAAGGTCTCGTAGTGCAGCGTGTTCAGCTGCTGCATCGCAATCTTGACCGCCTCGATGAACGAACGGTACACGAGATATGCGGGCAGGACATCGGCCACGATCTTATCAGCCAGTTCTTGAACGTCGGACGGCATCAGGCGGAAAGTGGGGCTACAGTCGAGGTAGGCGCCGAGGAATCCGGCCTTTACTGTCTGAGTCAGAACCGGATAGTCGTCCCCCTCCAGGTAGACACCGAAGAAGTTGAAGCACGAAGCCATCATCGATACGGCGTTCGGGCTGGGATTTTGAGCGATGCTCTGGGATAGGGCGACAAATGCGCTGACGACGACGGGTATGACATCGGCAGCGAAGAAGGTGCGGAAGGGAGGGGAGTAGAGCGTCGTGATGAGGTCGATGCGGTACGACAACCCAAGGGCACCGAGATTGGGGTCGAATTCGCCCGTCGCTTTTTTGACCCTGTCGAGGAGGAGGCGAACGACAAACTCGCTGTCGTGTCCAGCTGCGGAGATGATACGGTTATGGATGCCGCCCTGCTTCAGGAGGACGGCACATTTGACCAGAATTTCGAGCGTAGGTGTTTGGATCGGGCTAAAGACGGTGGACAGTTCTGACCCGGCGGAGAGATCTTCGTCCACCCACAGTTTTGTGGCGAGCTCGACACATCCGCTGGTCGCGAGCATTGCCTTGACAAACAGGTTGAACCGTGAAAGTGTATACCAGAGCTTCGCGATTGCCTGGACGATCACGGTGCGTTTCGCGTCGGACTGAGCGCCGCGGACGCAGTACATGTAATTGCACCACTTGAAGATACCCGGCCATGCTCGAACGACAGCGCGGGATTGTACACCGTAGCGCGGGTCGTCTATAAAAGGGTGCATGCCACACAAGCCAACGAGCGAAAGGTGGGCGAATTCAGCGTCCAATTGCCACTGCCGTGCCGAAATAGGTGCCTTTCCTTCGGAGAGGTGGGACAGGAACATGTCGACGACGCCTAGTTCCATTATGCCTGGCACGCCTGCCCAGACCATGGCCATATCTACAAGGGCTTCTATGCCTTGATGGGACTGGTGGCGGGCGGTTTCGATGTACTGGATTATCGTGATTAGACGGGGAGGAAAAACGAGTGGTGAGTGTGCAAGTACCCTGGATGGCGCGGCACCGATTTTTTGCAGGAGTTCTGCATGCTGGGGGTCCATCGCCAGAACAAAGAGTCGGCGTCAAGGTCGGAATCGAAAAAGTGATCAACACAACGTAATCGCCACGTGCTCGGTGGTCCGTGCACGCAAGCGAAAGATGGAAAATAATGTGCAGGGCTGTATCTGGTATGGGAACCAATTCTTGAACTTGCCTTGACCATAAGGCTTGAGAAGTTATTTGCGACCCAATTTCAGCTGCTTCGAATCCAGCAGGCTCAACCCGGGTTCAATTCTCAGGCTGAACCGAGAAAATTCAAGGATACATCCCCTTCCCATCGGAGACTCCCAGCAACTACTTAGTAGTGGGATGTATTGCCTGAATATGCACCCCAGAGCGCCTAAAAGATAAATACGACCTGTAGCCAGAAATCAACCAAGACCTATCATGAACCAGTACACTATCACCTTGGCGGTTCATGCACATGCAACCGATTGCTGGATATTTGCGAACATACCACGCGCAAAGTGACTTGCAACCAGACGTCAGAATGAAACAGGGGCGTGAACTTGCCATCACTGGAAATTGAATTTGCTTCACGAGCGGCGAAATCCGTTCTGGTTTACAGCCGGATTCGAGCGCCGACGCGTTCTGGTTTACAGCTGGACGTGTTACCCAGACCTCCATGCTCCAAGACGGGGGACGGGTGAGCGCTGAGCATCGATACTTGAAGCTGAAACCCATCACGGATTCGATCGCGAAGAAAGGAAATTGCCAAACATAACAGAATCGACAATTGTTGCCATAGGATATGTCGGCGGTATAAATACCGCCGTCGTATTCTTCCTGAATCCCATCCCATCCCTTCCCAATTTTTTCACAATAATAATGTTGTTCTTTACCCGCGCCTTCCTTACCTTGGCGGTGGCCGCGCTGGCCGTGGCTTCCGGCGCCGACGCGCGTTTCGTGGTGAGTCGTCCTTGCTTCACTTGACCGAAGTTGCAGCCTCTTATCCCGTTTAGATACGACAAACGCTCGCCGACGATAGCTCGCTTTCTTGGGACTTATTCCCGTGAGGTTACACAAAAGTGCGGTTCTCTGCTTGTTGCGTTTGAGTCGGTGTTCATTGTATTCTAGAGGGCTCCTTCATATTGAACCGACTGGCGTTAAGACTGCACATATATAACTCTAATCGACTCACTGTGTATCATACAACTCTACTCCATACCGTTTGTATCCACACCCACTCACAACGAGCTCACGACGCGGAATGTTCCTTCCCATCGAACAAGAACGTCCGCACCTCGGGATTCGCCTCCCCCACGCGCTCCACGAACGCGCGCTCCTCCTTCTCGACCTGCCGCCTCGAAATATCCGCATTATTCCCCCAGCTAAAATTCGCCTCCACCTTCGTGAGCGCGGGGAACGACTGCGCGAGCAGCGCCGGCAGACCCGCGGCGACCAAGCGCGCGAGGGCGCTCTCGTTGAGCGTGAGGCGGCGGACGCGCGGGAAGACGGGCCACGCGGGGGTGAGGTGCGCGGGGGCGAGGGACCACAGGGTGAGCGCGCGCAGGGGCGCGTGCGCGCTCGCGAGGAGGAGCGCCTCGTGCAGGCGCGCGTGCGGGCGGAGCTCGATGTGCACGAGGCGCGGGAAGTGCTGCGGCGCGACGAGGGCGTCGGACGGGGACGCGTCGTCTTCGGCGCAGGAGGCGGCGTCGTCGGGGACGGCGAGGATGTGTGCGAGGTAGGGCACGAGCGTGTTGAGCGTCTCGAGCGCGGGGAGGCGGAGGGGGGCGCAGCCTGGGGGGAGCGCGTCCGCGGTGGGTGACATGTATTTGATCGTCCGAATTTTGGGGTGCCGGTTGAGGAAGTGGGTGCTGGTCGCGGTGGTGATGGCTTCTGCCCAGAGGCCGAGGCAGGCGAGCGCGGGGAGGGAGAGGGCGCTCAGAATCGCGGTCCACTCCGGGGGTGAGAGTTTGATGGAGAGCTGGAGGTCTGTGAGCGATGCGGAGTCAACAACGACGAGCTTCCATTTGTCGAATGGTGAATCGGCGGAAGCGGACGCGTCGAGGGGGTATTTTATGGAGAGAGTGTGGAGAGAGCGGATGGTGGGTACACTCTGGCGGGACCCGTCGTGCATCCGGACAGTTGAGTAGGTCGACTCGGAGCGGCCACCCTCGTAATGCCCCGTCGCGGGACTCCACCGGCGCAGCGCGTCTGGTCGGCAAGTGAACAGTCCGTCTTTGAGGACCAACACAGTCGTAGGTGAGTCCGCTGCCACGGCCCACAGGAGGCTAGTCAGCGCGCGAGCTATCGGCTTCGTCGTCGACTGGGGAATCATGTCGCGTCCGAAATCGAGCTCAGTGGTCGCGAGGCGCGGGTTGAACCACGTGAGCAGAGATGCCAGTTGCAGGATAGCCCTTGAATCGACCGCAGATGTCATGGTACACGTGAAGCCCGCGAGAGGCTGCGCCCGGAGGAAGAGGGCGCACCGCAGGGCGGCAAACGCCTCTGCCGGGAAGGCGGAGTGAACGACCGCATGGCGCGACGATAGTTGAGATGGTTTTATCCCATGTCGCTCCAGCCACGCGCGAGTGGAAAGCTCGTTGAAGCGTCTCGACACCAGCGCGACGTGGAAGAGAGAGCGGCTATCCAGTCGGGCAAGGACGGTGGGAATCAGCTCGTTGGGGAGGATGGCGAGACCGCGCTCAGGCCCTGGAGGTATGTCGCGTGCGACAACGCGTTTACTATTAGCGCTGGGCCGCTGCTGGGTCGAGGTGGCCCATTTTTTGAGGAGGAAAGACATGGTGGTGGGTGGGGAAATGGTGTGTGGGGAAAACCGGAAGATAACGGTGTTATCAAATGTTTCGTCACGAATCCGACACGCGGTACGGGATGTACGGGGCGGCGGTCCCAGGCGGTCCCTGTCATCCGGATTAATTTCCACAGTTGTCCCAAACAGCCTTGAACAGCTTTATAATTCGTCGACTTTGTATGTTGAGGGAAAAATGAGGAAATGGAACACAGCCTTGGAGCACTCGCGCGGAGGTCGCTGACGGGTTGAATGTAAATAAATAACGTGGAAGAATCGAGCGGTCACTTGAGGCTCGGTCCTTAGAAGCACGAGGAAGTTCAATGTAGAGTTACTGAGGGTTGTTCACCAGGTTTTACATCGCGTAAACTGGTAAAACTCTATCAATCCCGATAGGCATGATGAAATTCAGACGTACCATGTCCACTACTGCGCGTTCACCCACTCCTCATTCCGATTCTGACCCAACTCCGGCAATAGCCCCTCCACCTCCCGCCAAAGGTCGCGATTCTCGCCGCTCACGTCCTCCAGATTCTGGAAGATCCCGGAGAGGAAGCGCGCGACGTCGAAGGCATTCGTGATGGGCGATTCGGACGCCCTCCAAGCGAGGAGCGCGGGGTGCAGGACGAGGACCTCTGTCGCAGCCTGAGACACCGCGGGCGGGATGGCCGTGGCGTCGAGGGTGAGCACAAGGGCGGACAGATGAGGGCAGTGTGTGGCGAATGCGCGCAGGGCAGCGAGTGTTCCTCGGGGCACGCAAGCCTGCGTGTCGCAGTCGAAGGATAGGTGGGTTATGTCCGGCCAGGCACGCGCCATGTCACCCAGTAGCGCATCGTCGAAATCGAAGCCGGCGGCGCTGTGGATCCTTAAAGTGTGCAGGCGGTGGAAGCTGAAGAGCGGCCGGAGGCCGTTGCCGTGGTTTACGAACTGCGATATGTCGCCGAGTTCGGGGTCGGGGAAGTCATAATGAGCGTAGACGGTTTCCAGTGATTCGTGGGAGCAGTGGGAGGCGAGTGTGGCATACAGCTCGTCGACCTCGGCGGGAGTAGGGCAGAACTCCAGAGCTACGTCGAGGGAATACAACTTGGGGGAGTTCCAGGAACGCATGAACGAGAGCAGGGCCCGGAGGCTCACTCCGTCGACCTGGATTGTGGTGGACTCCAAGTGGGAAAAGAGCGTGCTGGTTAGTGTCGCAGGGAAGAAGAGTGACGGCTGCAGCACGACGTCGAGGGTGTCGAGACTTTCCAGGCCGCTGAGGTGCATGAACGCGGCGAGGTCGAGATTGCCGACGTCCACCCACTGCACCTGCGTCAGGCTGCGAATTAAGGCAGACCGTTCATTGATGTCTCGGGAGGGGTGGCTATGGCCCGGTGGCAACCGAAGCAGGGGCAAGTCAGAGTGATTCCGCGTGAGGATCGAGAGTACGTCGGTGGAGCAGTCCTCGATGACAAGCGATGTGATGTGTGGTCCAAGGAAAAGGTCAATGAAGGGAAATGTATCCCTGCGGGCATGGTTCCAGGTCAGCTTCGTGAGGTTGGGAAGCAAATAACCCGGTGGGGCGCTGTGGCGAAGGAATCGCAGGACCTCGACCAGGTTCACTTCTATATAACGGGATCCCGGATCGTTAGTGGATGTTAATGACTTGATGCGGTACGAATATCTCTGCAGGCGATCCCAGTCCGACGGTATCGTCGCGCGTGTGGGGCGCTGAAAGGAGGAGAATTTAGGTATGTGGTGACCAACATGGTATCAATTTCACTCACCAGAGTCCGCAGAGGGTTGCCAAACACATTCGTTCCCTCGGTCGTTTCCCACAGATCTGCGGGCATGCAGCGAATGAGGTTGTAAATTTCCGTTTGGTGCCTCCACAACACGTCGAGGGCAATATCGTGAAAGCCGGTGCAGGTTCGTGCCAGAGCCGCCAGTGCCTGGGTTTCGACCAGGGCATCCTCGAGCTCTGTCCTCGTGGGGTCTAGATACTCGAACACCGCGCCTACGATCTCCGGAATCACAAGGGAGCGATGCATGGTGAGGTGACTAGAGAGGTATGAGTTGTGCAGTGAAATCTGCTCAAAGGTGTCAACTTGCATTGAGATGGAGTAAACTGTGAATCTGACGCCAGGGTGCGCTTTGAATGCGCCGCAATTGAATGTCTCTCAGCCGGGAGCCCTCGCCGTAGGTCAATCGAGAGTTGTATACGCTTATGCGGCCTTGGTCGGCTCGCGAGCAGCAGGGAAGAACCAGGGAAGGAACGACAAAAATCGCGTGGTGGTCGTTCGGTTCAAAGTTGAATGCCGGCGCTCGGATGGTTCTGTTTGGCTGCGTCCCCGAGGTCAGCATGAAATGACAATCACTAGTCGGAGTTTGAAACGGCTTTCCTCCAAATCGCGACGGTGAGTCTTCCCGGCATGCTCCTCACGGCCTCAACCCTGACTTGGGCTCAACTGCGCTAGATGCTTAGTACCCTCGAATCGGACACCGACGAGCTACGCGTCGCGGAAGCTCAGCAAGACGACTCGGAACAAGATCGTATTCCGTATCCCGTCCTGACGTTGCCTACCGAAATCATCTCCGAAATCTTCATCCGCTTCCTCCCGCCCTACCCAGAATGTCCGCCATGGACGGGGTGCCTCTCACCTTCCGTTCTGACCCAAATCTGCGGGAAATGGCGGGAGATCGCGCTTTCGACGCCCGAGCTGTGGGGAGCTGCGGCGTTCAATCTAGATATTCCACCCGACCCGCGACTCCGACTCGGGGTCGCCCACAGAGCTCAGATTGACTCTTTTCGGGGTCAAGCCTGGTTGGACAGATCCCGCGCTTGCCCGCTGTCTCTCCAAATTGTTTCGCTCCGGTATCAGGACCAACGAGTGTTGCAAACTCTCGATGCCCTTCTTCCTCACAGTGCGCGCTGGGAGTACTTGAAACTTCATTTTCATGATGCCGGCCCCTCCTTCGACTCAATGGCCCGATACCGCTGCTTCGCCATCTAGATGTCAATTCGGGCATCATCGATTTGGGCACCCCAAATTCTTCCCAAGTTTCCATATTTCACGACGCGCCTCTTCTGCGCACAGTTGTCTTGAATTATGCCGCCATCACAGCGCTGGTCTTGCCCTGGGCGCAGCTGACCAAACTGGTTCTCCACCATGTCTTCCCCAGCGACTGCTCCCTTGTCCTCCAGCAGACATCGAATCTGGTTCACTGTGAAATACCCTTTCTTTGCCTCGACATCGACGATGACAGCGTCGAGCCCGTGGTCCATCTTCCACACTTGGAATCGTTGGTCTTCGGCGACGAATCCGACATTATCACGACCTACCACGGGACATTCATCGTCCCCGCTCTTCGCCGTCTCCAAATTCCCAGATATTTTCTTGGGTCGGACTGCATTGACTCACTGCGAGGCTTCATAGCCAAGTCCGGATGCCAGCTTTGCGAGGTTCTCATTACGGGCCGATTAGACCTCGGTGTGGACGAATACCACGCGGCATTCCCGTCGATTCCGAGTCTCTCCTTTGACGAAGTGGAGACATCAAAAGAATTTCCGTGAGTCGTGCGTACGTATCTTCGCTGGATACCTACTGCCTCAGCTCCTCAATTTTAGGCGAGTAGCGAGGTCGCTGTGTTCGTTCTCCGGCGGCGTAGACGCATAGATAATATTCCGCGTGCCATTGGGAGACTGTTTCGTACCAATCTAGTAGATTCTACACCCAGAAAGTCTGAACGGCATTAGTTGCAGATTACCGCCGAGGCTTTGAGCAAGAAAACAAACCTCTCCCGACCCAGACGCCTTCCGCTCTGCCAGCAGCTTCACCGCCTCACTCTTCCAATCCGTCTCGAGTAGACTCGCCAGTCGCGCTTCCACCGCACGCATCCGCATGTGCTCTAGAACGAAACTACGGGTAGTTCCAGATAAATGAAGCCGCGCTATGTATGAATGGATGCGAACCTCTCAATGGGAGTCGACGTTGCGTCGAGCACGGCCTTGACGAATCCGGCCTTGTCGTCCTTGAAGACATTATAGACGTATCTGTTCCACAGACGCAATTACACGATCAAACACCTCATGTTGGTTAAAATAGTATTCCACGTACGGCGGGTCAAGGTATTTCAGGGGCGTGTGTTGTGACGCCCATCGCTTTCTGTCGGTCGGGTTCTTCGCGTCCCACTGGCCATGAGCGCATGAGTGTCGTCTGCCGTCGAAGGAGGATTGAATGAGCTTGGACATACGTGAAGAATAGGGTTGATGAAAGGAACCCCTAGACACAGCGCCTCGTATGGAGTCGGTGAGCTACGCGTTGTGTTAAAAGAAACCGCAAGCAGAAATAAATGTCCACAAACGTTACAGGCACACCAATCCCAACCAGGACCCGGGAATTTGCCAGCGTCTGGTAGAACCTCGCCGCGGAGGAGAAGCCCACGTTCGTGATATTCCGAGGAAAGTACTCCGGCAACACGCTCTCCCGCACGCCCGCAAGGAACCGCGTCCCCGAGGCGCTAGCCGCGGCCTCGAAGAAATCAGCGGCGAATGCGTGGTCCTTGTGGTTGAAGTACCCCGCCTCCTTGGCGAGGACGTAGGCCTGCTGCGGTCGGCGCTCATGCGGGATGAAACTCTGTCGGACGCATTGCGGCTCGACGCTGTAGCCCAGGTAGTTGGTTCCCGATGAATCTGTCGTTGCGGCTCGCGTTAGGTCGGCGGGCGTACTTAAGTGCGACGAAGCCTGCACACCGCTATACTAGGACCAAACGATGATGAGAATGGACCCGAGTAAGATGCACACGAGGTCGCTCACGTTTTCCGGACTCAGCGTCCATTTTTTTCCGAGGGGGTTCGCCGCCTGCACACCAGGGTTATTAGTCAGTGACGCATCGGTGACATCGAGGGTATGTATTGTATCTCACCGAGTCCCAAAAATGGAATGAAAACATCTTCCACGCGGGGATTCCGTGCAGCCTGTCCTTGGTCCGCACGCACTCTTGGTTATGAAAACACTTCTCATCCTCTGGGACATCAAAGAGAATCACGGGAACAAGCTCTCGGAAGATGTTGTACAGCTGGCGAGTGTGAACCGCGTTGATCGAATATAGGTAGCTGTACCCGAGGCGGCGCAGTGCTAGAAGCTTCAACACGATTAGAACCAAGTGAAGGGCAAAATAAGCACTGGAACTTGCCGTCGAATTGGCCCATATAGCCTCGCCCCCGTTCTCGCCATACAGCAGTCCAGTGAAAGGCCCCGCAGCGAGAATCACGACTGTGGGTTGCATGCGGATTCAACGCGGGGAAGATGCGACCGCGAGCTGCGGAGGGACGTACCCTTCGTCTGATTGGTGCTGCAGTTTTCCTGCTCAACGCACCGGAAAAGTGCGGCTATCGTCCGTTCGTTCTCTGCGATCCAGGAATGGTCTTCAGCCGCGGGAGCATTGTCGTCCGGAGGGAAAAGAAGTCGAGTGAGAGATAAGGTTTGAGATAGGTCGGGAGGTTGAATGGCAATTTGTGGGCGCAGCAAGCTCGTGGTTGAGGTCCAGGTCGCCGTGTAATTTTGGGCAACAACATCTTGCAGGAGAAGAACAGGCAGGGCGAGCACGATTACCGCGCAACCGACAAGGAGCGAGATCCTATACCGCGAGAGCGGGAGATACCGCGGCCTGTGGGAGCCAGTGTCAACTTGGGGCGCCGCGTTGTTCGTGAGTATCTCGAACCACGAAGAGAGGGTCATGGGCAGAGGAAGACTTGAGAGCCAGCGAGTCCACGATTGACGCGGGAAGCGAAGAGGAATCGAACCGATAGGTGGCGTGTTGACCAGTGCTGGCGTCGGTTTCAGCCCGGGTGTCCGAGATTCAGCGAGGGCAAGACCAGGAACCTTGCTGACAGGAGTCTTGAGCGAAGCCAGCAAATCGAATTTTGAATTTCTCGCGGACCAGCCCGATGCGGATTGGAAACACGGTCGAAGGAACACCAGAGTCTGGAACTTGGATTTGGAACGAGGAACGACGAGGTCGCTGGCAAGGGACGTGCACGTGAGCGACACGCCGCCAGAAACGGGACCAATCATGGACACACAAATGATGGAAAGGCTGAACCGCGGCAAGCGAGCGAGGGACGCTCCTCCGTCAAAACGCTCTCTCGGAGAAATCCAATGCAGAGTAATACAGTGATGCGAGTAGAAGTACAGGGATTTCTATCTATTTTCGCGAGGGAACGGTAATACAATACATCGAGTCGAATCGCACAATTACGCTTTGCAGACCAGAGAAAGGACGTTCTTCTTGGCAAGCATCTTGACCAAATCCTTGGTAGAGTGGCGCATGCCAAACTCCGCCTCGTCGTCGTCCTCAGCGTCCGAAACGGTCGGGTCGTCGTCGTCCCCGTCGTAGTCGAGCGGGGCATCCGGGAAATTCTGCTTGCTAACCCTAAACGGGCGCTCCCCCTCCTTGTATTTCTGGAATAAGGAAATCAGCAAGTGTTGGCGTTCCAAAACGATTATGAATGAGGAACGTACATTTGCCGCGGTGGGGCGCTCATACGGCACGATGTCCGCCAATGCTGCGTCTCCAGCATCCCCACAACATCGCTCCCCGCGATCACGACCCCGCACTCGAAATTCATCACCTTTTCAAGCCGCTCCGTCGCCATCGTGCGCGCGATAACGCCGTTCCGTAGCTCAGGCTTCACGAGACCCCACGCCGCGCCAGAAAAGTTCGCAGAGCCGGTATACATGTAGACCAGCGCGTTCGGGTCGTCCGCGCACGTGACGTACACGGCTTTGAGGTGGAAGAGGGCGCCCGGGCTCTTCGAGTAGTAGTGGTGAAAAATCGAGGAGAGGTACTCTGCGTTCTTCTCGCGAACCGCCCGCCAGTCGATGTGGCAGGAGATATTGCTCGCGCCCTGCGAGACAGAGGGAGCGGTTAGCAAGCGGCGTGCGGTACAGAGCTGAGTGAACAGAAGACACGTACTGCGACGCCAACG
Organism: Mycena filopes; assembly: GCA_029281495.1. Lineage (NCBI taxonomy): Eukaryota > Fungi > Basidiomycota > Agaricomycetes > Agaricales > Mycenaceae > Mycena > Mycena filopes. Next base: position 204,939 of record JARIHR010000070.1, on the reverse strand, counting down.
TTGGACTTCTCCACATCGGGCCGGGTGGGGAAGACGAACTTCAGCGCGGGTTTCCCCTCGATAGACTCTTGGAGATTTCCAGAACAAGATTCCAAAAAGTTCTTGATAACATCTTCGTTCTCGAGGTGCCCTACGGAGCCTGTGCAGCTGAAACGAAAAAGTGAGGATTAGATTCGTCGGGTAAGTTCGTGCGGCCGAGCGACGTACATTTCGAAGGCGAGCTTCGGGAGCGTCTCCTCAGTGTAGTTTTTTAGGATCTTCCGGCGAACGATGCACCGCAGGGCGAGCTGCCCATAGTCGCTGGCCCTTTTCCCGCTGTACGAGCCCGGAACGCTGGTAACAAGGTGCACCTTGGCTCCGGAGAAGTCGTATCTGCCGAGGCTGAGGTTTTGACACAGGAAGTCCTCCGGACAGCCGAGCTGGATGATGTGACGCCGAAGGTCGCGCTCGAATGTGGGCGGGACATATTCCACGTTGGTGTGGGCGTCGTTGTCGACGGCCAGAGTGGGGATACGGGGGAAGTCCTGGAGGTAAGCTTAGCGCCTCGTCGGAGCGTGACAGTGAAAACTTACTTGAATGTACCAGGTGTTATCGCCCAGAAGAACATCGAGGGTCATGCTAAGAAAGAACATAAACATGGAACGACGACATGGTTGGAGTGAGCTTACAAGTTCGCGGACGTGATAACCACGCGCACGAAGTCGGGGTAAAGAAGTACCATCATCTTCGTATGGGCGCACCCACTCTTCATGTATGGCCAAAAGGCATGGTAGTTCTCGCCATCTGAGATTGGCCGGTGAGATTTGTGTCGACAAGAAGAAAAGCTGGACTTACACATTTGCTGGTACCCTTCCTGTGCGGCTTGCGCGACGCGTTCGTGCTCTTCTTCCGTTTTCGGGCGCTTTAGATGGAAACCCGCAAACTCTTTGCCGAGGCTATCATACGCAATGTCACGACCGACGTAGCCAGGGACCCAAGGGCGTGGATTGTTACTCCATTTGAGCGGAAAGCACTGGAGACAAGTGAGCCACGAAGCAGTCCCTCAAAAATATGAGCTGTACCGGCAAGAGGGTCTCGTTCTCGAGACAGAATCCGAAGATAAAGAAGGCGCACAGGTAATTCAGGTGGATGAGATCCTCGTATGGTGATAACGTATTCGGGCTGTTGTAGTCCATTCCCGGCGTCCGGGTGTTTCTGAGTGCACCGCCTAGGTACTTTATAAGTAGTGGCGGCCGTCTCAGTTGACGTTCCCGTTGTATCTGCATTACAATCGCTGGCAGGGACGTGAGTGCGGTCCATTGCAGGGACAGTGACACATACCACCCAGGTGCTCGTTAGAGCGTATAATTCGGTCAAAATCCTTCTTGCGCTTCTTTCTCCCTCGGTCGTCGCGTTCTTCGTCTTCGGCTAGCTGATTCAGTCGCCGCTTGCGCTTAGCGCGACTGGGAGCTGTAGCGTTGCCAGCGTATGGTGCGGACGATGTCGGCGGGTGCGGCGCGACTGAAGCGGGAGTTTGGTGGGCCCACTTCGGGACCTTGGACTCGCTGGTGGATGCTTCAGAGGATGTCGAGGGGCACGGAAGGGTATGGGGATGGGAGTTGCGCTCCTCTGAGCTGTGGGTCGGGCGACTGGGTAGCTTTCGGTTACTGGTGGATGCAGCGGACAACGTCGAAGGGCCGCGCGGCGCGACATTTGAAGAATGGATTTGTTGTACACCGGTCGCGCCGTTGGGCGCCGGCGTTTGGCTAGTAGACGCTCCCGATGAAGCGGAGTATGCTGCAGCAAAAGACTGGCGTCGCTGGTCCTCCAGACTCTGGGCAATCGCTCTGGAAAACACCATCAATGGTCAGGACGACTGAAACTGGCTTTGTCGGCGAGGTTACGCGACCTTTCGAGCTCGGATTGCTCGTGGCCATCGAGCGCTTCATCAAGGATGGCGTTCGAGAGCGCTTGCGCCATAAGTATCCACCGTCGTCCGTGGTGGCGGTCAGGGTCAGGAGAGGTGGCGATAACCTCCAAAGCAAACAAAGACAAAGCGAGCTTCCCTTCCTCCTCCATCCGTCGGGCATGTAACTCCTGGGAATCCAAGATACAGTCACAACTCGCTGGCACAACTAGGCTGGATCCCTCTGGCATATTCTATTGTATATATCTCCGGCTCGATTCCCCAAAGCCTTGCCACGGCCTCGGATTCCGGAATATTCGCTCCCAAAACTTACCCAAAACTACTGGAACTCGACAAAACTTGAATTATCCCTCATGGCTGGGAAATACGTTGTTTCTCGGGTCGAATCCTAACTTTGCTATCACCTCACGATCGCTGCCAGCCGGTCTACGCCTCGGCCTCATGCTGGAGCACAACTTGTCGGCGATCGCCGCTCACCAAATCCAATCGGAGTTGAATCGGAGTCACCATCATGCGCACCAATCCCAACCTCGTTATTTTTTCAGGATTACTTGCCTCGTACAAGTGTGTCAGCGTCACCAGGTGGTTGAACAGTACTCCCAGGCACAGAGATTCGAGGAAGCAGAGAAGCAACCGACTCGGACAGGTCCAACGATCCACATACCCTAGAATTCTATCTTTGCTAGCGCTTGGGAAGAATGACAGACACCTCAAGTCTGAATTGCTTTGGATGGACTCGAAGCCAAAACGTCATGATGTCGAATCCGTGCTTCGAGTCCGACGCCTGGATCCAAGGGAGTCTCGTGCACGCAGTATATGAAGGGATACAGACAAATTCCAGACTCGCCTACTTGCCGACATCCTCGTTCGATATGTCCTACACTGGCCTCGAGTACACCCTATCCACTCCTGCGTCAAATGCCGCGGCCTTCGATACTCACAATCAGCAACATCCACCGTCAATGCGCTTTGGGACAGCAAGCCTCGTGAACACACCAATCTATTTCACTCACGGGCAGTTCGCTGGAAAGACGGTGCGCGCGACCTTGGAAGAGGTGCAGGCAGCGGTGAGCGGGAGGAAGTGAGTACCCAGCCTCCGACCTGCTCCAATTTGCGTGACTTTAAATTCTAACTCTGACTCGATGCGTCACGATGCCACGGGAGGCGAAGGTAGATCGGCGTCCACTCGACCCTGCTCCAGGTATACGTCCACACTCAGTCCTGTCGACGCTCTTGCTATTCACCAATTTTTCTTTTTTCAAGTCGCCTACCTTCGCCTGTTCGAGGTGTTCAACTTCGGGACCGCCGCCGAAACGCAAGTCGAGCTCGACTACGAGTCAGTATGACTCAGTTCCATCGTCCTTGAGATTCATCTTGCTTATGTCTACACGCAGGCAAATCGACACCTCTGGGTTCACCTGTATGGTCGACCTTTTCTCGGTCCCCCGACCGGAATCAACCAACAATTCTAACGCCTCATTAACTCAAGCGGGCTTCGACTGGCCCGTCGACGAGTCCGCCCCGCTTTCTAACTCCAACTCTACCGCAGGCCAAATCGAACTGGCTCCCGACCTCTCGGGCGGGAATGTTACCACCAAATTCGCGGGCAACACTTTCGTGCAGGTGGATAACATCCCGTGGATGGGCCGCCCAGCGTGTCTTTTCTTCACATTTGCGGTCCGTGATTAATCAATCGTTCTTCGTTCATTCTTCTTACATACTGATTTGTCGCCCGAGTAGGATCTCGCTGTCAAGTCAGAGGGCTACTTCATGTTGCGGTGCGCCCTTCATCGTTCATGGTATTCACTATTCACTCACCTCACTACCCACAGATACCGCTTCTTCGACCTCTTCGCAAGGGCCCCGAGTCGCCCCGACCCGCCCATCCAAGCCCAATGCCGCGGCGCCACCTTCCGCGTCTTCTCCACGAAAGACGCCCCGCCCCTCGCGCCCTCGACAGAGCTCTCGAAGGTGAGGTCCCATAATTTAACCCTTGCTTAATATCGTTCCGCTGACAGTTGGCGCCGCAGCACCTCTCGCGGTACGGCGTGCGTCTGAACGTGCGCGAGACGGTGCGCAAGCGCAAGCAGCGGGAGCCTAGCCCAGGACTGCCGTACACGACGCACCGTTTGGGGGATCAGGAGGTGTCCGATGGAGGCGACGAGGACGATGCTGTGGCGGCGGTAGTCTGAATTCACATTGGGGAGTATGGCGTGTTGGGCATAAACGAGCCAGGATCTATCTAGTTGGAAACCGCGTCCAAATGTTTAGTGGAGAATGTGCAGATACGGATGATTGTAATTCACACCAATCCTGTGTCGCGAAATTCATGGTTTAAGTTCAGCAACACAGCCTAATCCACCTTCCCGACTACCGAATTTAGACTCTCCCAAACCACACCTCGGCCGCATCCTTCCCTGCACCCTCGAATTCCCGCACTTCCCCACTCTTACCCCAAAAATCGCCCGCGAACGCAAACCCATCCTCCGCCCCCTCATCCCCGTTCCCACTGACCCACTCAGCAACATACCGCTTATCCAGCCCTGAGACCACATCCCCGCCCGCAGGATATCCCTCCGCCGCGCGCGCCTCGGCGTTCGACCAGATCACCGATGCGTTGAACGTGTTGCCGCCAAAGTGCGCGAGACGCAGGTGCGTGGAGAAGGTGCGTTTGAAGGGGACGATAAACGTCGGGATCGTGGCTGCTTCGGAGGCGTTGAGGATGCGCTGCACGACGGGGGTGTTGAGCACGGCTGTGCAGGCGGGGGAGAGGCCACTGGTGCGGGAGTGCACAAAGCAGGGCTGGATGGAGCCGTACGCGCCGTGGGTGAAAGTCCCTTCCATGGCGCTGAACGGAACCAATGGGAGGACCGGCGGCGAGGGGCGCGGTGTGACGGCTTGGTTTTTACGGATACCTTCTGCGAGTTCATCTGCATATCTAGGCCAAATTCACTCAGTTTCTCGGTCTGGTGAGGGAATCACTCGTACGTGCCGCTGTGCCCAATCGATGGGGTCCAGACCAAAAACGTGGTCTACAATGCGCCATTTTACCGATTCCAAGATGTGCCCACCACTCTCGTCGTTGGAGAGAACGATGACACCGAGGTTATCGTTGGGGAAGCGCGTGACTTGCGTCTTGAAGCCAGGATTGCTGCCACCGTGTTCTATTATGACACGGCCGCGATACGAAGATATATCTTGGCCGCAGCCGTATACGGCTGGACTCTAAGTTCAAAATGATGAGATGGGATAAAAGACCGGTTCTGCAGAGAGACGTACGAGCTCTGGATAGGCTGCCTTGCCGCGAGCGACGCTTACGCCAGTCGCGACATGGTCGATGACATCTTCGGGCACCACAGTCTCATTTGTTGTGGGATGACGCCCTTTATTCAAGAGCATGGCGATCCAAGTAGCCTGTAATTCGTGGTGAGTGAACTGTTCGACTCGCCGCTCGAGAGAACCTACGAGATCCCGGGACGAGGCCAACACACCTGCAGCCCCAGCCCATATATTTTCCTCTCCGGGACGCTGAAAATACGGAACAGTCGCAGTTCTTGTCCCATTCCGGCCAATAAGATGGTCCTGCATGTCCCAGTGAAATCCGTGAGCCAACGTCCCGCGCTCCTCCGCCTCCGCGACAGAATAAGTGGAAGAGGACATGTTAAGGGGAGCGAAGAGGTGTTCAGTAATATACGACTCGAAGGTCTGGTTCAAGAGCGTAGGTGGGAGGTGCGATAGGGTCTCATACATGAGATTGTTGTACTGGTACTGTTCCCTTAGCGCCGCCGACGGACGCAGATAACGCAGTGTCGAGATCTACACATGGAAATTTTAGAGACAGTCAAGGAAAAACTGCTTCTTACCATTTCCGACACACCACCCTTCCGCGCAGATCCAGAATAGTCGTGGCTAGGTATGCCGGTTCTGTGCGACAGCATATCTTGGATCATGACGCCATCTTGCATCTCCTCGTCCATTAAGCCCCATTCCGGAAGAAGAGTCTTGATTTTAGTATCCCAGCGCAGATTTTCCCTGCGCGCTACGGCTAGCGACTCGTTGTTTATCAGCAATCAACGGACAGGGACAAGAACAGTTTGCTATTCGACGCGATGGCAAACATCGTATCTGGAGTGACCGGCGAGCCGTCCGCCTGGGCCGTCCCGTAGGAGCCAAACTCGATATCCCAAGTCCCAGGGGCGCTAGTATCCTGGCGCACGACAGCTACAGCGAGGCCAGAGGAGTTCCAGAGCGCGAGCTGAGCATTGACGAATGTGTCAATTTCGGGGGTGATGAAGACGGCTTTTGAGGCGGCCGGTGGCCGGTGGAAGGGAATCTGAGCCGCAGAAACCAGAGATACGAGAGCCAGCAGCAGTGGGAAAGGACCCATCGAACGAGCAGTGAGTGTTGGAAGCAAGTCAACTGCTGAGTCAGGATGCCTTCTCACGCGATCACCGCAGCCGAGCGGAGTTTCACGGTCGGAGGTTGAAGTTTCAACCTCCGAGGTGATGCTTGGACAACGTGTCCCGTAACTTCGCGGCAAACTTTTCCTTGCACCAAAACATTCTCGTCTGGAATGAGGCTGACCGACTTCAATTCCGATGTCCTCTTGCGGATTTTGAAATGCATGGACCAGGATGTATCCACCATCTTCTCAACCTCTCAGGTTCGTCAAATCGTCGTCGTGCCAGCCTGTTGAGTTACGCCCACATGCAGGTCAACAAGTCCTTTCATGCATTAGCATCCACGAAGCAGCTCTGGGTCTGGGTTGTCTCAGACCTGGTTTATCGGGGACTCGTCGACTTCCCACCGGGCCTTACACTACTAGTAGAGACCCTCACCAAGACTGCCCGCATCGGCGAGATCGAGCGTGTGGTCGTTGGTCCTCAGACGTGGATTTCAGGACCGCCGACACTCATCAGGGAGCTGCGCCGCTCCAAAGCGGCACCTGATTCAGACACTCCGAAATCCCTCCCTCGAAGAGCTATTGTCCAGAACGGCAATCCCACTTTGCTGCCCGGCGGGCGGTACATCGTGTTTTCGGAATCCCGCCGCGTTTTGTTCTGGGATCTGCATACGGGGCGCCAGGCTTGGAGCTGGGTAGCTATACGCCGGAACTCATCACCAAAGAGGTCACATACGACATGCAGGGGCCCTCGGACGCCGTCGTTTGCCTAAGCTTGTTTCCAACCGGGTGCGTCTGATTTCCGTGCCCGATGACTTTCACTAATGCGCTCTTGCAGACTCAGGAATCTTATACCCGGCCTTCGCGTCCTCAAAGTCAACTTGGTCAGCGGGGACGCGATCGAGCTGTTCGATTTCCACATCGCCAAAATGCTCTCTTCGCCGAAGGTTTGTGGGGACGTCGTCACTTGTCAGTTCCCGCACGGCCCCAAATCTATGGTCCTGGTTCTGAACTGGCGAACCGTGGAGTTTGTTCTATTTGAAGCACTGGTGGCCGGCTGGGTCGGTCCAAAATTCCTGTTCCAATGCTCGATTGACTCATGCTGTCGCGACATAGAGGGATTACGAAAACGACAGTCCTAGGTTATTCCTGCGTCCAGGACACCTTCTCCTGATCTGCGAGGATTCGTCGCGAAGTGTGCACCTCCGCGTATATTCTATGCGGGCATTCCAACACGTCTGGTGTTCGGCCCACGCACTGGACCTTAAGGATCCCAACCATGAAAGCGACGTCCCATACGCCGAGTATCATCTCGCCGATTACACGCACCAGGACCGCGGCGCACTGCCCAGGATCAATGCCGCCCTCGACGCGAGCGTGATCCACGACGATACATACAACCTCGCCATCCAATTCTGCGGTGAAGGATTCCGCCCGAAGCGCGATGCACCCTCCGTCGGCCTCGCGGCGCGTCTGCTATCCTACGTCGGCCTTCGAGTTGGCGTGACCGCCCTATGGACCCGCACGCCCGATCCGACGACATCCCCGAGCAAGGTCACTTTGCACTACAGGCTCACGCTCTCCCCGCCGCAGTTCCAACTTGAACATCCTGGCCTCCAGCAGAAAGCAACCCTCCACCGTGACAATCCATACCGCCTCTCCCCGACCGCGTTCTCCAGCGCGGGCTACGCGATGTACTACGACGCGTGGTACGCGGAAAACGGCGTTGCGCCGCGTGTATTCACTCCGCGCGGGATGAGGCGCGGATTGACCTCCTGCCCGTTTCGATGATGGATATGGCACCGAGCGCCATGTGGTTAACGCGCTCGGGGGCGGTCGTTGCGGACTACGAAGACGTAGTCGTGATTTCTTACTACCTATAGTCACTGTGTTCTTGACTTCACCAGTACATTATCGATAATTATTTTCAATCCACAGTTCAGTCCCACCCACCCCTCACAGAACTCGCAGGCATTCCGATGAACAAGACTTACGGATATCCCACACGGGACAAGACGCTCATTTCGCGGATCAACTCGAGTCGTCCAGGAACGCAACGAGCAGCCTGCGCCGTACATTCATCATAAATCCAACGAACACTCAACGGCCAGGAAGGAGTGGGATGTACGCACCAGTACAGGTAGACGAAAAAGGCAACGATGTAAAACCCAAGTTTACTCCAGGCCTCCCTCCGGCGCCAGGCAGGGACGCGTCGGAACTTAAGCTCCGTCACAGCGAGGATGTGCGTCTTTGTGCGAAGTCTGGGATTGTTATTCCATAAGTTCTGGTTGAAGAGAAAGGCAGCAGGCTCGGTACGTACTTTTTGATGTTATACGCGGCCATTGGCGCGATGACGAGGAGAGGGAGCCATTGAAAGGTGAGGAGGAATAGAGCCGCGAGGAAGATCGGGGCGATGTGTTCCGGCAAGGCCACCTACGCACCCAGAGACCTGGATTAACATCGCACCAGCAAGGCATGGAACAACATGGACGCACCGGGTTGACCGTAGTGCAAAGATCTTCCTTGCTGACTATGTTCTGTTCAAACTCTCCGAACGAGATGAGCTGGAGAATGATGAGGCCGGGGACACGCAAAGGTCAGATGAGATATTCACGGAGAATAAATGAAAGAAGAGCAATCCTGCGGCCAACACGACGGCCAGGATGCATGCAAAGCCTGAAGGGAGATAGGTCGCCGAAGAGGAAGGGATGAATTAGTAAAGGTAAACTATTGGTCGATTTTCATCCGAGCATGTTCACGCACTTGCTACACTCATTTTGCGTCGCCTTTGTCACTGTGAGCACTGAGCGGTACTGCTTGGTGGTACCGCGGGAGATGGAAGCACCTTTTGTGGCGCGAAGATGGAGCAAGCTTCAGAGTCGTGTGGGCTCTCCAGAAGTGAGAGTCTCGTCAGTCGCGCTCGGGCTGTCGTGGTTTGAAGGAAGAGCGTGAGGCGAGATCACTGTGTGTTCGCCGTTTTGATTTGGTTTTGATCCGGGCGAGTGATACCATTGCAAGGCGAAAACAGGCCCCCAAAAGCTTCAGGGCCTTCCAGAAGGATGCGAATGCATATCAGTATCCATGTATAGTCACATCCAGTCTAGATATACTGATTCAATTCAGGCCAGTAGTTTAGCCGCACCCTGCAAATGTACAACTGCGTCTTCATGCAGCTCGCGCAAAACGTCCTGCGAATACTTGGTACCGCGAACAGGAAGAAAAAAATCAAAAAGAGAAGGAAAACACTCACCGCAGCACCTTTAATTTCTCCGGTCAACCCTGCCCCAACACCAGCCCAGACAACCAGCCTCTCGGGATCCGCATTCTTAGCGCTCTCGTCAAACCTTTGCAGCCGGTCCTCAAGGCTGAACCCTGCCTGGGAATCCTCCACAATCTTATTCGCAATCGCGCGCCCATCGCACTTGGGCGGCCACCCCATCGTGCGCCCCACCTCATCGAATGCCATCGAGCGGACAGTCGAATTGAGCCCGGTCGCGAGGAGCGCGTCCTTCTTGACGGAGGAGTACTCGCACTCGTGGGTGAAGAGGAAGCGCGTGCCGAGGACGACGCCGGCGGCGCCCATGGTGAGGAGGGCGGCGATTTGAGCGCCGGTGGAGATGCCGCCGGCGGCGACGACGAGGGGCCCGCCACCGGATTCGAATTCGTTCAGGACGGCTTGTAAGAGGGTGAAGAGCGGTGGCGCCTCCGAGCCCCCGTGACCGCCCGCCTCCTTTCCTGCTCAGCGTTGGTACGAGGAAAATACATGGGTGGTGAACGAACCTTGCACAACCACCGCATCGACACCCTTCCCCGCCGCCCTCCGCGCGTCCTCCACCGAGCTGACGATCACAAACACGAACGTCTTACGCCCGGTTTTAGGGTCGTGCGCGTGTACCTGGTCCACATACTTCTCGAGGTCCACCCCAAACGCAAACCACACCGCCGTCGGAATCTCATCCAAAATCGCGCCGAGACGCGGGTCGTCAGAGCTCTCCGTCCGGTCCAGAATCCATCCCAGAAACCCGACAGCGAGGGGAACCGGGGCACCGTCCGCGATCTTGAGCGCTGACCGGATCTTCTGGATTTTGTCCTTCATCAGGACCGTGGAATAATACGCTGGAGAATCAAACAACGTATGAGTGGTGTGGGTTCGGGTGAGGAACGGGGACGCGTACCTGCACCGATGCATCCGAAGCCCCCAGCGCCGGTCACTGCTGCCGCCAGCTCGGGCGTATCCGCAAAGGGCATCGGTGGGCATATAATCGGAGTCGTGATATCTGTACTGTGTCAGTAACGAATGCAAGTCCACAGGGTCGAGGGAACGCTCACTCAGACGCTTTGTGAGCGGGGTGTGTATGGGGATCATGGCCGTTGTGGACCTCGTGGTGGAGGTCCGTGAAACGCCGAGAATTCGAAACTTATTCGTCGCTGATCCGGGCTACGCTCGTCTGATATTGAGTGCACGGATACAAAGTCTTGCAAGTCATTCAGCTCCGAGCACGGCGAATCTGGGGAACGAGAGCCTGAGGCTGAGAGTTGTTGGAACCTGGTCAAGAAGACAGCGAGGCCCGAGCATTCGATTCCAGAACTCCAGGCAGCGAGCGGCACTGGGGGAACTAAAAGGAGTGTAGAGCCAACTGCAGAACTTCGCTCGGGGAGCTTCAGAGAAGAATCGGGGAGCAAAAGAGGCGCGTTGTTAGGATGAAAGGTCATAACAGCCAGTGGCAAGCCACAGCCAAGCATCGCCAAACAGGTCGAAGGTGAATATTCAGGAAAGGACTAGTGGTGAAGCGGAAACAACAGCAAGACTCATAATGGAGGGTGTGCGAAAATTTTGCAAAGGGTTACTGCTTGCGACGGGACGGAAGACACGCGTCCCGGACACCGTCGTCCTAGCGCAGGGACAAGAGGGGCAAGGGAGCATAAAGCTATACCAGATTGAAAACTGCAGCTTCCGCTTGACGAGCTTGGCTCATGCGCAGCGGTCGGAGCTGGACATGGGCAAGTCACCCCAATCCAGAGCGCGGTACGGTACGAGAGGTCACTGCTGCCCACTAGAGCCATCAGCAAAATGTTTGGCGTCTGGGACGCGTCTGGCTGGTCTGGGACCAGGCCATCATACACACCACACCCCCACAATAGTATATGGAGCCACAAGCACATGTCGAGGCCTATTAAGTTGAAATGGCCCCATACCGCCCTATATTTGCCTTCTGGAGCCAGTATGTTGCATTCCTCAGGCACCTATTCAATCGCATTCAAACCAGCATTGAATGAACATGCATATTCATTGACGAGCTACATACAGAAAAGATACCGGAGTTAAACTACGTAAAAAGAGCGACCAGAACCAGGCGGCTATGCCGCGGACGCAATGCGGATGGGCAGCGTCGCGAGGAGGCGATCACAGCGTCGGACAGCGGGACACGGGCGTGCGAGGAGGGTGCATCAGAGGCGATGATGACAGACGAAAGGCGGCGTGGCGATGGACATTGTCAGCGGTCGGGTCATTGAAATGAAAAGTGAGTAGACGCACCTGTCTCCAGAAACCCATCCATCGTTCTCGATCCTGACCTCACTGTATCAAATTGAACGCGCAACCCAGGACCCGGAAACATTGCGCAAAGCCCGGCTTGAACGACGTCTCGATACAGAAGACTTGACTTGTTTGTGACCTCGAATTTTGGTGGGCGGTCCGGCTTGAGGAAGTCCGACTTGAGAAGGTCGATTTGATGAGGTCTTGAGGGCTTGAAACACGTCTTGGCTGCTTGAAGGATGTCTTGTCTTGAGGAGAAAGGTGTTGTCCTGTCTTGGAGCGCACAAAGCAGGGGATAATGAAGTGTTGAGGCGGCGCGTTGAAGGGGCTCGGCGAGGCCGAGAATTGAAGGATGTGACTAGATACCAGAGCCAAGGCTTGAGGCGAACGGCTGGGACTGCGGGAGGGAGTGTTGGGGCGAAGAGGAGGGGCGATGTGGTGGGGGAAAGCAAGGAGAAGACGCTGCGACGTGGCATCAAATGTCAAACCAACAACCATCAATCACGCCATTTGATGCCGGAGTTTGAATCGACTTAGCAGAATTCTACTTCTCCTTGCGCACTGTCCCCTCTCAGCGTCTCATTGCTGGACCGAAACCTCACAAATGCCATTAGGGTCTTTCAAAGTTGCCATTTCGACCTCATTTCGACCTCATTTCGAGCTTATTTCATTTCTCATTTCGTGGCGAGATGTGACCGGCAAGGGCCGAAAGCTCATTTCGCATCACAATCAAAGTTAAATTCTCATTTCAATCAATGTCCCGCTGACTGCCCGCGCCATCTCCCGCCCCTCCCGACCCTCCCGCCGCAACAGTGAGCTCATATATCTCCACTTCCAGGCCGCCCAGAACCCTCCAGTCTTCTTGATTGTGATCATAAGTTGCACGACTGACGATAGTAAGCCTAACAGCCCACGGAGAATTGTATATGATGGCCATTTTTCAACGGCGGGGACGGGCGGCGCTGAGAGGCGGGTGGGACGCAACAGTGATGCGCGCTGTCGGCCAAATTCGTCACATCAGGTCACTCAAATCAGGCTGCGAAACAGAATTGAAATCAGCGCGAAATGAGGTGGAAATGAGGTCGAAATGGCAACTTTGAAAGACCCTATTGGGGGTGCAATTGGTGGTCACTCGCACCTCCCCTGACTCGATGTTTCCCCCCAATTACTTGCGTTAAAAAAACCAACCACAGGACACGTTGAAACGGTCAAACCAAAGTCAAACCACGGATAACAAATTGGGGCAAAGACGAATTAGTGTCGTCGAGGCCTGTGCATTGATTCCCGTTGCCCCAAATAAAATAGGGAGCCTCAGAAAATAGGTATCTGGTGGTCTGGGGCGTCTGGAGCATAGCCACTCCCAGGCCAGCCAGACCAACCCAGACGTCTACACGCCCCATACGCGAAACATTTTGCTGATGGCGTCAAAGCCAAAACGACGGTATACATCATCGTCGATCTCTCACACCCAAATCCAGATACGGATCCAAACTCGCAGTCGAGCTGGGACGCGGACCTGGATTTAGACGAGGCTGGCACTGCGCGTGCGTGCTCGGCGTGGCTTCAGCGACTGCAGTAACACCTCGAAGAAGGCGATGTGGGCGGCGGCGGTAGGGCCTGCAGTCTGTACGGCGAGTCCTGAGGGGACACGCGAGGGAAGTAGGGATGTCATCCAGTCGCGGAGCGAAGCCCCTGAAGGAGCAACCGACTATCAAGCGCAGGATGAGCATGGAGACGGTCCGGGTAAGGACGGTGTACGTTTCCACACAGGGAATCCGGATCGCCGCGTCACCTTTCCGCGCCCGCCGCATCTGCAATCGTGACGCACGAGGACAGGGACGTATGCGAGGAGATGGTCATACGGCGGACAGATGCCTCCTCTGGGGCTCGACGCGGTGGTATAGACGGGAACGCTTCGTCCTGCATTCCAAGTGCGACAGTGCGCAGTCCGTGTCCGGCGAGGCAGAGACACTAAGAGGAGTCGGAACGGACGCTTCGCCGCCGCGAGCGGACGGCGATGCGTTGGTGTCACGAGCAGCTCGAGGTCATTTGGTGCGACAGGACGCAGGCGACTCAGGCGCGGCGACTCGAGCGCGGCGGGAATCTAAAGGCAGCATCAGCGAAGATGATTGTGAAGGAACGAGCGGAGACCAACCAAACCAGTGTTTGTGTGGTACGGTTCTTTCCGGCCAAGCGAGCTCCCCCTCATGATGGTCGGCGACGAATCAGTCATAGGCAGCGAGTCGTATCTAGCGGAGCTGGGACTGCTGTGGTAGCGCTATGGACGAGCCCCACCCGGCCTGTATGACGATGCTATCGGACCCACGAGGTTCCAAGGCAGGCGGGGTGAATGTCCTCCACGCCCACCGCAGAGTCATAACCCAATCTACCGTAAGATGAGAATGGAGACGGTAGAGGAGACGGACGACATACGCTGAGATAATCTGCATGATGAAAGATGTCAGAATATGAGTTCTTCTCCGGCGCGCCCCGGCCTACGGCCCGTGATAGCAATAGCTGTCAGATGTATAACAGTGTAGATATAAACCGTACCCTCCTGTTCCTCTCCCTCAGTCTTTGATCCCACATAGCGGGAGACTGAGGGTGAGTCTCTTACTTAGTTTTCCTTTAGTTCTTTGCTTATTGTGTAGTTACTGCGCTACCCGCGCATTTACAGATCTTGACAGGTTATGGGCCCCGGAGCGCTAGTGCTCTGAGACGTACCTTCAAGAAAGACTCACCGCTCGCTCATCAGAGCTAGAAGCACCGCCGAGCATTGCCTCGCATCAATCACCCGACCCACTGCCGATTTCCCCTCGGAGTTTCTCACAGATGACAGATACATCCGCCACTCTCTCTACTGCTGCCGACTGGACATCATTCCGAGTCCAGGCTCAATCGGAACTCCGGCGGGAGGGGGTTTTTACCCTCCTGGAGCCTATCATCACAGCCCCCTCTGCTGCTGATGCTCTTGCTGCTGCAATAGCGAACATTCCTCTTCCCAGTACTCCTGGTTCTACCTCAGCTGTTGGTATAGCTTTCAAGGACACACCACCCGAGCGCAACAGCCGTGCTCTGGGTATAATCACCAAGTACTTGTCTACCGAGCTTGCCCTCGAACACCTTGACGAGTCCAATGCTGGTGTCCTCTGGGCTAAACTGCGGAAGCGGTTTGAAGAGGAAAATGCTGCAGATACAGCTATGGGTGTCCTCACATCTCTCTTTGCCACCAAGCTTGCGCCGGAGGTTGAGGGGGAGCCCTTTGATAAGGCGAAGCTCACTACCCATATTGGAGTTGTCAGATCTCATCTCGACACTTTGACACGGCTGAAATTCCCATTTTCTGCCGAGCTTCAGCCTCTCATCTTGCTTGGCACTTTGCCGGACAACAACAAGTGGGCCTCTATTAAAGGGAATATCATCTCTTCCCTTGGCACAGGGTTGAATTGGGACAAAGTCCGAGCTCGCATCATAGGGCTTGGAAAAGAGCCCACTCACCCGGATGATGAAGTTGCCATGGTTTCCAAACCACAGAGCTCCAGTAAAGCCCAGTCATCCTCCAGCAGTGGCGACAAGTACTGCCTTCGTCATGGCCACAATAAATCCCATGACTCTGACCACTGTTTTCACTTGAAGAACCTGGTTCAGGAGGACAAGAAGGGTAAATCCAAGTCTGGGAAGCAGACCAGAAAGCGTAGCTCAAAGGCAAATGCCTCTGCTGCCTCTGAATCTGATTCTGAGGATGATGATAGTGCCCATGTAGCTTCTGTATCTTCCAAATCCTATGCTGCTATGTCTGCTTATATCTCGAGTGACTCAAATGGCTCAAAACTGGTCATTCTCCTCGATTCCGGGGCATCCCGGGTAATGAGCCCAAATCTGGATTGGTTTGAGACAGGGACTCACCAGGTTCTCAACCCCCCTCGAAGGGTTCGCCTAGGCAATGATACATATTGTGATGCCATAGGCATTGGGACTCTTCGTTTCTCTTGCAAAACGAAGCGAGGAATGACCCAACTATCTCTAAAGCGAGCATTGCATATCCCATCTTTTGGGCTAACCCTTGTGTCTGTTCAGCAAATAACAAAAGCCGGATACAAGTGTATCTTCCAGGGCGATGAATGCATTGTTCGGGACCCCAAGGGGAAGCGCATGATCGAAGCGACCCAAAAGAAAGGTCTTTATCACATGGCATGCACTCCGCTAAGCCAAGATCCACATGCTTTGTTTGCAATGGACATCAACCACCTGCATAAAATCTCGGGACATACAAATTTCCAGTTGCTTCAGAGGTCTGTAAGCAAAGGCCGGCTTGGTGAAATCACTTCCTTGACAGGCATGCCAAAATTCTGTGAGCCTTGTGTGATTGGGAAAATGAAGAAGCTACCATTTCCCAAGAGCCGGACCCAAGCTCGTGGTCCTTTGGATATTGTCTCGAGTGATGTAGGTGGGCCTGTTACACCGGAAGCCCCAGGCGGATATCGCTACTGGGTGGTGCTTGTTGATCACTCTTCTAATCACGTATGGGTTCTGTTTGCAAAGAAGAAATCTGAAGTCTATAGCCTACTAAAGGCATGGAGAAAATATGTGGAAGCACATTTCCGCAAACAGATTGCAAACTGGGAGTTCTGTGAAGGTTGGACTTGATTCTTCCGCACAGATGGAGGAGGAGAGTTTACTTCCAAGGAAATGGAAGCAGAGTTCAAGAGGCTAGGAATCATACACCAAGTAACAGCACCATATACACCTGAGCAGAATGGTGTTGCAGAGAGGATGAACGAAACCCTCGTTACTCGAGCTACTACGATGCTCATTGATTCCCGTCTACCTCAAAAATTCTGGAAACTAGCCCTGCTTGCAGCAGCCTACACTATAAACCGAACTCCTACCTCTGCACAGAGCTTTCGCATCCCACACGAAATATTATATGATCAACCCGTGAACATAAACCACCTGCACCGCTTCGGATGTCCTGCATATCCCCTGATTCCAAAGGAGAAGCGAACAGAAATTTGGTGATAAAGCCAGCCGCTGTGTCTTTGTTGGATATCATGAAGGAAGTAAAGCTTATGACTTGCTCGTGATCAACAAGGACGGTACCTATGGTAAAATCATAACCTCGAGACATGTGAGGTTCAATGATGATGAACCATTTACTACGGTACAACCTCCAATGGAGCCAAAAGCAACTTCTAGGGAACAATTTGAGAGAGTATCCCAAAGTCTGCTCCCCAGATCAACCTCATATTACGATGAGAGTGACGACACAGACTCTCCATTGCAACCTAATCCAGGTTCAGTGGGGGCTCCTCCAATCCCTGTTGCTCCACCACCAAGAGACAGTCCACCTCAGGCTGATCCTTTACCATTGCCAGATGATATTCCATCTGTTGCACACCCATCCGAGAGGGGGAATCCACCACTCCGAAAAATTGCTGGTGTCAGAACTGAACCCCCTCGAAGAAGCACTCGCACTCATGTGCAAGCTGAGCATCCGAGCAGCCAGTATGAGCGAATTGCACAGAGGCCACAGACACAGTCTAAAGCCCAGCGTGCAGCTGAGCGCGCAGCACAAAAGGAAGCACAGAATGATGTCCCATCCTCATCCGAATCTGAACCTGAACTTGATGACCCTACAGAAGCTGTCCTCCTTGCAAGTCTTGATGAAGTCATTGCAGAAGCATTCACCGCACAGCAGAGCCCACTTGATCCTCCGAGCTGGGATGCCGCTATGGATGGTCCTAATGCTGATGAGTGGGTTGCTGGACTGAACGAGGAGCTTGCAGCTTTCCAGGAGAATGATGTCTACGATGTTGTTCCAATTCCTGAAGGCATAAAGCCTATCAAGTCCAAAATCGTGCCAAAGGTCAAGACCGATGAAAAAGGTCAAATAGCACGATACAAGGTTCGGATTGTAGCTCGAGGGGATACCCAGAAGGAGGGCATTGACTACAAGGAAGTTTTTGCTCCTACCGCCAATCTGGAGTCTGTCCGCATTATCTGTGCACTTGCTGCAAAGTACAATCTTGAGCTCGAGCAAATGGATGTCTCAACAGCTTATCTCAATGGGGAACTTGAAGAGGAAATTTACTTGATGCCTCCAAGTCCTGTTGAGATCCCAGAAGGTCATTGCTGGCGCCTGAAGCGATCCTTATATGGTCTGAAGCAGGCAGGAAGAACCTGGAATCGAACTCTCGACTCCAAGCTTCTGAAGCTAGGATTTCATCGACTCAACTCCGAAACTTGCCTCTATGTTTACAAAGAAGGCAACCAGACCTGTTTTGTTGTAGTCTATGTCGATGACCTGCTTCTTGCTGCCACTTCCAAGGAGTTCTCCCAGAAAATCAAGGGAATGCTCTCTTCCAGCTTCAAAATGCGAGACCTGGGTACAGCTAAATATCTTCTTGGCATCGAGATTGTCCGTGACCGCAAAAAGCGCACAATTGCTCTGAACCAGCGTCAATACATTGACAAAGTTCTTGCTCGCTATGGCATGGTAGACTGCAAGCCAGTTTTCACTCCAATGGCAACAGGCACTGATCTTAGTGCTTTTGACCCTGAGAATGACCAGACAATCCCTCAAATGTCTCTTGTCGAGGGTGGTCCTGCTATGTCTTACCAGAGTGTCGTTGGATCTGCCATGTATGCCATGCTTGGGACACGTCCAGATATTGCCCACACAGTCGGAGTTCTTGGACGATTTAGTGCAAATCCTAAAAAGATTCATTGGGCTGCAGCCAAACGACTCCTTCGATATCTCAAAGGCACTCGGGATTGGGCACTGCACTATGATGGAGCTGACCTGGGCATGGACATGACCTTCTATGGTTACAGTGATGCAAACTGGAATGGAGACCGAGATACCTCCCGTTCGACCTCTGGTTATGTCTTCATTGCAAGCCGTGGAGCCATTGGTTGGTCAAGTCGCAGACAATCCATGGTCGCACTATCCTCAACAGAGAGTGAATATATTGGCCTTGCCAATGCTGGGCAGCATTTAGCCTGGCTACGCTCATTCTTTGATGAACTTGGGCATTCACAAAACAACCCAACAGAGTTGCGATGCGACAACCGAGCTGCCATCATCCTATCTCAGGATCCGCAATATCGTGCACGGACTCAGCATATACAGCGCAAATATCACTTCGTTCGAGATGACTTGGTCCATCATGGTGAATGTGTTGTACTCTGGTATCCAACAGAGGACATGGTAGCAGACATTTTCACAAAGGCTCTACCTCACGACAAGCATTCAAAGTTTTGTCTCTCAATGGGACTACGGCCTGGGTCGAGTGGGGGTGTCAGAATATGAGTTCTTCTCCGGCGCGCCCCGGCCTACGGCCCGTGATAGCAATAGCTGTCAGATGTATAACAGTGTAGATATAAACTGTACCCTCCTGTTCCTCTCCCTCAGTCTTTGATCCCACATAGCGGGAGACTGAGGGTGAGTCTCTTACTTAGTTTTCCTTTAGTTCTTTACTTATTGTGTAGTTACTGCGCTACCCGCGCATTTACAGGTATTTAATATACAGTCTTTGATCCCACATAGCGGGAGACTGAGGTTACTGCGCTACCCGCGCATTTACAGATCTTGACAAAAGACTGCATCATGCGAACCGTCGACCTCCTCCTCTACCAACGGCGAAATACCGAAGACGCGAGAAGGCCACCGTGTTGAGCGCGATCGACGACAATATGCCGCGCAGCAAACCATCGACGACCTTTGCCGACCATCGAGCCCACGACGGGCACCGAGCCATTGGAAGACGGTAGAGATAGGCATCATCATCTGCACGCACTTCAGATCGACACCGTCGACGCGCTGCACGTCTGCAGTAGGCATATATAGAGTATCGAGACGCGCGCAACGGGGGCGGAGCAGCATCATCCCTCGCAGAGATGAAGGGTGCGCATGACTCGCGCGAGGAATTGTCTGCGGTGACAAAGTTAGTACACTTGCTGAGATATAGTGGCAGATGAATGCACTGACCAGCAAGAGCCGCTCCACTGATACCACGCTGAAAGATAGTACAACGAGCGCAAATGGACGCTGTTGCCTCGACATCGATGCTGCATCGCGCGGATAGGACGGCGTCGTTACGAGCAACTCCCCGTCGTTCGGCGCGGGTCGCGGAGGAGCCTGTGGGGCCGCAGTCAGATCTATCATCATGAAGGGATGAGGGAGTACGCTACGCACTCTCCGGATCCCTACATGCACTCCTCTTCAGCTCCTCGTCACCCCGTCCCGACCGTCGACGAATAAGTCGTAATCGACTATGCGGAGTTACCGCGGGTGGTCGGGCTATCGACGTATCTGGAGGCCGGATGTCGATACGAAAGCAGGAGCGAGAGACTGAAGGAAGAGGACATGCAGGGGTAACGCAGCGTGACGCCGATGGTGGCCACGCTCGAGGGCATCTGCGATTATGAGGTGAGTACGCCGGACGGCAGGGAAGGGGAGGGAGGAACACACTGCGAAAGAGGAGCCTCCTGGCAGGAGGCTGAGGCTCCTCCACGGACACACGATGCCAAGGGGCACGTTGCAAGGCGACGGGCACGGCACTGTCGCCACCAACGAGCGTAAGATGACGATGAAGATGGCAGAGGATGGCGGATGGCGTAGGGATCGCTGGTCGGAGAGAGAGAGACAGAGCAGGCGTCCCGCGCACTGGACGATCATGCGGCGCGTGGTGCGGCTTAGCACGCTATCTATGGCCCGGAGCGTCCGTGGTAGTGTCGTCGCTGTAGGAGCCTGCGGCGGGGCATGGGGACCTGAAAGAAGGCTCAGTGAGGGTGATAACGGCGAGACAAAGGAGCACACACCTTCCGATCCCCCACATCTAGTATTTCCTCGTCCCTTTCAACTCCTCTTTGGTATGGGCGGCACCGAACGCGGCGGGGCGAAGAGGATAGGAGCGTATGCAGAGACTGGAACAGCACCACACAGTCCACATCTGCCATCGAGGGTGGCAAGCGCGGGACGGGCACTCGACGCGCTGCGGGGACGAACGCGGAGACGGATAGGACCGGTGTCGTGGCGAGGAGCTCCATGTCGTACACACACTGGCAGGATTTCGGCATCGTCAAAGCACGACCCCACCCGGGGAGAGCGCAGATCTGCAGCGCGAGGCCGAAGCTGATCCATCCACAGGACGCCGCACGCATACCGACAAGTTGCTCGTGGGATGCCTGCGTCGCGTGGATGTGATGAGAGGAGCGAAGGCGGCTGAGCAGGGTGGGCGTGTATACGAAAGGAGGGGTGATGATGGGCGGGGGAGAGCGTGAGATGCTCATTGTCGGAGGTAAACCGGGGGCGGCGGGATCATATCCTATCCTCCGTATGAGGCGACTTCACACCCGCTGCGACCTGGATCTCCCGCACGCATTACCCCCACGAGCAACCGTAGCTGTGGATGTGCGGACGGGATATGAAAGCGCAGAGAGGCTATGGTTAATCTTGCGCCGTGCGCGGATTCACCGGAATCATGTCGGGTTCTGCGGGTGGCGCGCCATGATCTAAGCGACCGGGGGGGGGCGGCAGGCATATGCATCTGAAGACAGGCCTCACTGAGTGCGATCACAGGGAGATGAAGGCGCACGTACCCTCCAGATCTCACGCCTCAGGGTGTCCACATGCCTCTCCAGCGCCACAGGAGCTCCTCCTCATCCTGGTCGTGTGCTTCGTGCATCTGCGCAAACCAAGTCAGTACACGGGGTCATGATGACACGTAGAAGAGGGACTTGCGCGCTAGGGTCCGCGTGTGCCCGAGACGAGACATAGAGAACGAAACGCGAACGGGGGCTGCTACCCTCGGAAAACTGCAGGCGCGATGGGGAACGCGGGGACGGATAGAACCCCATCAGTGTCTCTAGTGAGTCCAAGTGCAAGCAATCGAGGCCGGCGGGGTCTGGAAGAATATTCAGCTACGGTGGTTTGAAGAGATGACGGAGCACGTACATACTATTCGTATCCCAATCGACCGGAGCGTACTCATGCTGTATACCCTGGGATTGTGCGACCACACGAGATCCGTGTCCGCCCGAGATTGAATCGAGGGTATCGCGCGCGAAGGGACGTCGGAAAGAGCGAAGTCGGAGAGCGCGGGGACGCACGGGTCGGGTGTCGTTCGAGTGTCGTTCGCTGCGATTCGCCGCGACATGGCTGAGACACGAGCAGGGATCTGGAAGAAAGCTCACTGGGGAACGAGATTGAAAACAATAGACGAGCACGCACCCGTCAGGCCCTTCCAGTTCGAATCCCCACAGGAATCCTTTTCACATTCCTTTCCTCCTTCTCATCCTGGTCGTGGTGAATGGGTCGTATGCGACTGATCGCAGATGTGCGCGCCATTGAGAGTGCTATTGACCCTTGGGAGCATGTGTATTTGCGTGTTGCGAATGAAGGTTTGGGAAGAAATTGATGCAGCGCCAGGAGTCTGAATACATGTCAGGGGGTAAAGGACCGAGCTTTTCTATGAGACGTACGTCTGGGTCCAGGACCCGTCCCCACGCCCACGTCCCCCCGCCGAGTGACGCGCGGAGTGCACGGTGCTGTACGACTGTCCACGAGAAAACGTGGAGGAAGATGCAGAGCGCAGCACTGTCATCGCTGAAGGTGCCGCCCTGGTCTCGTCTAGGTCATGGCTCAAGTCGGTGTCGATTCCAGCCAGATGTCAGACACTCCAAACTAAAAAGCGGCGCGATTTAGATGAGGATGAGAAGCTGAAAGGCAAGCGCACCACGCATTGGCACCAGCGACTTGAATAGTCTTGCATCACTTGAGAACTGGATTCGGTTGCGACAGGCCGCTTGTAGGACAGATTGCGTCCAGAATGTAGACCGATGCCAGCGGCCCGTGTGCGCCACCGTCCGCGAGAGGGAAGGGCAAAGTTTGAGAGGGACGCAAACCCTAGTTTAGGGCAGTGCTTTTCGGTGTAGTTAGGGGTGGGAAACACGTTCCGTTTACGGAAGCAGGCTGATTTTGACTTCGAGGAATTGAACTACTTACGCGTAAATTCGGTTCTTCAAATGTCAGCTGGGATTTTGTGGCCGGTAGACATTTATGTATGTATGAAAACACTGATGCTTTTGGCAGAAGAGTTGTGGAAAGGGTTTGTTTGATTTCCTCGTTGGATGACAATAGGGGGAGTCAAAGCCGGGAAAACCACCGATTCTTGACTCGATTCTGCAACCGATTCTGGCACCGGTTCTGGACGTCGGAATCGATCAAAATCGAGAACCGGTCAGAATTGGTGTTGCTACCCCGGAGTAGCAACTCAACAAGAATCGGTGCAGAATCGGTTTGAGAATTGGTGTCTGCCCTAAACCTCTTCTTTCCCTGTCACTCCTGTTAACGTCGTGAGTTAGTTGTTTTTTGCTAGTACTCTGATCCCGACACCCACCAGTGGCAGACATATCTACAACATGGGCAGCACTCCGAGAAGGCCTGTAAGTGGGACGAGACCAAAGAACTGCCAGTCGAGCAAGTAAGAAAGCTAAAAGGCGGCATTTGGAACTCACGGACAGGCCCCGAGGACATCGGGCAACGTTGACGCGACGATCGTCGGACGATCAGCGGGGCATCAGGCGCATCACTGGAGAAACGCGCAATTTACTCGACCTGAGAATCACAGCTGGAATGGGGGGGGTTAAAGTTGATTTCAATTCTCGTCTGATTTTCCAAACAGAATCGGAGCAGAATTGGCCCAGGTAGGTAGGTAGGTAGGTAGAATTACACGGCCGGTCCCGCTCAGGAACGCCGGGGCCCAGGAATTATCTGAGTGTACAGGCAATATACACTACGGTCCCTGGACTCCTTCACCACCCCGTAGTCGAGCTCACGGTCGCAATCAACAGACTCGCCGCGGTAGAACTAAAGAATAGATGGGAAGCAATTAGTTGAAACACGGTGACCCCAAGACAAGCTCAAGGTCGTAAAACAGGGACAGCATAGAATAGCTCAAGGACTTGATAAGCAAACTTAGCTACCAGTGCAATCGTCGGACGGCAGTGTATCATGATTTTCAGAAACTCGGTGTCTGAAAGTTGAACCATGAGATCGGCGAGGTGCAGGATAGGGATTCATTGTTGGAAGCTGGATCGGAGGATGAGCCACTGTTTGTCAATGCAATGACAGGACATACCACATCATTGCGTAGAAAATCCACAAATGTAGGGCGATCCGAAGAGTCCTCGATTATGCGACAAGCAATGATCCCGACATCAAGCGCGAGTGCGGCTATCGCGGTGAAGCGCCGTTTGCGCACAAAAGGGTGATAGACCTCAACACGCTGGCCTGTCGGAGATCTGCCCCACAGCCTCGCATAGGTCCGGTCATCCTTCGACATCTCATCCAGCGCGACAAGATAATGGGCAGGGTACTCGGAGATGCGGTGGACAAAGTTGCCGGCCTGGAGAGGATCACGTTCAGACGCCATCTTTTGGACACGCTTGACACTGAGACCGGCTCGTTCGAACGTTCGGTGGACGGTGGAGATGTGGACAGGGCGGTGCCGATGTCGATCGAGAAATTGTTGGTACTCGTCAAGAAATGTACAGGGATTGTGCCGAGCTAGCTTTAGGAGGACAAATGAGTCGTTGGTGTGTAGAAGGCGTGGTCGACCGTGGCCGATAGCTTTTGCCTTCGCAACGCTGCCGGTGGTGCGGAACTTATGGGCAGTGCGGCGGAGAGTTCGGGTCGAGAAACTGCATATTGTACTGATCTCTTTGCGAGTATCGCGTCCACGGTGGAGGAGCCGGAGGCCAATGACCTCGGCAGCATCACTGATACTGCGGTTGGCAGCAAGAAACGGTGGGGGGGGGGGGGGGGGGGGGTTTATTACATCAGGAAAAACCCTGTGGGAAATAGTGCGCCAGTTAGGTATGGAGATCAAAATAGCTGTTCATAGCCGCCATAGCAAGTACTTCCAGATCTGTAACTGTCTGTGGGTACGATAGCTCTGGGTAAGAGCTATCGAGTGCTACCTCACTACCCGCCTCAAACATGGAGTGCATTATGTCTGTGAGTTAGTTCACTGTGCAGCTATTTGTTTATTCAGAGTCTGGCTGCACGCTACACCTATTCTAAAAATGCGGGAATGGCCCAATTAGCCTTGCATGGTTTGTACTCTACTACATAATTGACTTTTTACTTCCGCTCAGTTCAATCCTCGCTCCCATCATGCCATAATAACCCGTAGTTTTCCCGGCATCTCAATAAATTGCCTCGGTTCGTTTTCCGTGTCCTTCGGGGACCGTGAATCAGAACATAGGGTAATAGAATGGTCCCCGGGCGCGTACCCAACGAGGCAACAAGTGGGTGCGCAAATGAGTTCGTCGGATTAATAAGCCATCCGACCAGCTCGTTTGCGCACCCACTTATTCCCTTTTCAGGATGTGAAAGAAAATATATTAGCCCAGTCGATCTCGGGCAAAGGTATCTACGTCGATGTAAGGGTTGAAGTAAAAGTGAGTAGCTTCGTCAATCACATTGTCTGTTGTCCATTTCTGGTTAACTTTCGCACCGGACTTCCCCATCAAGTGACAAGTCCGCACGATGTGCTCAACAGAAACAACGGCGGCGTTGCGGCGCTGGGCTCGGGAGGAACGGTGGATTGTAAAAAGCCCAGTCGCGTTGTCGGGTTGATTGAAGGGTGTGAACCATTCGACGTATGCCAATGGATGGGTGTAATTGCCGTATTGGGGAGGGAGAGTGAATATCGCGCGGATCTGGGCAGCACGGAGACCTGAGAGGGTAAGTGAGTATAACAGTTTGAGGGACTTAAAGGGGAAAGGCTTACCTTGAACGCCTGCAGATGGACTGTAGGTGCTGGGGTCCTCGATGATGAGTGCCGTGTCGAAGTGCGCTGGAGAACCAATAGAACGACCTCTGGCTCGGATAGCTGGTGTGGCCCGAAGCCGACAAGTGCGGAGCTTGTCGGCAATGTATCGATTACGGGGTAAGCGGAGAGGCAGTTGCTTATAGACGGCGAAGCGGTCGTGTCGATTGGGAGTGACAGAGGAGCAGGAAAAGTATTTGTTGATAAAGGAGGTGAAGGCGGTTACGAAGTCGACGGCACCGTATATTGTTTCGAGTTGGACCACGGTGACGTCGGGGAAGGCAGGAGTTTTAGCGACGGAGTAGGCGGTGGTGGGGAGTTTGGATACAGGGAGCTCCACGGTCAGTTCCTCCGCGCGAGGAGCTTCATCGTCATCCGAGTCATCGTTCTCAGGCGTCTCCGTGCCTAATTTTTTTGAAGCCAGTCGAGGTAGGATTCCCGAAGCGCAAAAGCCTCTTGGCGCTGCAGCCAGAGGGTCATCTGGGATGTGTAGTCGCGCTTGTTGGAAGCACGGTAGGCCTTCTTGGCGAAGTCTATGTGTAGCCGCTCAGGTGCCTCCGTGTTGTAGCCATCGGCGCTGCCGAGAGAACGAATCGCGTCGACATAGTGCTGAAGGGAATGGATTTTCGGAATGTTGAAGTGTTCGCGAACGCCGAGGTCGATAATGATTTGTTTATTGAGGTGGAAGGTGTCGAGGCAGGCTTGAAGAGCGTCCAGTGTCGTTGAGGTGTGGGACTCAAAGCGCGCGTAATAAAAGAAGTCGATCAATGACCTGACAACGGTGAGAACTTGTGATTTGACCGCGCCCGCCATGACCCCGACGAACACCCGCTGCATCTCCTTGTGTTCCGTCCCCGTCCACTGGGAAACCGACGAAATCCCCTTCTTGAAGTGACGCAACCCCGCATGGCCGTGCATCGCTATGAACCGCGCGTCAAACTCCTTCTCCCCGATCAACGCCACACACCACTTGCGAAGATGGTCCTTGAAGACGCCTTGGTGGATTTGGTGGAGGAGATCGGGGGTGAAGCAGGAAAAGATGTTGGTGTGTGGGAGGTCAGCCCAGAATGGCTGGTAAACTGCACGTATGCCGTCGTCCTTGAATTGTGGCGGCTGTTTCCCCTTCTGATGCTCGTCCAGCAGCCTCTTCGTCTCGACTTGGTCTCGAGGTGACCACACCCCATGATCCCCACGCTGCTTCGCTCCAACCTTGCAACGCGGACACCGGTTCTCCTTGCAGCACGCAATGAGGCACTGCTCCGGGAAGTCGGCGACATACGCAGCGAGGATAGGGTGGACGCGGCGGATGAAACCATCGGCGCACACCATGTCGACACCGTTCTTCCCGGCCTCCACCAAAGGCTTTAATAGCGAGCGCATGCAGTGGTGGAACAGGCGGTAGCCGGCGAGGGAACGGGTCGCTTCGGTGAAGCATTTCAGCTTGGACACAGGCAAGTACCCAATGAGAATGGTCGCGTGTGCTGAGGGCTGACGGCGGATATCCTTAGAGATGTTTCCGATGGTTAGATATACGGGCCAGGCGGTCTTGTCGCCTTGGTGGCGCGTGAGCTGGGTCTTGTCGGACGATAGGATTAGTGGGCTGATGACCACGCCCGGCGGTAAGCGTTTCTGTGGCGAGTTCTTAGTTTGCTACTAACTGGACGATGTAGCGACGAACCTGCAGCTCCCACCACCACTCTGCAGTCCACATCTCATCGTAGATCCGGCTCGACTCCCGTCCATCCTCGTTGCTGTAAACCCGCTCCGGTACGTACACCATGTAGTCGTGGAAAGCGGGGTTGCCCATTAACTCTTTGATGCACTCGACAGGGTCGCGCTTCCAGAGCTCGAGATCCTCGGTCATCATCTCATCGTTCTCATCAAGCTGGTTCCCCGCCGCCGTTACAATTTCGCACTTCCAGCCTGGCCCCGTCGGAAGCTGGTCGACCTTCTGCAAATACGCGTAGTTGTTGTGGTACGAGACGCGGCTCCGCTGCTGAGTCTTGGGAACGAGGTGAGTACGATACCAGTAACAATATGTGTGTCTAACTCACGATGGGTAACTTGAGGTACTCGTCTGTTGCCGTCTGACTGACGTTCTTCGATAACCACCGCGCCAAATCCCACTCCTCCGAGTCCACAAATGGAGCATGGGGATCAAGCCCCAGGTCGGTTTGCTTCTTGTACATGTTCTCAAAGATGGTCTGACCCTCCCCGAGCTTTTCAGCGCTGGTGTCCTTGAACGCCGCAAATCCGGGGAAGCGCTCACTGCCCGGGAAAGACTCGATGAAGCGCTTGAAGTTGCGCGGGTCGTCGTCGTCAAGAACCTCCTCGACGGTAGCTCGGCGAGACTGCCGTCCCGGATCTGGGGTGTCCGGCTCGGGCGACACATCGCGTGGAGGAGGAACGAAATCGTCTCCTTGATCTTCTTCGTCCTCTTCGTCGGGAACATCACGGGTGAAGAATGTCGGAGACGGCGCACGGGCAGCTGGGTCTGTGTCGGTGTCCGAGTCCTCGGGTGCAGCCTCTGGTGCCTCGCTCTCCTCCCGCCTCACGGTGACGACAACACCAAGACTTTCGCGCCATTTTTCCTGACATGCTGCTTTTCTAGAGATGTGGCGATTCACTGCGAGCCGGGAGGGATGCGGGCTGTAGCAGTACGGGCAGCGGTGGGACATGTCGCGCGACGCAGGGAGCAAGTAAGCAAGCAATTTTATTACTTATTATCCGTTATTATCTAGCAACGGCGCTGATGGGGGCAATGTGTTTCAGGAAGTGCACGCGCGGCCCCGCTCCACAGCTTATATAGTGCTGTTTGTTGACGCCCAAAACAACACGTACATCCTCCTCAACACCAACAACCATGTTCGTTGACGAGAACCAAACAGACGCGCCACTATAAAGAGCGGCCGACCGTACTTTTCTGTTGTGAGTACCCACAACCCACTCGACTATCTGCCCCAGCTAAAACAGCTCATTTCCTTATCACCCAATATGCCCTCCGTCCAGTCCAAGATTTCCCGCCCCCAGTCTTCGCCTGCCGCTAATGCTGGCAGAAGCACTCGCACCGCCAACGGTCGTGACGATGGCAAAGAGAACGAGCCAGGTCTGTTCCCGCCCTCCTACTCTACTACCTCATGCTCATCCGCGCCCCTCTAGCCCGTTCGACTCGTCGTGCAGCTGCTCCTGTGAAGCGCTATACAGAGGATTATGATGAAGGTGACCACTCTCCCCTCCTTGACCTTCCCCGCCTCACACCTCACAGAGAGCCACGGGGAAGACGATGATCACTGTACGTCAAAGTCCGTATAATCTGTGACTCGTCTCATCTTGATACCTGTTAGATGTTCCCCACCCCAACGACAACGACGGTGACGAGGAGGACGAGGCTCAGTATGCGCAGGACGCGGCCGCTCATAGTACTCTCCTTCTCCTTATCTTTCCCCGTCTTCTCATTATCTCATCTGTGCAGGTCCCGACCATGACGAAGACATGCCTGGCCTCAGGTCCGACAACGACAGTGAGGATGAGGAGCCCGCTGCTTCAACTAGGACCCGCCGTCTCAGCGCCAAAGAAGCCCAGCGCCGTGAGTGTCCATCCTCTCTTGATATCCGCGACGTTAACAGTCTGCGGGCAGGCGCGGACATTCAAGAGGCCGAAGACCGCAAGATAGCTAAGGCCACCAAGGCCGCAAAGAAACAACGCCAGCAGGAGAACCCTGAGCCTCTTCAAGATACTGTTGTGCGTTACCTTTCTGTGCAGCCATACTGTACGCTCACTCACTGCCGCCTCGTCCGCAGTTCACCTCCCGTGAGGTGCCGCTCCCTGCAAAGAAGACGAAGGTCCTTCAGCAGCGCGACACCCGCGTCCCCATCACCCACCCACGCGCCGTAGCCATCGACCATGCTGCGGAAATTGGCCGTGCCCAGCGCGGGCGCACTCACGAGCCCAGCCAGGACCTCCGGTACATTGTACGAAAACTGCCTTCATTCCTGTGGTGTCTACTAACAAATTTAAGATTGCCCGCAAGGACACGACAGTACCGCGCAACGCGACTGCAAGTACTAGTCGACTCCCGCTCGCTGAAACCCCTCGCCACCACCGCCCGCTTGCCTCGCAAAGCATTGCGGACTGGCGCAGCTCCTCCGTCGCGCCCAAGCCCGTCGTCACTGTGGAGCCCCCTCGTCCTCGAGTACGTCATCAATTTGTCGCCAATTTATTTCTCTGATTCTTCGTAGTCTATCAATGGCAACATATACCCCGCTCATTTACGCCTTAACCTCCACCACCACAACGCCTCCGACGAGGAGCTTCCAGCCGCCGACGATGATGAGCCGATGCCTCGCGCCCGGCCGTCGCACCGTCGCCAACCCAGTCCCAACCGCAGTCGCTCCCGTTCTCCAGCGGCGGGTGAGAAGCGCGCTCGCTCTCCCCAAGATGACGACGATGTCAGAGAGACTCAAGCCCAGAAGGTGAACAACCATCAAGGCCGCTCTCGCGCAAAGGACTACGACGACACCACCCAAGAGCTGGTCAGCGCTGCCAACACTTGGTTCCGTTGCCTGCTCGCGACGATGGACCCCTTCCCAGACCACATGGAGGAGCAAGAGATCCTTGCCCTCGCTTGGGGGAAGGCCTGCGAGGAGCTCAAGATCGTGATGCACTTGACACCGGACATTGCGAAATTGGTAAGTGCGCGCCACCCTCACATAGACTTTTCTGATCTATGGTCAGATTCTTCGCCGCGGGTCTCAAATGCGCGGCGAGCTCAAGACGAAGGTCCGCGCCCTCACGGAGATCGTCTTCGGCTTCGAGAGCGGTCAAAATAAGAAGCACATCAGCAAGAATCGCCAACTCGCGGAGGACTTGAAGGAGGGACTAGGGTTTTGTTACAAGGTGTGCTATCCTCTCTCTGCGTCTATCCTTCTCCCTCACCATGTCCAGGAATCTCCTTCCATCGCCACGGAGCGGAAGGGCCTCTACAAGGCAAAGATCATTCAGAAGTCGGCCAACGTAATGTGGTTTAACAACCGCCGCGACGAAGGCGCCACCCACCCTGACGTGTTCGGCCCCGTCTTCCCCAAGCCTGCCTTTGCCCTTGTCTTGACAGCGGTACGTCCCCTTCGCTGTTTCAAACTCTGTTTCTTATACGCTACCCAGATTGAGTGCTCTATCGATGAGTGGGCGACCGGAATCAAGACCGAGGTCCCATTCACGTCTGCCGATTACCGCTCCGTGTACCAAGAGCACCTCAAGTGCCTCAACGACTTCGAGAAGCACACGACCGAGGTCAATATCAATATCCTCGGCAACATTCTGACACGCATCCACAATATTGGGCGGTGCGTTCCTTATTCATACCTTGTTCTGCGCACATACTAATATGGATCCATAGCCACCACTCCGGTGCGCAACCCATCGCCCCTGTTGCGTCCACCTCAGCTCTTTCCCGGGCTGCTATCGACACCGCCCTTCGGGAGTTTGCCGAGGACGAGGAGACAGAGAGCGAGGGGGAGAACGGCGAGCACTCCCAGTCCTAGTAGATAATATTTGTATTCCTCGTTTTCCTATCGATACCCATTTTGGCCTATTCATGAACTCTGAAAGAAGTCGAATGAGCTCTTGAGTACTATCAACTGCTCTGAAGGCTCTGCCGCTACACAGCTACTGAACTATTTTAGTTGCACGCCTGACTACGGTGACTAAAATAGCAGTCCATAGTTGATCGAGCTGCTATTTGTCGCTACAGAACAGGGGTCAAGCTACGAGACTATACTGGCTATCCCAGGTATGTTGTACTATGGGGTCAAGCAGGTTTTTCCTGATGTATACTCGCGTGGTCCAAATGGCTGAACAACGAGTCTACCGAAGACAAACAAGCAGTAAAGTACGGGTGGTTATCCATACATAAAGCCGCCAGATGCCAACGGAGCACACACCATTCCAGGGGGTCGGGCGTGCTTGACATGCTGAGGACCGGCTGGTCGTTTGAGTGACAGGACTTCCGGTTAGAACCCAGCGGGACCTGACCATTCGCTCAATGAGCTCCTGTGCAAGAGGGGTTCTCCCCTCCCAGGTAAAAATCCCCGGTGTCCACCAGTCTTCAGCAAGTTGTCGCACGGCTGTCCCTTTGCAGTGGTAGGAAGAAAGAAGCGCGTCGACGCGTGACATCACAGTGGCGGTGCACGCGGTCCGATCCGACCGAAACTAAAACTTTTTTATTTTTGGGAACAGGGGGCGGACATTATTTCTGCAAATTGCAATAAGTTTTTCACCCATTTTCTCAGGCGAAAAACACCTGGAAAATGCTGTTGGTTGAAATTCTGAACACTGCCAAAACAAAAAAAAGGCGAACCTCTGGATAGGCCGGGATAGCACCCAAACTGACCAATGTTGAAGAATTTTGTGCCCTTGGAATATTGTTGTAGCTGTGAAGTGAGAAAAAAAATGGCTGACTGAAAATGGTCGGCATTGGAAATAGGCTGAGCACTCTGCTTTGGCCCGCGCTCAACTTCAGATCAAGCCAGAATGTCTGGAGTAATTTTCCATATAAGTGGTAACAAAGCACATCCAATAAATTGAAGTGGTCAAGCTGAATATTGTGATACATCGGACTCACTTAGCTACAAACACAGTTCAGTTGTCAAAGTCCGGTATATCTGTGTATTCCACCAAACTCCCCTCACAGGTATCAAGGAATGTCACTTCATGATACAATCCCTGCCGAGCTTGAGCTGTCACCCTTACCTGCAGTCCCTTTTCCGCAAGGGCACACAGCCTCTGCATTACTGCCACAGAGAGAATGCGCACCCTATCCACCGTGTGTCGCCCCAGGAACAGCTCCATCCTCATGAACCCCATCTGCTTGTGCCGCCTTGGCAGTATATGCAGCATTGCCTGATACTGCCCCATTGTACTTGCAATCATCTCGCTGGGGTCATGCACCTCGAGATGGACAAGGTTCGGGAGAAGTGTTGGACTATGTAGCCTGCGCATCAGGTAGGGGAAGTCCATTGAGTTGGCAACGGTGACACGCAGGTGGCGAATCATATGTGCAGGGCCAAGGATGTACTGCAGATGCCCACTCCTCATGTTTCTGGTGTTGAGGGAGAGGGAGAGCAGGTCACAGTGTGAGCGCTCAAGCCACTCCCGTACAGCCTCGTGATGGACACCTGTATCATGGCTTGTGTACTGCAGGGAGAGTTGCTCGAGGTTGGGTGTTGTCAGCACTGGCAGCATTTGGTCATCCGTGACAGTGAGGGCACGGAGAGATGGGAGGAGCATGGGCGGTAGTCGTCGGGAATTTAACCACCGGAAGTTACACGAGAGATCGAGGATGCTTGGACACGTGCGCAAGATTGCGAAGGTCTGGAGAAGGGTGAAAGAGTGGAGCCGTAGGGTCGTCAAGTGATGCATGCACGCGTCGGCAGCGAACTCGAGGTTGGGAACCGTCCGGATATCGGTGTACGCAAGCAACGGCGCACTTTGGATGATGATGGGATCTGTGGAGTGTGATTGTGTCCCCAAAACAGCCAGTGTGAGCTGCTCCAAGATCGGGAAGTGGTGCATATGCAGCAGGGGCGGCTCGGCCGCTGAGAGGGCGAGGTGGATGTGCTGCCAGCGATGGCTGTAGGGCAGGATGATGTCCATGACAAGTGATGCCGTAGCGCCCGACGCCCGGATTCGAAGGGACAGTGGAAAACTGTTTCCCGCGCGCGAGAGCCACGTAAGTAGGAATTCGATAGGTTGCGTGTCGTCAAACTCGATGGATGTCCAGAGATTTGGGGTATCTAAACAGATGTCGCGCCATTGGCGACAGATTTGGGCAAGAAGCAGAGGAGCCTCTTGAGGGGATGGTGACCAGCGTTGCAAGGCGGGATGTCCATCGACAGGCACCTTTCGGTGCTCATTTTTGAGTTGAAGACAGTGTCCGAATACCTTCGCCGTGATTTCGGGCGGGAAGATGGAAAGAATGAGCGACTGTGGGTCCGTCGACATGACCGCGCAAAAGACAGCGGGGTGTGGCTGCCGTGACGGTAACACAGTCACATTTAATACCCACGGATGCTGTGCCTTGTCGCTTCTTCCCGACGTCCACGGTCTAACAGCTTTCCGGCCTCTTAAAGGTGGACGAAGCTCGGGGTCTCCTTGCCCTCTGCCATGTCCTCTCGAATCGCCCGATGGACTCTGAGCCGCGCCCAGCGGCCACCTGGGAATCCATACAAAGTTTCCCGGAAGATAGACCCATTCCTGACGTCTCTGCCCACCGAAATGCTGTGCGCCATCCTCGACGCAATGGACGATAGATCCCTTCATCTCATGGCCGCCGTCTCGAAGCTTTTCCATCATCTGGCGATCCAATCCATGCTCCTGCGTTACAATCTCTCCCTTTCATCCGGTCATGTCGCGATAACATCCTCCGACGCCCTCCGTGCGCTGCGCGTGGCCCTGGTCTTCCACACTGGCTCGCTCGAGGCGCTCAAGTACACTGTTTTGACCCCCACGTCCCTCACGAAGGATGTCCGTCGCCTCGAGGCCCTGTTGAGACGCCTTTTGGGCGGTTCCAGACGCGTACCCAAGATTTGCATCGATTTCCACAAAAACATCATCGAGCGCCCGGTGGGGTGGACCATTGCGGGGCTGGCGCCGTATCTCCTCACTACGGTGTGCAGCCAATCGCAGACGGCGCTGTTCATCGTGGAGAACGGGATATTCACCTGCAAGCCTAAAAAGCTCGTTCATTGGAACCCGTACACGCGCGACCAGTACTACAAGATCACCATGCACGACGGCTCGCGGCAGTGGGTGCCCTCCATCCGCTCCATCGAGTCCCTCGCCGTCACCTACCCCGTCTGCATCGCTCTCTCCCCGATGCAGCCCTGGAGCATGGTCGTCGTAAACGCGGGTACCATCCACACCCTCCTCCTCGCCATCAAGCTTACCGCCCCCGAATGGGCCGCGATCCTCTCCGTGATCAAGCTCACCCACCTCTACGAGGTGGGCATCTGGGCCGAGGAGATCTCCGCGACCGTCTCCACCGCGTTCCTCAACCGCCACCCGACGCTCATGACGCTCAAGTACATGTCCAGCGCCGCGGCCGCGGAACCGCGTCACCCCGTCGACAGGGCGCTCGCGCTGCCGCGGCTGGGCCACCTCACGGCGCGCGCGCATTACGTCGTGCGCGTACTCACGCCGCGCGTCGGGGACGACCCCGCGCCTTTCCCCGCCCTCTGGCACGTCGAGCTCTTTCCCGACGCGCAGTTTCCCGCCGCGCTCTGGCTGCTGCGCACCCACGTGCCGCTCACAACGCTCAGCCTGTGGTTCCTCACCGCCGCGATGCTCCCCGCGCCCAGCACCACCGACACCGATGCCGTGTCGTGGCCGGTCTTCCCCTTCGTCGAAGCGCTCGCGCTGAACAAGTATGACCTAGACGACGACGACGCCGCAGCGCGCCTGCCCGGTTTCCTCGCGCAGATATTCACCGGGCTGCGCACGCTCGAGCTGAGCCACTCGTTCCCTAAGGCTGCGGGGACGCAGGCGGAGAACCGCGCCGTTTGGAAGCGGAAGTCCGCGCTGGTGCGGCGGATTGCGTGGGCGAACACCGGGGTGACGAGGTACTTGATTGACAAGGAGTTTTTCTCGCCGCCGTGAGGTCTTGTTGGTTTCCCCTTCCCTCTTCCGCTCGCGCTCTTGCTCTTCTTTTTGTCTTCTACCTTACTTTCCTTCCCCTTCCCTGTTGCTCTCAAAATTGTTGCCGTGCGTGCTCCCGAAGTAGGGGATGAAAACCAGAAATCAATGTATATGTATCGAGTATTGTAATCTATGGCCTGCGTTCTTCCCTCTTGCCTCGGCCCGCCAACGGTCTTTCATTTTTTTCTCTCTCCTCGCGTCAAATGGCGAGATACAGCAGGTTTTCTCGCCGCCGTGGTTCACTGACCGATTTTCTTTCTTGCTCTCGTTGTTACCGGGGGCCAGCGAAAAAACCCGGAACTCAGTGGGAATGTAGTACTGTCAGTACCAGCCGCGAATCGACATGTGTTCCCTGTTTATTGCAACCTTTTGTCGAGCTCGAGAAAATCGCAAATTTGGCCGAAGTACGGCGGTCAATAATGTTCTGATCAGGCCGCGTGCAATATCTCTTGTTTCCTGCGCTCATGTCGACGAGCCAACGGTCCCTCATTCTTTCCCTCTTCCCCCCAGAACTCACGGCGAAGATATTCGAACACTGTATTCAACTTAAAAACGAGCACCAGACGGCGTCTGCCGAAGGACATTCCGCCTTGCAGCGCTGGTCACCATCCCCTCGAGAGGCTCCTCTGCTTCTCGCGCAAATCTGTCGCCAATGGCGCGATATCTGCCTAGATACACCGAATCTCTGGACCTCCATCGAGTTCGATGAAACGAAACCTATCGAATTCCTACTTACGTGGCTCACGCGCGCAGGAAACAGTGTTCCACTGTCCTTCGAATCCGGGCGTCGGGCGCGACGGCAGCACTTGTCATGGATGTTATCCTACCTTACAGCCATCGCTGGCAACGTGTCCATCTCACCCTCTCAGCTGCCGAGCCGCCCCTACTGCATATGCGCCACTTCCCTGTCCTGGAGCAGCTCACACTGGTTATTCCTGGGGTGCAATCGCACTCGATGGACCCCATCATTATCCAAACTGCCCCGTTACTTGCGTACGCCGATATCCGGACGGTGCCCAACGTCGAGTTTGCTGCCGACGCGCGCATGCACCACTTGACGACCCTACGGCTCCACTCGTTCACGCTCCTTCAGGTCTTCGCAATCTTACGCGCATGTCCGAGCGTCCTCGATCTCTCGTGCAACTTTCGTTGGTTAAATTCCCGTCAACGGCCGCCCATCCTCCTCCTCCCGTCTCTCCGCGCCCTCACCGTCACCGACGACCAAATGCTGCCGCTGCTGACAACACCCAACCTCGAGCGGCTTTCCCTGCGATACACCAGCGCCGATACGGGCGTCCCACAAGGGGCCGTGGCGAATTGGCTCGAGCGCTCGCACTGCGACCTGCTCTCCCTCTCCCTCAACACCAGGTACATGCGCAGCGCGCACTTGCGGCACGTCCTTGGCCCCGCGCACATGATCTGCCACCTGCGCGTCACCGTCGCCGACTCGATGGACTTCTCCGACCTGATGCACGCGCTGCTGCTTGGGCCGACGACAGTCACACTCCTCCTTCCGCGCCTCGTGCATCTCGAGGTGCGCGACCCCAGCGGGGTGATTGCGCTGCGGCAGTACGAGGCGATGGTGCAGATGCTGCCGGGGCGGCGCAAGCACACGGGGTTTGCGAGGATAGAGCTGTTTCTTGGGCGACGCACTGTGGGTGGGGCGCGCCTCCCGCCCGCGGCGGTGATGCAGAGTCTTCGCGCACTGGGGGAGAAGGGCCTGCAGGTACGGGTGACAACTCGAGCTCGCGATCGACCGGAATCGTATCACGATGCGACGGTACTCGATACCTGCGTTGACGAGAGTCTGGTGGAATATACAGGTATACCGGTCTTTGACGTCTGAACGGTGTTCGAGTCCGATCTCACCCGTAATATCTTAGTGACCCAAGATTATCACCATGTACACTTCTCAATCGTCAGCTCGGCGGAGAGAAAATTACACGGAGGTGTTTTTTTGGTTCTAGGCAGGATTCTTGAAAACGGGTGTTTTTACAACCACAAACCGAGCCGCGTTCTAGCAATTCTTCGTTGAACTGAACGTCGTTTTGGGGACCTGGGCTCAGGCTTGGGCTCGAGCCCTGGTGCGGACCACCACTACATTCAACTGTAGCCCGAGATTTGGCCGGAGTGCGGCCGTCAACGGTAAATGTTCGTATCAGCCACGTGGTGCGTTTGCCTCTTGCTTCCTCCCCCCACAGCCAGTAAGCTGTATCGTTCGAAGATCTGCGGTATTGCTTCTGATACTCTGGCAGGCGTCCTTTTCAATCTCACCGACCCTGTATCTGGCCGAGATGCACAACCTTGTCCCTGGAGTCCACTTCCAAAATCTATCTGACGAGGTTCTTCGTCGTATCTTCGGTTACGCGACGGAGGGCAGTCGTTCAGAGTTCCTGCTTGCTTCCGTAAACCACCGCTGGCGAGAGCTAGCCACTGGAATTCCCTCACTCTGGACGACAATTCATATTAACCACGATCGCCAAACTGCTGCCCTTGGAAACATTCTGCTGCGGTCAAAGGGCCTACCTCTGTCCATCTGTATTCGTCTCGATGCATTCAGATACCGGTTCTTCACCGAATACCTCGAGGCAATCGACACTTTGCTTCCACACATTGCCCGCTGGCGATCCCTCTCTATCACGGCAACGAACCCAGTGCTGCACAACATCCGCAATCGGATACACAACCAACTAATGCCCGGCCTCGAGCACTTTGAGCTCGTCCAATCCGACACAGGCCGCATCCAGCACCTCGGCCCCTTCCTCTTCGAACCCTCGGTATTCCGCTCTCTCCGCCTCGAGCGCACGATGATGTACGCCGCCGACGCCTCGCACCTCGCCGGCCTCACGCACATCGAGCTCGTCGAGTCCTCCCTCGCGATGCTCGACGAGCACAAGCTCCTCTCCCTCGACTACCCCACCCCCGAGCCGCGCCCGCCCAGTATGCTCGCGCTCCAGCACCTCGTCCTCGACGCGAGCAACCCGCAGAAGGACGGCCTCCCCTACAGCCCCGCCTTCGCCCCCGCGCACCTCACCGCCGTGTCCTTCGCGCGCCTCGCCGCGCCCTCGATGGACCTCGTGCACGCCGTCTCGCGCGTCTTCGGCACCGCGCTCTCCGCGCCGGGCCTGCGCTGCGTGTCCGTCGCGGACCTCAACGGCCACGCGCTCGTCATGCTGCTCTCCGTCGTGCGCTCGATTGCGTTCCCCCGGCTTGAGCGCCTTGCTCTCGCGGGGATCGACACGGCTGGGATCGATCACAAAGTGTTTGCGGCGTTTGGTAGGGGTGTGAGGGAGCTCGTGCTCGCCCGCCTAGACGCGGGGCCGATCCTGGCGCGGTTGGTGGATCCAACCGTGTTTCCTGGGTTGGAGCGCATCGAGCTGGACGGGGTGATTATCCCTCGTCCGACTGGTTTATCATGAATTTCCGTGCCGTGCTTAATCTACAGATGAACACTACTCCTCGTGTCGCCGACTCGCCCTTTATGTCTCTTGGCCAATTTGTACAGCATTCCCGACTCCAAACCCCACTTTCACGACCACATAGCCCCGACTCATTGTCTCATTGCACACCATCTCCGTCTCCCAAGCACACGTCCACGAAGACATAGCCTTCCTCATCTACGAAATCGGTTCAACGACCTCCCAGAGCACGGTTTATCTGCGTACCTTCCAACTTCGACCCCGTATTCAAACGAACGCTTCCTTTTTCTGTTTCGAATTCGGCCTCCTCCACATCCGACGAACAATCCACGCTTCCTTCCGGCGCGTTACGATCATCGCAGAGAACCCAATGTCTGAGGCCGGGGTTTCTGCTGCTCCCCCGAGTCGGTCGTTTGTGTTTGTGTTTCTGCGGTCGTTGGGTGGTTAGTGAGTTGACCGTGTTCCGCCGTGCTGGAGGTGCCGCAGTGCGTACTTTGGTCATTGCAAAACGGGGGAAGAGGGTCGAGATACAGTGAGGCTCTAGGAAGGTAGGATGAGCACTGACTCAAGGTTATTAGTGTCTGTTGGAGTCCCGACTGAACTTGACTCGATACGTTGGGTGTTCTTGATTCGGCGCCAATACGGAACATGCTCCGTTAGGCGATGCCGAGTCCTGGCAATCATGATTGCTGCGAATTTGGAAGTCACGGACACTGCATCTTTCGTTCAACCACCATGTCCACTCACCAGCACTCGCGCATCGTTTCTGTGTTTCCAGCGGAAATTACGGAGACCATCTTCGGGCATTGCATTCCAGAATTCAGGGCGAAGACATCTGACGAAAGACCCTCTGCTCTTCTCCTCAGTCAGATATGCCGGCGGCGCTTGGGTCCACTGTTACCGTAACAGAGTCGTCTCACGCGAGGTTGATTCCATATTGGCTCGGAGGCCAATGCAATCAAGTCCTTGTTCGAATTCAGGTGCTACGATGTATTCTTCCGTGTGTCATCTCCCTTTTTCTTTTCGTGATGGAACGTTTCTGGGCTTAGAAGCGTACGCATGCATCCGGGGCGCCAATAGTCAGGAAGGAACAATTCCGACTCACCCTCAGGCCTGAGGCCTGACGTTCTTGACGAATTGAGGTCAGTCGTTTCCGCATCGTATCTCTGCATTTTTCTTGAGCCGTCTGAGAATTTCTTAGGACTTTCCCGCCCCGAAGGCGAGTGTAGAGAGGCAGTTTGTCTCCCATGGGGTTTGAATGCAATTGTGTTCAGTGCAATACCATTATGATGAATTCCTCGTTCGAGTCGAGGTGCTGCTATAGATTGTGCCCGACCACATTTTTACCGAGTTTTCCACCGGATTCAAAACGGGCGCACTACATGTCGAAGCACGGGGGGGCTTTTATCTCCAAAGTGCTTTGACGAATTATCTGCCGAGGAGTCCTTGTCGTTTCTTGACCCGTCTGGCTTTCTCAGGCCCAGGCCAACCAAAAAGAAGCAGTGTGTCGGGCGCGGTTGACTTGAATTCCAATCTGGCGAGTCCTCACCGACAAGGAACAAGATGGCAAGAAGCAGCTTGTCGCACACGCGGTTGACTTGAGCATGGAGGCAGTTTGAAGGCAACCGCGCCGAGTTCAAGTTCTGTGCGATCAAGTCCTTGTTCGATCGAATCAAGGTGCCGCTCTTCGGAATCCTCCACACTTTTTACTGAGTCCTCGCATTTTCCATCGACACGACCTAACCTTCAGAGATCGTGCCTACATACAAAAGCAGTATATATACCACCCAGGGGTTGACGGCGCCTTCCGCCTGTCGAGGTCCTGCTATATCTCGGAGCTATTGCTGTTTTTTTTTCATGCGACGGCTTCGCAATGAAGTAAAGAAAAATCGTACCAGAAAGCAGCATGGTGCGAGGATCCACTAGGACGAGTGTGTCCGGAATTCAAGATTCAACCCTGAGATCCTTGTTCGAGTCAAGGTGCCGCTCTCGTTTCTCCGTCTCGGCGTTTTTCTTGAGCCGTCTGAGAATTCCTTAGGACTTGCCCGCTTCAAAGGCGAGTGTAGAGAGGCAGTTTGTCACCCATGGGGTTTGAATGCAATCGTGTGCCACGGTTCAGTGCAATATGATCAATTCTCGTTCGATTCGAGGGGCTGCCATGAACAGGGCCCATCAAGGTTTTTATCGAGGTTTCCACCGGATTCAAAACCAAACACGCGGGGCTTTCTTTTCAATGCGTGTTGTCCGATTATCTACCGAGCTCCTTGTCGTTTCTTGAGCCGTCTGGCTTTCTCAGGACCACCTCGACCAAAGAAGACATGGAAGTCTCTAGCAGTTTTTCGAGCGCGGTTGATTTCACCCGCGCGTGCTTCAATGCCAGCCCGCGGGCCCATCTGCCATGGCCATGTTGCGACTGCACTTTTGTTGACCCATCTGATCGTTTCAGGTCCTCATCCACTTCGAACATCATACGAGAAAGCAGTATGGTGTGAGGATGCACCCAGGGCTCCATTGACTATGCGAAAGCAATCTCATTTAACCCTGAGGCCCTTGTTCGATTCAAGGTGCTGCTCTCCGCTGTGGGGTTCGACTTTTTGCGAGACATTGATACCGACCAAAAACCAAATGGCAACTGGACACGCGGTTGACTTCAATCGCACTCGTTCCGTGCGACCAAGTGAGTCCCTGTTCGAATTAAGTGTCGCTCTTACTTGTTTCCTATCATTTTCCTGAATCTGATCGACTAGACACCAGGTCCGAAAAAGCAGTATGGTGTGTGGCCGCACGCGGGGATTTGACCTCAATTTGATGGTACTCCCTGGGATCCTTGTTCAATTCGAGGTACTGCTGTGAGCTAGAAGGAAGGACGCCTTTTTCATACGACGGCTTCGCAATTGCAACTCCCGACACGATGCCTGGGATGTTCCAGGAACGCAGTATGGTGTACGCCTGCACACGGGTTTCCAGTTGACAAGGGTTTTCTGACCTGCATCCCCGAGGTCCTTGTTCGATTCGAGGTGCTGCTATCGCCGCTTTCGTCGCTGTTTTTATTGCGTTTTCTTATCTGGGGAGCGCAGTTAGTCCTCGCTCGGCTGGTGCAGATCATAGGGTCAATTTTCTTACTGTGTTCTCGTTCTCCGAGTTCGACTTCCAACGCCGAACTGAACTGCGCGCGCAGGAGTCAATATTCCTCCATCGGGGGTTTGGGGTAAGGATATATACGATACCAGAAGGACTCCAGCCAAAATACGCGACCCTGTTGCGATTGGAGCCCGCGTCGGCGGAATCAACCAGTTGAACCCCAATAGGACGCACGTTTGACGTGGGAATTGCTTCCGTCAGCTTCCCCACCGCTTAACGCCGCTTCCCCACTCCTTCTCTCACAACCACCACCACCCTCCCCGCCCGCATCATCCTCCCTCACCAACTCATACCACACCATATCCACCACGACCCCAAAAGCAATAACCATGTTCTCCCGCTCCCTCCTGCGTCCCCTCCGCATCACCGTCAACGGCGGCAGCGCGTCTCGCTGGCAACGCGCCACTGCCAGCAGAGCCCACACGACGGCCTCGTACGCGAAGGAGGTCGACTCGAGCCCCGCCGCGGACCCCAAGATCCACCGCGTCGACCCGTCGAGCGAGAATGTGCAGAAGCCGCATGAGGTGCGCGTGCTTCGTGCTTTTCATGCGAAAGCGACGGAAATGGGACTGACTGAGGACACGTGTAGGCCCCGTCCGGGAAATGGAGCGCCACGGGCGTGGAGGCGGGCGTGAAGAACGCGCAGGGGAAGGGGACGAGTCCCTCGTCGCAGTCGGAAGAAGGGGAGAAGAAGACGGCGGAGAAGAAGGTGCAATGAGTGGGGACGATGTATGCCGTGCTTTGTCGC
Organism: Mycena filopes; assembly: GCA_029281495.1. Taxonomy (NCBI): domain Eukaryota; kingdom Fungi; phylum Basidiomycota; class Agaricomycetes; order Agaricales; family Mycenaceae; genus Mycena; species Mycena filopes. Next base: position 162,259 of record JARIHR010000070.1, on the reverse strand, counting down.
GAGGAGGGCATGAGGTGCGCTTTCATTTCTTCTACTTCTCTTGAGTGCTGGCGCGAGTGACTAACCCACACGTCCTCAGTAGGCCGGCAGAAACCCCGAAGGCGAACGAACGAACGAATGAATGAATTATTCACTGTACATCTATCTATCATCCTACTCGCTGTCCGAGCCCTGGTTTTCTTGTACTCCTTTGGAACGCAATGACACTCTTGCTGCTTGATTGCTCTACATCCTAGCGCTCAGTTCTCCGACGCCGAAACCGATTCCCCCCAGATACTTCCGCGGGCGCAATATTCATTTCATTTATCCACTCCTCCATCAAAATAGTTCACAAGCGGACGTCGTGCGCGGCGCACCGCTGCATTCTGTACAACCACAGCACGGCGAATGCAAGCAGTTGATGGGGTTCAACTCCCCGCGTCCGTCTGGGCACTATCCAGACTTTTTCTCGCGCGCGGAACTGATCATGAAAACGACCATACCTACCGAGTGCTCGAGGAGAGAGTAATGAGCGGACCTCGTGCATGGCGCTCCGCTGCAATCTGTCCATATAGACCTCGCCTTGAAGCAGCTGGTAGGGTTCGATTCCCCGCGTCCGCCTGAACAGTACCTTCATACCCTTTTCTCGCGCGCGGAACTGATCATGAAAACGACCGTCCCTACCGGCGGCTGGGGAAGAGAGTAAGTAACAAGCGGACGTCGTGCGCGGTGCACCGCTGCAATCTGTCGTCTGAAACTTCGCCTTCAAGCAGCTGGTGGGGTTCGATTCCCCACGTCCGCCTTGCAAGTTGAGACTGTCGCATTTTTACTCCTGGGACATGTCCTTTTTTCAACAAGGGGAAACAAAAAGTGAATCACCCACCGAGGGCTCAAAAGTCACAGAGTAAGCGGACGTTGTGCATGGCGCACCGCTGCATTCCGTAGACCGAGGCCTTGTGTTCAAGTAGTTGATGGGGTTCGATTCCCCGCGTCCGCCTGCCACGACAGCGTTCACCTTTTTCCTCAAGCGCAGAAACTCCAACTGAATCAATTATCAGCTACGGGGTCAAAGACCACGGAGTATGCGGACGTCGTGCACGGGCACCGCTGCACCTCATAGGCGATGCGATGGTAACTTGTACTTCAAGCAGTTGGTGGGGTTCGATTCCCCGCGTCCGCCTGTGCCAGCTATCGAAAGCCTTTTTCTCTCGCGCAGAGAAACTAGATCTGAATCATGTACGGGTGGGTCAAAGATCCACCGCATTCCGCGCGTTCCAGGAAAGTGATTGAGCAGTTGACCAGGGGGTTGAATTCCCAACGTCGGCCCGCCATTCCAGATCCCTCGTTTTCCGAGTGGAACGGCAGCTCAAAGTGAGTGAGCTACTGACGGTTTGGGAGGATGGTTCTCAGTGGACGTCGTGCATGGCGCACTGTTGTATTCCGTAGACCGAGGCCTTGTGTTCAAGTAGTTGACGGGGTTCGATTCCTCATGTCCGCCTTAGTACTCTTGTTGGTTCTTTCTTTTTCCTTGAGAAGGGGACATCAATTACACCATTACACCAATGGCTCGTGAGGAAACAAAGAGAAGTTGTGCATGGTGCACCGCTGCAATTGGTGAGCCGATGCTCCTGCCTGCATTCAAGAGTTGATGGCGTTCAAATCCCTGCGTCCGCCTGATCCGCCGGATTTCTTGTTCTTTTTCGTTGCAGAGATAGACCACGTACCGACGAGAGGATGGATGATAACAAGCGGACGTCGTTGAGCATCAATGAATTCGTCGTATGCGATGTGGTAAGTACAAGCCAAGCGGTTGACGAGGTTCGATTCCCCACGGCCGCCTGAACAGTCCCTCCACCGCTTTTTTGCTCGAGGAGTGGAATGAGATAAGGCACATAGGGAGGAATCCAAAGCCAGGGAATGAGCGGATGATGTGAATGCGGGATCATTCATCAACATCGCACTGTGAATTTGCAGCCGAAGCGTTCGATTGATATTCCCGCGTCCGCCGGTACTCTTCACACCGTAAAAAGAAAAAAACCGGCTGGGTTGATAACGTTTTTGAAATCAGTAGTTTCGGGTCCAGATAAATTCGGACTGAAACGGCACCCAAAACCATTGGATTCCACAGGTTGAAAATGTTGCCAAAGCCGGCAACTTCGGTGACAAAATCAGCCTGCCCGATTCTTTACGTTTCACACACAATTAAGGCCCAGTTGAATTTGGTGCTCAAACCGTGGGTTTCAGCTGCATCCTCGGATCAGCATGAACAATTAGTTTCGGGCCACCTTCAGCATGTGGCCGAAGACAATAGGTTTGAGCCGGCCGAAACCGTGTTTCGGCCGGGCTGAAAACAATAGAACATGGTTTCGGCCAGCCTGGAACTTATTGTTTGAGCTGCCTGGCCGAAACTAGGCCCGAATCCAATTGTTATGTGCTGCCTGAATGTATGGCTGAAACTACAGCTTTCGGCTTCGCCTTCAAGTCGACCGACATCGTGCCCGAAACCGGTGCCATCAGCGCGGCTGAAACTGCCGCCGAATCCGTAGCTTCCAGCAACAATTTGGACCGAGTAAATTCACCGTTTTCAGTCACAGTTTTGGCTGAACTTTATTTGCAGCGTAAACTAATCATTTCAGGAACGTTATGAGCCGGACCTGTTTTTCCCTTTTTGCGGTGTGCTTTTGCTGGCGTTTTTCTTCTCGAGGGGGAGAAATCAAAGAGGAACCACCGACAGACGGCTCGGGAGGATGGTAACAAGTAGGTGTCGTGCATTTCGTAGACCCATCGATTCAAGCAGCTAATGGCGTTTAATTCCCCGCGTCCGCCCTGCGGTTAGCCTGTTGGCGCCTGTCGACTCTTTTTTTAACAAGGAGGATATCAAAATGAATCACCTACCACCGACTCGACAGGAGGGCGGCAAGCGGACGTCGTGCGTGGGGCACCGCTGTAATTCGTAGACCGAAGCTTTGTGTTCAAACTTCAGAAAGTTGACGGGGTTCGATTCCCTGCGTCCGCCCTCATCTTGATATGTGTGTTTTTCTCGGTGCGCAGACGCTAAAAAAAGGTTAGGGAATAAGCAGACGTCCTGCATGGGCATCGACAGCATCGTCTACTCCACTCAAGGACACACCGCATACTAATCCAGCGTGGTATACGGACCGTCTTTTGTGGCACGCTGCAATTCGTTTGCACTCAACATCGGGCTCTGATGCCGCCGAAGAGTTCACCCTGTCTGTGGTTATAGCCTGTTGGCGCCTGTCCTTTCTTCTCGCGCGCAGAAACTAAAATTGACCTCCCTATCGAGAACTTGAGAGGACGGTTTCAAGCGGACGTTGTGGATGGTGCACCGCTGCAATCTGTCGACCGAAACTTCGCCTTGAAGCAGTTGACGGGGTTCGATTCCCCACGTTCGCCTTCGCTTGTCGCTTCTTCCAATCCTTTTGTCAGACAATGGGGATAAAGCTGAGCCAGTATCGGGTCAAAATTCAGGGACCTCGTGCTCGCTGCCCGTGAGCCTCGCTCACCATCCCGTTGGATCACAATTTCTTCGGTCAAAGCGATTTATTTCGATGTAAATAAGGTTAGGGTTAGCCACCCAAACGAGCGAAAAAAAAATGGCCCACCCAGCCGAGTGGCCGTGGTGGGACAGGAAAATATTGAGACGGTGCATGCGCCTAAGCGCATACAAGGCGCAAGCGCACTCTGTATGGACAGGGTCGCCGTGGAAATGGAGTGTTCCTACGCCCCACAGACCACAGGAGGTGAGGGGGTCTATGCCATCAAGGTAAGTATGAGTTGCACAGATGAGGAGGATGTGGTTTTATAGTGCCGACGCGCGCACGGACCAGGTGGGTTAACCGATGTTTGTGCGGAATATATTTATCTCCTTCGAGGACTCGTCCGTTCAAGTTGAACATTGGTTGAACCAATTGACGACTTCAACAGTTTTGTGATGTCTCCGCCTTTGTTACGGGCCCCCCGTGTCCTGTATATACTCCCTTTGTGGAGGTGGGGATAATTCCCGTCAATCAAATCCGCGCCTTGCAGACTGCACAAGTCGGCGTTGACTCGGACTTGGCGTAGTGAAGGAGGTGGATGGCTTTTCGTTGAGGCCTCTTCCAAGGGTGTCGAATATCATGGGGCAATTCATAATCAACATAGGTGTGTAGGCAGCATTGACCGATCCAATGCGAATAAATAACACCCGGTTCTAAGTATTGGCAGGAATTATCCTAACAGGTCAAACAACCATTCAACTACCATTTGCGCCACAGCCTCATCATCATCATCTGTTTTCGCAACAAGTAGATGAAAATCTCCCGTAGACTGCGTGCGAAGCTCATCTACCTGTAGCTTAATAGAGGGCCAGACGTCGTAGTCTCGCTGAATGACCAGAGCAACGGAGTTCAGGCGACAAACCGGTGCCTTGCGCCTGGAGAGGATCATATCGAGATATCCGGGGGTCCAGTCAGCGGGTCCGTCGGTGTCAACATCCGCTGTCCTGTCGTCGATGGCAAAGAACTTTACGCGCGCGAGCTGGGGGGCGAGGGTGAACGCGCCGGAAGAGTCAGACTTGGCAGAAAGTGCAGAGACCACGGCGTTCGCGTCCCTTCCGGACTCAACCCCGGCGGCGACGTACACGAACTCCGTGATCCCTCGATGGTGCTGCAGGATTTCTGTAACGGTACTGGCATCGACGCCGACGACGCGAAGTGCCCGTAATGTGCAGCAGGAGCGCACGACCATGGAGCCGATGTGGTGCGGAGAGTTGATGTGGCGCGGGAGCTCCGAGTCGCTGGGGAGGAGACCGAGCTCCCGCAGCGCCGGTACTCGGAGACAGTCCATGATATCCGAGTGTGAGAGGTAGAGCAGCCGGAGGTTGGGTAGCTCTATCAGCTTGTCGCCGGGTACCACGCGACGGACGTCAGGACTCTGTTCCTCGAGGACATAGACGCGCGCCTCGATCACACTCGGCGCACACTGCCGCAAGACGTCAAGGTGACATTTCCAGGGCCCGTTGAGCCGATATCGGGTAAGCTGAAGGGAAGAGGGCAGTGAAACGCGGGGGAATCTTTCCAACCGCAGGTTGACGCTGCGGAGAGCGGGGGCGTCGACGAAGCAGTCAATGTTGACTTCAGCGGCCGAAGTGCTTGTGAACCATCCCAACGACAAACTGTGCAAGAGAGCAACGTGTCCGCGGATGTCCTCCATAGCGGGGAGGAGTCCCGTCAGAAGGGTAAGGTCCACATCAAACCACATCGCGGAGTACTCCACGAATAGTTCGAAGAGAACAGTTTGATGATGAGCATGGACCCCAGTGCAGTCGGCCTCAAAATGGAGGCGCAAACGCGCGGCCCGGCTAAGCTGGGTGCGGAGTAAGGGCAAGGGGTAAAGAACCGCCAGATCTTTGAAGTCGCTACCGCAGTTGATCGCGATGAAAGACCACAAGGACGGAGAATCGATGGCTATTGCTCGCCAGCGACTGCAAGTGTGGCTTAGCGTCCACGGACTGTCCTTTATATTGGTTCTACCGTCGGATGCCAGCGTCAAGGAGAAAATTTCGGAAAGCATTTCCGTGGGCATACGCCTCAGCGGGGAGAGGATTGCTGCGTTCCGAGCGACGTCGACGACAGCTTCACGTTTATGTTCTGCCATGGCCCCGCTGGTTCCGGTGAACATTCCTGTGACTAATAAATTCAGGGCTTATTCGTTGATGGTCAAGAGAAACGCATACACCCACCTTCAAGTGTGTCGCTTGAGGGAAAATCGAAGGCGGTTTTTGCTCGCTTTGGTCGTTCTTCAGGTCCCTTATATATCTGCGACAAACAAGGTGGCCACAGCGACGCGTCACCTCCGCGAATTTAGTGTGGCCACACGGCCATTTTTGGATGTCTTGTTTGCGATGCATATAGATAGGTCCAATGATGTATGAACGAGCGAGCATGGGGATTCTAGATTTGAACGAAGAAGATTACAAAACATTGAAGAACGATCACCTGCTCAACGAATCCCCCGACCCCAGTTGACTTTTAGGGCGCACGAGCAGAGCTCAATGCGCGGAACCTAACCTGCTTGGTCGGAGAACGAGTTTTAGGTGCACGGTTCCCTCAGGGATTCACAGGATTGAACATATACTTACTTCATACACATGTTCCCGGGAAGCGCTGTTCCACCGGATCCATGACCTTGAGATGCCCCAGCCGACAGGCGCCGACCCACGCTCTTCCCTCCGTACCCAGGAGTCTCCTCGGCCGCCAGCTGGAGGGAACAGAGTGAAATGGCAGTGGACCTAGACTGGCGTACTCTACAACAATCGAGGCACGAGATTTTTTTGTTGTAGAGTCTGTTTAGAAGAGACTAGGCGTACTCAGAATCGACGCCACTCGCGCCAGCGTGGCCTGACGCGCAGTTAACTGACAGCTGCTTGACGGTGCTATCCAGCGGTTTGGTCAAGGTACGGTAACTAGTGAACGCACTTGCACGCAAATCGTTCTTGGTGACCTTGAGCTGCCTCCCGAGCGTTAGCCTGATCCCAGAAGGGTGCCGCATGCGTCTGGGACACACCACCGACTACTCGGGCCAGCGCCAGACTCTTCCCCGCTAGCTTCCACCTCCTCGGAATTTTTGTCGCGTCGTCCTCTTCGGATCCTCGATCTCAACGTCGACCTTGGATGACGGTGAGCATGGTGGAGGAAGAGAGACGGTATTTGAGGCCCCGTGAAGCTCCACCAAAGGGTTGTCCGGAAATTTGGATTTTTGAGGCCCGAATTTCGCGATTTCCTTGTCCGAACTTTGGATTTTTTAGGCCAGAAATCCGAAAGCCTTGTCCGCAATTTGGATTTTCGAGGTCCAAACGGTCAATCTTCTCCCAACTTGTCGCGCTGACGAGAAAAATTCGAGTTCTTCGTGCGTTTCTTGGGCCGTTACTCCACGGCGCCCCTGCTAACGAGCCTGCGGGCGAAAATTCAATTTTAAGGGTGCCACAAGCCGGTTTCCTTACGCTCCCACGGTGAGCACCCTTGTCCGATTTTGGATTTTCGAGGCCCAAACGGCCAGAAAATTTGGATTTTTGAGGCCGAAATCGGACCTTTTCGGCGGACAACCCTTTGGTGGAGCTTCACGGGGCCTCGGTATTTGGCGACGAGTGTGATTCGTAACAACGCGTCACAGCCACCGATCTTGGCAACTGGGGATCTCCTGGCTCTCTTAAGAACAGAAAATTCTCTGGAGCAGTATTAATAGGTATTGATACGATTTCCCCCTCCCACAAGCGGTGTAAGTGAGTACTGTAGTACTGTAATATTTCATTCAGATCGACACGGGGGGTGACGCGTGACAAAATTAACAAGTTCGACAATTCGACAGCGGCCTGAACAAGGTGTGACCTACAAAAAAAATCGCTAAAGGCCCCGAATCATGCAGTCAAGTTCCGCCTTGACTTCTGGACATTTAGGAAATATTTAGATCACTCAGCTGGGTACAAGTCAAAATTTTGTGAGACCTTTCTTCTGCAACGGTATTTCAACCGGAAATTTCAACCAAGCAGGAATTTCAACTTGAGATGAGCAGATTTGACCCAAATTTTACACAAAAGGTGGATTTATGGCCTTCAGCAGTATTCCCCGCCCACCGCAATGTTTTTGCCTCCGTGACAACCCGTCGGACCTATTCGACATTGGTCGGGGTGACGCGTTACCTCGACCAAAATTCGTGATCGACAAGGGGGTGCGTGACGCGTGACCCTTTTTATTGCGGCAATAATTTTTTCTCGATTTATGGGATTTAAAATTTTCGGAAAATGTCGGGGGTCGTGTCGAATTGAACGAAATTGTACAGTAGTACGACTCGCTTGCTTGAAAATGTACAAATTTCAACCATAATATTGTTTAGAACGAAATAATATCTGTATCTCCGTCGTATAAAATGTGTGCCGATAGGCACCTGCAACAGCTTCGCATCCGCATCCTTCTCTCGGACCGCTACTCTTCTGCACAACACGATTTCAACGCCAAGTTCAAACCTCCGACTTTTCCGCCGGTGTGGAGGTTCCAAAGCTTCGGGGCCCAAGCAGAACTTCGGCGCTCAGGCATTGCGCCTCGTACCAAGCTGTACAAAAGGCGTCCACCGTCCCGAGGATAGCGCCGACCTGTGCGGCCCGATGCAACTCCAGCAGAGTACCGTCGTAAGAACAGCGGGCCAAAATGACGTTGCCGACGACGTAGGCCACCGTTTCCCTTAGGAACCGCACGCCAGCAACCGTGGCCACCAAGCTGAAAAAAACCTTGTTCGACTCTACGCTAGTCTGGTGTTAACCGCGCATCAATGTAGGGAGGGGAGGGTCCGGTTATTATATAATCATCGGAGTTTGAATTACCCCTCCCCACCATTCGATACACCACCACCATTATCTGCCACAACTAGCATGCCAAATCCACTGGGAGCCTACCTGCTTAGCCTCCGGTCTTTTTGGATCCCCACCGCTCCCCGTATTGAATGCAAAACGCAAACGGGGCTTGGTCAGCGGCCGCACCATCAAACATCGGCATTGCACTCCTGGACTCGAGTCGAAAATCGGACTTGGCCAAGGTTTCGAAAGGCCGCCAAAAAGCACGACCGAGGTACAAAATCAATGAAATACACGTCGTGAGTCTCAAACTCGACACCGCGAAATCCGTGATTATATAATAGCGCCGCCCTCCCATCAGCGGAACAAGGGAATCGACAGACTACAACAAACGAGGTACGAGATTACTGTTGTAGCGTCTGTTTATAAGAGACTAACTCTACGCTGGGTGAGGTCCTGGGTCCGAACACTTGGAGCACCATCATGAGGATGCGGATGGGTAAGTGAACGATTCTCGCAGCAACGGCGACGAGTGGTGCGGAGTTGAACGTGAGGGAGAGGTTCGGGTAGGCAAGCGTGTGGATGCCATGCCCAAGAATCCCGAAGAGGATGTATTGGGCTGAGAATATTGCGAAACTCGCGGTGTGCCCAATGACGATTTGGACGATTTCAGACTTTGTTTTGGGTCCAACTTGACGCGATTGGGGTGCAACACTGAGCGAGGTGAGGCTACGGTGGAGAGTGAGAGCCATGCTAGCCTATAGAAGCAAAATGAAGGTGAGCGCAGAGCTGAGGGTGATTGAGTGAGTAAACCGACCAACTAGATGTTGAGGATTTAGCGGGTGAGGAAGTCGTTGAACGTCTCTGACTTTATACGTACCCAGGGAGATCGGGATCACCGGATGTGGCCATCGCGTGGGCTGGCGAGGGACCAGATTAAATAATTAGTGTGGCCACTGGTGGACCCACGTTACTCAGCGTATACTCAGCTTCTATCGAGAAGCTAGACACCACTGTCGCGAAATTTATCAAGCCATTCGCCGTAGATGCGGTCAAAAGACTTCCATTCCCCGAAATTTAGAGAATGAATCGGAGAGCTGAGTAACGCGGAAGATCCATCCAAGATTTCACCGCGCTTGCTTAGAACGAAAAGTTTTGGCAAGGATTCTTGCATCCCGAAAATCCAAAGGTTCAAGGCGATGGACCATGGTGGGTTTGCCGAGGGGGAAGTCAGCGCGTTGCCGGTGAATTCAAAAGGTCATTTCAGTTGAATCGCAGACGACATTACCATTATATTAGATACCAGTCCGTCTCTTCTTCCATTCTAGTCTGTCCTAAATGTGGAAGCACAAATCTAAACTCTCGGTAAACTCACGGTGTGGCCACATCTAGTGATCTCACTGGTGACTCGGAGGTTATCCACCGCTGAGATCGGCTGGGATTTTGACTGTGGAGCCCGGAAAATGAGCGTCCTCTGGCGTAAAGGTTTATCGACTATCATGGTGGAGTCTGACTAGGTGAGACCACCTCTAGCGGAGATTTACTTACTTTCGCAAATCGATATTTAGTATTTAGACAACCGCACCAGCTCCTCGCCCACCTCCCCCGCTCTTGCCTCTCTCAGCGCCAGCGATAGCTTCTCCGCATTCGCACGCAGTACAGCCCCCCGCTCCCCCCGCGCGCCCTTGAACACGGTCTTGAACTCCTCTGTCGCGTCTTCCACCGTGCCCGTGATCTTGGGACCACCACGCAAGGACGGACCGATTTGCGGGCCCGCGCGGACCTAATATGTGGGTAAATCGTCTGTGGAACGCGTGAGGGAGAATCGATCACGTACTTGCAGGAGCTCGATGCCGACGGGGTTGGGCCCAGAGGAGAGAAGGTTGGCGTTTATGGGCTGTTCGCCGCCGCACGGCCAGAGAATGAGCGGGATGCTCTGCACTAGCGCCTCTGAAATCGAGCTAATTTGAAGACGTAGCATCAGTATCGAATTCAATGACCCGCAGAAGCAAATAAAACGCACTTGAACCCTCCGTGCGTGAGGAACCACCCAACGGCTTCGTGCTGCACCACCGCGCGCTGCTCGACCCAGAAGTCACAGATGAGACCCTTGCCCGTTGCGTTTACGCGGTCGATAAGGTCTTGCGGGAGGGTTGCTAGCTGGCCGCCGAGCGCCAGCACGAAAGGGAACGGTTGTTCGAGTTCGAGCAGAGTGGTGATCAGCGCCTGGACGTGCTGCGGGGTGGCTACTGGGAAGAAGAGAGACCTGGAGCGAGAGGAAAACGTAAGAGGTCCTTCTCGACGATGCAGGAGTTGAACACACCCAAAGGAAATATAAAGCACGGATGTCGGTCCAAAGTCCTTCACCGCCTTGTCCAAGAAGGTCTTCAGGACTTGATTGGAAAGCACAAACGGCGTCCCCTCATTCCAGCACAACTCGTGCGCCTGCATCCCGACCGCGAACAACTCCTGCTTCCGCTCTTTGTAATACTCGCGACCGTATGGGACGCCGATGGGCTCCAGGCACGTACTGCTGGCGGCGATGTACCCGTCCACCTGTTTGCACATCTTTTGCGTGAAGGAGAACAGCGTGCCGAGCCCAGGGGGCGGGGGCCCGGCAGCGTATGAGAGGCGCTCGTAGTCGTACATATCGGGGATACCGGGGAGCTTGAGGACGATACCGGAGTGCTTGTCGCTGCCGTTCCACGCGTCGCCGACCTTGAAGTTAACGCGGTAAGCTCAAGTAAGGAGGCCAAAGAACGGATGACCACGCACCTGCTGCAGAATGACCTCCAAGGTGCGGTCTCCACGCCGTGTCTCGTCTGCGTAGATTTCTTCCGCAATCGCGGTAAAATCGTAATCGTTCAGATGTGAGAGCATGGACGAGAGACCAGACGAGAACCAAACGAGCATCTTGCAGTCGGGACCGAAGATCTGTTTGGTGGGCCCAAAGACCGGGCCTCCGCTGAAGAAATCTAACTGCAGAGGGAATTGAGGCGGTGAACGAAACAGAGCCGTGAAAGGAATCGCACGTGAACTGTCCGGGGTTTCGGCCACCCTTCGGAACCTTCTACCAGTTGAGGAATCGTCTGCATCCAGCCAGCGAGAAACTGTTCAAAGGACTCCTTGAAGGCCGTGGGGCTGAAAGCGATACTACCGGAGTTCAGCAGCGCAACTGAAAAGATAGGATTCTATAAACGTACTTCTTCTGCCCGACAGCGATAATCCGAAGCCTGTCCTTGTCGTGGGTGCATCCAACCAATTCCCCGGCGACCTTATCCTCTAATCGGCGTCAGCAAACCCCCTACGTTGGATCTACGCGATATGCGCCATACCGACGAGAGCAGAAATCACAATCGTGATCCCGAGGGTAGAGTCCATCTTGAGCATCTGGCTCGCGATGTGGAGGTAGCTGACGACATGGCCCCAGGCGGGCGGGAGCATCGCGACGATGTGGTGGGTGGGCATTTTTGTTTTGTGTTGGTTGGGGACGAAGAGGGAAGAAGTTGTGCTGTTTCAACGTTCGGGAGCACCCTTTAAGTACGCAGTGTGGATCCACGATCAGGACAATGCTGGCGGTGTTGTCGGTTTCGGCGGCGGTGTATGTGGGCGCAATTGAATGTGGGCGGGTCGGAGGCGTAAGCGTTACACGGGCGTGTCGGGGTGTGCCCTGAAGATCAGAGATGGTTGATCGAATTGACGTGGGATTTCCCGTCGGACCAGGTTTCAAGTTTGAAGTTTGAACGTCTCAGCTCCTATAGGCTCCTATCGGCTCCAAATCGCGCGGCTGCGTGCACCTGGTTGAACCCTGTTGAACTCTGGCAAAACCCGCCCCCAGTCGCCCAATCGAGGTAATGGCCGAAAATTCAACCGTGGGAAATAACCATCACAAAGAAAAAGAAAAGAAACAAAAGGGAACTCCCTCGCTCACCCGAAAGCTTTCGCGACCTTGTTGTTCCCCAAGTCTCATCCGCCCTAAAAAGTATGTCAAATGCAGCGACATTCCCGCGCATGGCCGCATTCCGAATGCTGGGGTCAGCACCCGCACGGGCACCTACTGTCATACTCGTAAACGTCCGTGGTGCCCACGATGCCCGAACAAGTCTGAGTTGAATTTCAGAACCGCGCCCTTGCGAGGGGCTCGCTGAAACTAATGAATAGTCGGTCCTCAAACCTTTCCGTTAGACCAAACGGGATGAGGAGGTTCGGATAGTGGCACTCTTCGCGAGAGATGAGGAATCTCTCTCACTCTCGTTTGAACGAGCTCACGAATGGGCATTCAAGGTGTGCCCCTAGCACCCGATTGACTGCCAGCGACGAGCGTGCGCCTCGCTTACACGTGACAATTCGGAACGTTCCGACGGCGCCGCCGCGGCAGGCTCGTGATGCGTGTGACATGTCAACCGCCGTCTTTCCACCACCACAGCAAAACGAATATCTTGCCATACAGCTGCGCTCAAGGTGTGAGCATCGATATCTCGCAATCTTATTCTCAACCTCGTAGTCTCGAACAGCATGCCTCAACCATCGCCCTCACTTGGCTTCCTTCTTGAGCAGCGACTCGAGTCACTCGAGTTCCCCGAGCTGAACCACTTGTTGGGAAGGAATGACCCTCCTCTTGAGTCCGAAATCCAAGCTATCCACAAAGCCATCGCTTCTGGTCAGACCCGAATGGACGTACTGGATGCGCAGATCCGACTTTTGCAGTCGACACTGGCGAAGCTCCTTCAAAGCCGCTCTGAAACTGCCCAGCTGGTTCAAAAACATCGGGGAGTGCTCTCTCCTGTTCGCCGCATACCTCCTGAGCTACTGGGCGAAATCTTTGGGATGGCCTCGGGCGACACGAGCGACGCCGACTGGCGAGAGCCTCCCTGGTACCTCGGGCAGGTTTGTTGCGCTTGGCGGCGAACGGCCCTAGCAGATACATCCCTATGGAACTCCATCACACTTTCCCCATCCCAGTCCTCCGAGTCGTCCATCAACGCCCAACTCATCCGTTCAACCGGCGCACCACTCGATATCTATTGGCCCGACAGGCGACACATGAAATCCCATGCACTCCTCGGTATCGTACTCCCCCACTGCGAACGGTGGCGTACCCTGCGCATGAAGATGGACTATTACGACGATACCCCTGCTCCACTGGCTCTGCTCGTCCCCATCACGGGCCGCCTCCACAGCCTGCAAACCCTGGAGATGGACTGGGCGCCCTGGAAAATCATCCCACAGGTCTTCGCCAGCGCCCCGAAATTGCGCACCATCCTCCTCGGCAGCGTGGAATACAACCAAACCAGGTTCACAGCCGTAACCCATGCGCCGTGGGGCCAGATAACGCGCTACCGGGGAATCTGCCGTCCGAATCTGCACCTCGACATCCTCGCTGCCGCGCCGCGTCTGCGGATCTGCAGCCTCGGGTTCATGGGGACGCACACCTTCGATCCCCTCGCACACCCGGGCGGAGTCGTGCTGCAGGATCTGCGCCGCCTTCGAACCGCGCAGGCGTTTATCCTCCCCCACATCATCGCCCCCGCCCTCGAGGCGCTGACCTGCACCGCGATCGCGTGGCCTTCCGACCTCCCATTCCTGCTCTCCACGGCCGACGCCACCGCGCGCACGCTCACCACCCTCGTCCTCCTGCGGTGCTCAATGCGCGCGGAGCTCCTCGCCGTCCTGCGCGCCCTCCCCGCCCTCACGTCCCTCCTCCTCGAATCGGACGAGCCGGAGGAGTTTGATATCTTTGCGCCCATGACTCTCTCTCCCGGCTCCAGCGACGACAACGTCACTCTTCCCCCTTCCGAATCCAGCAGCGACGACATCTGCCCCAATCTCACCGAATTTACGTTCGGGTTCTACGGCGATCCGCCTGCGTCGTTCTTTGCGATGGTGGAATCCCAACTCATTCGAGTGCGGCTGCGTGGGTTATCCCGCCTGCGCGTGTTCTACAGCCGCATCGTCGCAATCGAACCGTCGGAGGAGTTGGTTGGGTGGCTGGGCGTGTTGGTCGAAGAAGAGAGGCTCGATGCGGCCTTCCTGGGGGCGGAGGATGCGGAGCGGTTGACTGAGAGTCTCTCCGTCTAACACTTGGAGTGGTGAGTTCCAAAATCGACGAACGATGCGTCGATTTATTGTTCTTCGTTCTCCACTTATATTAGCCTCTATCTTTGGATGTATTCGTCTTGGTTCAATGGACGCCATCGTTGACGACGGCAGCAGTGGGGTGACTGGAATCAAAGCGTCGACAACCTGATACCACTATAGATGTACTAAGGTTCCGAACCTTCCTCGCTCTCGTCGTCGAATGAGCTATCGTCCTCTTCCTCTGCCTCGTCCTCATCCTCATCCTCGTCTTCATCCTCGCTCTCCTCTACAACCTCATCTTCATCCTCGTCCTGGTCCTCGTCCTCGTCCTCATCTTCATCGTCATCCTCGCTCTCCTCTTCATTCTCATCCTCGCTCTCCTCTTCGTCCAAACTCTCAACTGCCTGAACATTCACGACAATCGTCCCGACAGTGGGCAACAATGCACGATAGTCCGCTTCCGTGTACTCCCAGGAATCGAGCTCAATCCGGAGCGCTGGCATGTTGCAGGCAGAGCGAGCCACCAGACCCGTGACGACGCTGGGCGGGATGTACGGTGTGGAAAAGATGCGCAAGTTGGTGAGGCTGGGCAGCGTCAATTTGCCCAGAAACTGGATGAAGGCGTCGGGATGCGTCTGGTGGATGTGGAGCCCGGTTAATGAGACCAGGGGTGGGAGAATCGACGGGACATTTGCCATGATATCGTCGGAAGCGGCTACGATGTCGACCACCAAGGACAAGAGGTTCGTCGCTAGAGGCAGAATGACGAAAACTTCGTCCGGGTAAGTAGCGCTTAGGACGAGTGATTTAAGCTGGGACCACGGGAGGAGAAGCAGTTGGCCGAGGGATGCGTGCATGAAGACGCTTTCCAGCTTGGGGGCACAGTCGAAGACCGGCAGCGGTTCGTTTCCGAGGAATGTGTTGTCCGGGGCGTTCGTGACATGGAGTGTCAGAGCAGCAAGCAAAGGCATGTCCGCGCGCAGGAGGTGCAGGTCGCAGAATGGGATCTCGAGGGAAAGAGCTTCCCAGCGGCTGCGATGACAGAGCAGCACCTCGAGAAAGCGATGGATTGTATGCCCCGCACCTGACATCCGAAGCCGCTGCCTGACGCCGAGGAATAGCGGGCGCGCGCCGGACCGACTCAGCCACGTTTCTAACGTAGGAAGCTTGTCGGGATGAGATGCGATGTTCTGTGGGGGAACCATGGAAAGTCTATCCCAGAGTTTAGGCGTAGACAGCGCGATGTCCCGCCACTGGCGGCAAATGCCACAAAGGAGGAGGGGAGCTTCGAGGGTCGACACTTTGGGTGCGGCTTCACGTACACGGACGAAGATCTCCGATACCAGCTCGTTGGGCAAGGTCAAGACGGGATATATGTAGGCGTCGAGATAGGATTTCCAAGTGCTCCGTTCGAGTGAGAGCTCTTTAATGGAATCTTGTAGGGCAGCAATTCGGGTATCGAGGTCGGCGATGTGGGCGCGAGCGACTCCAGGCTCGACGACGCCTGAGCTGACGGTAGGAGACGAAGGCATGGTAATGCCTAGAGTCGGTCGACGTCAGTATTCCGGGTGAAAAGATCGAGCATTTCGGCGCTCTCACCCTTGAGAATTTTTGGGGGATAGTCCCGTAGTTTTGCCGGTTATGCAGCGGTTACCGGCAGTTCAACCTGAGGGCTTCGAGCAAAGAGACGTCTGGACTCGATGATGGGAGAGGACAAACGATGGGGTGATGTGACTCGGTGTGACATGCGTCCTTTGTCTCTTGCCACTACCTCATTTTCGCGCTCAGCGTATCCCGCTCAATCCAAACATTAGGACCCGTAGCCAAGGTGTGCTGTTCACTTGCACTAAGTAGACAAATATTTCGACTCATCGTGGTTCTCTTTAGTACACACCGCCGCCAGCGCTCAATTTAAAATTTTACCCCTCGTTCCCTCATGCTCGCCCACCTTGCCGCGGATCGCATTCGTGTCGCAGAGCTAGAGGCTCAAATACTGCATCTCCAGAACTGCCTCCGTGACCTGGAACTCGAGAAACACCTCACACAGGATCGCCTCGACTCGTACTACTATCCAGTTCTCGCTCTGCCGAACGAAATAACCTCCGAAATCTTCAAGCACTTCCTTCCAGTCTTTCCCTTTCACACGGCACTCACAGGAGCTTGCTCGCCCACCGTCCTCACCCATATTTGCCGAAAATGGCGCGACATAGCGCTCAGCACCCCAACACTCTGGAGTGCGATATCGTTAAAAGACGTCCGCCTTCCTTTCGCGTTGGCGGTGGAAATAGCCGACCTCTGGCTCACTCGGTGCGGTCCTGTCCGCTCTCAATCCATATTAATTGCAGAAGTGATGTATCGACGTTGATTCCCCGAATATTCGAACAAACAGCCCGCCTGGCGGAACTAGCACTCGATATCACATCATTTGACCTCGTCGCCACCTCTCGCTCCATGCCTATGCTTCGGTGCCTCGACCTGCGCATTCGAGTTGACCAGCATGGCCCTTTACCACCCACCCCTCTGCCACTGTTCAGCGACACACCACAGCTGCTGCGCTCCGTAGCCCTCAATGACATCTCTGCGGTCCACATTCAACTTCCGTGGGCGCAGCTGACGTCGGTGTGTATATGCCCCCTGTTCCCGGGCCAATGTGCGCCCGTCTTGAGACAGGCACCCAACTTGCTCCATTGTCAATTGGTGTTCAAATCCAATGGCAGTGTTCTAGCGGAGCTCACCCTTCCTGTTCTGGAATCACTGCAATTGTACGACGACTGCGGCCTCGCCGAAAGTGGGATCGGGGATCTCGATAACCTGACAGTCCCTGCGCTCCGCGACCTCACCATATCCGAGTCGTTCCTAGGGGAGGATCCCATCGACGTGTTGACCCGCTTCATCACCAAATCTCACTGCAAACTCCAAGAAGTGTGCATCCTGGACGTGGAATATCCAGGGATTTATCGCGCGGCGTTCCCGTTGATTCAGTTCACTCTCCATCTTCTGGGTGTGCCGGATTGTACGCCGACCTGTCGTTTCTATCCTCGAATTCCCATTGATCGTGTATAACAGGAGATCGTGGACCTTGTGGGCCGCCGCCGTCGAGTAGTTGTTTCCCGCGTCTCTATTGACCGGTCGCGCACTCCGTCGTTGTTCACAATATACTCCTGCGCTCCCGTTCCCTTGGCTCAAAGAATCGATTATTGCTCGTGTCTCAATCATACATCGTATCTGTGCCATCCATCTGAGCAGAAGTGGGGTTGATTAACGTTGATTAACGGTAAGGAAATCATCGGTTCAAGTTCAAGTTGAAGTTCGAACTTATCGATTGCCCGGCCTAGTATGTATCCAAGCGGGAATCATGAAGCTGCACAACTGCAGAGGCGAAAAAGCGTCAGACAAATAGGAAGGGATAAGCTAGGCCGCAGCGGGAAGTGGATTTTTCTTGGCGAAGCATGTTTGCCCATTCTTATATACTACAGAAGATGTACTAGGATATTCTACGAAGGTCAGGTTGAAAGTCCAAAAGGGGAAAGAGAAACTACTGGAATGTTCCGGCGTAGACCCGCTGCCTCAGGTAAATCCTACAACAATTCACTTTCTACCTTGTCACAGAACCACCAACTTCGTTGCCGGTGATGAGCGCTTTCTGTTGGGGAGGAAAGGCTGCACGGTTGAGGGGAGGATGTATCTCTTTCCCCAAGGCTCGGTCATAACTCTCTTGATGCCCTTGACGTTGTTCCAGACGGCGGTTGTTAACAAAATCGTAAATTGAAGACGCTCCATATAATCGTGGCACCGCGGCCCAGTAAGCCTCTCTTAGAATATCATCCATCCACATCGATCGCGGAGCCCCGCACAGAATCCCTCGTTCAGCAGCGGATGAACAAAGTCTTACCTAGTCAATCACGAAGAATGCATTTAAGCAGACGAGAAAAATTGGAGAATAAACGAACTCACGATTGACCTTGCCCGGAGGTGTCTTCGCGATGAACTCTTCGGCAAGTACCCAGTAATCCCTCCTCCCCCGAGCACCAGCGATCCAGTCGGCCCGATGATCGTTCTCCTGCGATATGAACACAAAGCGCGTGTCTTCCAAGATGGGGGAACCATCTTCCTCCTCCTCAACATCGCCGAACACATCATCATAATCCAACCCCAGGAACGCGATACAGAGGAGTTGCGGTGCAGCGCACAGCTGGAGCGCGAACGTCCTGTCGACGATGATGTCGTTGAAGGCGATGTGCGTGAGGTGTGGCATGCGGGCGACGTCGAGCTGAGCCTCGTACTCGGCATCGAGAGGGCCGATCAGCTCAAGGTGCGTGAGGGTGCGGAATATGGGGCGGGGTAAAGTCGAATTTGGGGTAATTTAGAAATTTTCCGTGGTTGATGTCGACGAGGGGCTTGATGGTCGTCGTGAGCCGTTGCAGACCGACCATCTCCGTGAGCGTATTGCAAGTTTTCTCTTCGGGATGTGACCCGAGATGCGCGAACAGGTTCGTGGTGCGGGTGCATGCAGTTAAGATGGTGGCGAGTAAGTCAGGATGAACCTCTTCCGCGGCGTGGATGAACATGTGGCGCACGGCCTGGGGGACGTTGAACCCCGGACGGCTCGGAGTCGCGATGCGGCACAGGAACCTTTCCACGGACAAGACGGGGAAACCGCCGAGAATGGGGGCTCCCGAGTGCCCTGACAAATCAGACGCGAGGAAGAGAACACGGTAGAGCAGAGGCTCAACCCTATGGGCATGGATGAGTGCTACTGTGAGGGATTTTCTCGCGTACGTGGACGAACCAGTCTCTGACCCGCCACGCAACCAACATGAGGTTGGGGACACTGCGCAAGTTTGAGGAAGCAGCGACTTCAAAAATCAGGCGTTCGATGTCGGGCGGGAGGATGGGCTCGCCGGGGGCATGGGGTATGAGGTGGAGGACCATTTGTCGTGGAAGTTGGTGGTCAAGGTGCAACAGCCTCGGCAGTCAAATCATGACGATCACCTCGGCCATTCTCGGCAAACAGCGGCAAACCCACAGTAACCCACTTACTATTTTGGCCATTTTTGTATGGAACTTAAATGTGGCTAGGGTATTGCCTGAGACATAGAAATTGTAAAATGTCGCTTGAAATTTGTGGACGACGCGTGAAATGACCGAGTTTCGAAATTCGTCGAATGTAGAAGTTCGCGCGTGTCATGTTTGTATCACAGGTTGATGGGAATGAGCTCATCACAGCTCTTTCTCACGAACCACCACCATCCATTTTTCGACTGCCCGTTCGGGTCCTTCCTGCGACTCCCCTGCCAAGATCTCAACTATATACACTACGGCCTCTTCGTCAAGAACTCCCCCAGAACGTCCATGTACTTCTCACGCTCCTCAAAGTGAATCATATGGCTCGATTCCTCGAATTTGACCCACTTTACGCGTGGAATCTGGCGAACGAACGGCGCAAGGACCAAGTCTTGGGCCTGGTCATACCGCCCATTCACCACCAGCGTTGGGACGTTGATCTTGTGCGCCTCTTGGATCATCGACCATTTTGCTAGTGTTCCAGTCGCCTTCCAGACCGATGTCCCAGTCCTATAACGTCGTCAACAAACGATTCAAGCTCTCTGTCCTTCGCTCTCACATGGTCACCGAGCTTGTGGGGTCCTTCTGGATGCATTCAAATCCCTCCATGATCGCCGTCGGAACGGGATTCAGTCTGCACAAATGACGCGCGTAAAACGCTCCCACTGCCTCGCCATACTCCTTGCTGTCCGTGGTCCCCTGCTTCTCGTGTTGATCCAAGACGTCCTGAATCTTGCGCGGGAGTTTGGTGCGCAAGACATTCTGCGCCTCCATCCACAAATCCATGGACGCGGGGGTGCTGGCCAGGACGAGGTGCTTCAAACCATGTGGCCTCGTCGCTGCGTGCCGCGAGCCAAACATTCCGCCCCACCTATACACCCCACATCGTCAACAACCGCAGCATGGGCCCAGAACGATAACGCACGAATGGCCAAACAGATCATAATCGTCCCGTATCCCCAGCGCCGAAAGCAAATTCTCCAGTTCCTCGAGGAAGAGCTGCTCCGTCCAGAATACCCCGTCTCCAAGCTTCTCGGGGAGGTGTGTCGAGTTGCCCGAGCCTATCTGGTCGTACAGAACGAGCGGGATAGCGTGCGCCTCCGTGAGGTCGGAGAGAATGCTTAAGTAGGCGTGGTTTACGCCTGGGCCGCCGTGGAGCTCACCGAATATCTTGTACCACGTCTTGCAGGGCTTTCCGGCGGAGGGGACGACGAAGGGGATCTCCCCTTCGGTGACGGTGGGCTGCGGCATCGTTGGTGTACACAACACCCCACCAGCTGCGGTGTCTCTAAATGCCGAAGATGGCCGATGATCACCGCTTCTCCCCAGTTCCGCTCGTCCCTCGTGTCCCTCTTCTCTGTGCTTCGACAAATCTACGGTGGTTGACCTCGGCGCTGTCTTAATGGTGAACGTTCTGCGGCCGATCTCTAACCTTTACAACATGGATCCCCGGGTCGAAGTTCTGCGTTGATGGGAGGAAGAAGCCCCGCAGACGAAACGGAGTATCATGAAGGCTGCGACTCCACCTCAGACATTCAACGGGTACTTGCAACCACCCAACCCCCCGTTCTCTCTTTTCTGCCTGCAATGTTGAGCATGACTTCAGCCGACCAGTCCCCCGCGAACCGGAACTCGCTCCCAGTCCCATCGAAGTACCTCTTACATCTTTCCTCGAGTATCGACCACGAATTCACCGTCGACTTCAAATCGATGACATCCTCATTGCTGGCTCCCCTCGCGACTCACTACGCGCGGAGCACTTATTTGGGGACGAGCAGTAATCACCATCCCGACGGCACGGAGCATTCTTGTCCCGCTGCGCGCCGTCCGCGACTGCGGTCGGCCGGCAAATGCGCCCGGTGCAGTGGCGCCATCCCAGTGGCAATCTTCCCGCGGATATTACATTCAATCCCTCCGACTCTGCGATTTCGAACCACTCTTTGGTCGTGTTGTGACATCTTTCCAAACGCGTCGTGACCACGTGATCATGTTGAAAGGTAGAGAGTCGCTCTACTTTCGTGGTCGGTCAAATCCTTCCCCACGGTATTTTGGACCCCGGGGTTTCCTTCTCGTACAACAACGACGACGGACGTCGGGGCAACAGTCTCGGATCAGCGTTACCACAAAGATATGCGGCCTCCGTCAGTCTCAAACCGACATGTTCACCTTTAAATCACTTGCTTCAAATCCTCGCTTCCTCTGAAGACCCCCTCGGCCTTCCACCCCTCTTCACTACTTCATTCGTTGACCAATCGCACTGCTGGCATGCGATTCCAACTCCCCACCTCCACCGCTCTTGGGCTCCTCACCGTCGCCGTGCTGGTCACCGCAGTGTTGTCGTCGCAGTACCACATTGACACCCATCTCGCCCGGCGCCACCACCAGCTCGGGAACCGCCAGCCTAACCCCGCCCCACCCGTTCCTCCCGCCTTTATCAACAACCGCCGCGCGTTCAAGAGGGGAGAATCCGAGAGCGCCCTCTTCGCGACGACCTCCGCCGCCCCGCCCGCCACGTCCACCGAGGCCACTGCTGACTCGTCCCCCGCGTCGGGGGAGCCCTCGCCCTCCTCCTCCTCTGGTGACACTGGAAGTATAGCCGCTGGCGGCTTCAACGACTCGTCCCCCGCGTCGGTGCCTTCCCCCTCCTCCTCCTCTGGTGACACTGTAAACATATCCGATGGCGGCTTCAATGACTCGTCCCCCACGTCGGCGGAGCCTTCCCCTTCCCCCTCCTCCTCCTCTGGTGACACTGGAAGCGTAGCCGCTGGCGGCTTCAAACCCGTGAGACCCAAGGACTGGCCCACCGTCACACAGTCCGGGGCTATACCCACCCGTACGAGCGCAGCGGACCAGTATCTCGAGAAACTCTCCAATGCGATCGATAACTCTGGGAATCCATACTTCACCGAGTCCCACGCGGGGGAGATGACGTTCTAGTGAGTCGCTTCTTAGTTCAACTTCTCGCGGCAGCTTTATATATCCCGCCTGTTAGCGGCCAGGGTCTCGGCGCATGCGGAGACCAGTACGACGACAATTCGTTCACCGCAGCTGTTTCCCAGCACATGTATGACAAGTCAGTAGTTCCTCTCAATTACCACCAATGAAACTCACCACTGTTATCATCTCACCAGTTGGCCAGGTGCCAGCGGCGAACAGAATCGGTGCGCCTCTTCCTCATCACAGTCCATGCAGGAAGTTCTTACTCCCTTCCGTCCCAGCAACCCCATCTGCGGCCCCTATGTCCCTGGGCGTAAATTCATAAACATGCAAGGCGGCGTCGAGTCCGTCGCTTCCATCAAGACCTCCGTGCCCGGATACGCCGAAATCGGCGGTGACGGTCTCCTCAACTGCATGTCCACCGGGCCGGACGACCGTGTGCAGTGTCACATTCCGCTCACCGCGACGGTGACCTATGGTGGGAAGAGCGTTCAGGTACAGATCGTGGACCGGTGCGTGGCGTGCAAGGTGAATGATATCGACATGACGCCAACGGCGTTTTCGGCGCTTGCGGACATGGCGTTGGGCAGGGTCAATGTGACGTGGAAGTTTGACAATTGGTAGAGGGCGTGTGCGCCTGCGCAGTGTGGTCACTCTGAACTGTGGCCACTGTTTTGCGTCTATCTTAGCTTACCTTGTACATGTTTTCGAACCCACGCCGTCGCTGGGTTTTCACCGATTCCCGGGAGTTTCTTTTCGAATATCAATCACATAAACGCAGAATCATCCACTACAGGAAGTTTTGCGCCCGGATTGATCAACGGAGTCGAGTCGTTGGTTTCGTGGTGTATGGAGCCTAGCCAGAAGTCGGTCAAAAACACTCGTCAGTTCTAGAATGCCCACCGAAGATTGAGAATTGAGCGAAGAAGCTCATGGAATTCGTCTCTGTCGACAAATGGATTCATAATCCGTCCTATCACTCGTCTGAACCCTGACCACGCTGAATCTCAACAGACAAGTCACTAGCTGTCACCCAGAATCCAACAAGACCGAAATGCCCGAGGGCTTTCCCACGGTTCAATTTCACAACCATCATCCACCGCCGTATCGGCTCGCCTTTTCTCTTGCGCCATGATCAGTTCTTCTCAAAGACATATGTGGGCTGCGACATGGTTGGTGTACACAACGCCGCATCATTTGCGGCGTCTCTAAATCCAGCTGGCATCCGTGCGAAAATGCCAGTTCCGCTTGTCCCTGGTGCTCCTCGTCACCCTCCTTTCTGTGCTTCGACTTAAAGAAAATTCCCGAGCTTAGTGGCTCCAGGACATTATTCGGACCTGAAGTTTCCTTGTCGTACCAGAACGACGGCGATGAATGTCGAGACAACGGTCAATAGCGGTGCCGGATCAACATTACCACAAGGTATGTGGCAAATACACGGCCTCCGTCAGTCTCAAACCCTCATGCTCACCTTTAATATACTCGTTCCTTTTGACGACCCCCCACCTGTTCTTGCACTCTCCCTCACTACTCCACTCATTCAACACTTGCACTGGCATGCGTGTCCAAATCTCCACCTCCTCCGCTCTCAGGCTCCTCACCGTCGCCGTGCTGCTCACTGAAGCGTCGTCGCATGGCCACATTGACATGCACCTCGCCAAGCGCCACCACCAGCTCAGTAACCGCCAGCCCCAGCCCGTCCCACTTGTCCCTCCCGCCTTCATGAAGAATCGCCGCTCGTGCAAGCGGAAAGAATCGGAATCGAGCGCCCTCTTCTCGACGACCTCCGCGGCCGCGTCCTCCACGTCCGAGGCCACTAGTAGCTCCGAGTCGTCCCTCGCGGCGGGGAAGCATTCCACCACATCCTCCCCCTCTCTTGACACCGGACGCGAAGCCGCTGGCGGCTTCAAACCTGTGAAACCCAAGTACTGGCCCACCGCCACACAGTCCGGACCTAAACCCACATCCACTCGTACGAGCGATGCGGACAAGTACCTCGGTGAACTCTCCAAGGCCATCGATAACTCTGGAAATCCACTCTTTACCGAGTCTCACACGGGGGACATGACCTACTAGTGAGTATTTTCATAGTTGAGAACTTCTCGCGGTACACACCTTCATGATCCGAATTCCACTCTGCTGATCTTCGTCAGGCTCATTTTATTCGCCTGTTAGCGGCCAAAGCATCGGTGCGTGCGGAGATCAGTACGACGAAAATTCGTTCACCGCGGCTGTTTCCCACCACATTTATGACAAGTCAGTACTTGGTCCCTTTCAATGACGGCGCAGAAAATTCACAAATATCATCATCACCAGTTGGCCAGGTGCCAGTGGGGAACAGAATCGGTGCGCACCCACTCTCTCTCATCACAGTCCATCCACCTTACTCCCCTCCTCCCAGCAACCCCATCTGCGGTCCCTACGTCCCCGCGCGCAAAATCCTGAACTCGCAAGGCACCTGGGATTCCGTCCCCTCCACCAAGACCTCCGTTGCCGGCTTTGCCGCCATCGGTGGCGACGGCCTCCTCAACTGCCCGCAAAGCCTCGGCGTCGCCGGGCAGTGCCACATTCCGCTCACCGCGACGGTGACCTATGGCGGGAAGAGCGTCCAGGTGCAGATCGTAGACCGGTGCCCGGAGTGCAAGAAGGGTGATATTGACATGACGAAGACAGCGTTTTCAGCACTTGCCGACTGGCACGAGGGCAGGGTTAAGGTAACGTGGAAGTTTGACACAATTGGTAGGGGGCATGTGGAGTGCGCAAAAAGTAACTTATTTAAAGTAACTTGAACTTTACTTACCCGCGTCGGCATACGTGCCGAACGTTAACTTATGTCTTCCCACGCGTGGGGAAACTAACTTATTCTAAACTCCGCCACGGCTCTTCTGCGCCTACCTCAGAATCAACCAGTTCCTCTTGCACTCAACGCACGACCAAATACTTGAATCCTGGTCATATTCCCACATAATGCTCCTGTGATACAGCCGACGGTGTGCGACGTCGGCCCACTTCTGCCTTGCTCATGTTGACTGGTGTCAAACCAGTTGCGGCGGGGCCCAAGTCAAGATCCAGTCTAGTAAACGACAGGGATCTTGAGAATGATATGCCTCGGCCTTGGATGTGTCGGTCAGTCCACCGATTTGCTACTAGCGGTGTTGGTTCAAGTTGAATATGTGTTTTACCTGGAAGCTCGCATCTGGCGAGGGTCCAGGGCAGGATGGTGGAGGGCTCATCGTACCCATGTTTCATTAGGCTCCCTCTCGTTGAAGCCACAAAATTGGCCGGGTTACTTAGTCCAATGTCCATACAGAAAACCCCTACGGTAGGACTTATCTTGGGATCGGGGCACATACTAATTTAGATGCGGTTCACTATAATCCAGGAAGGTGGCCGGTGTGTACAAGGCCGAATGAAATGGAGCGAGAGCGTGGTGGAAGTGAAAGGTCAACCGTGGGAATTCAATCAATCGCCTCGGCGTTGTTCGATTCCCCCCCAACTACTTGCTGCCTTTATCACCAATCAGGTCTCTGTCGATCAACTGTCGATGTTGAAGAGTATTTCAGTCACACCTTGCGGGATGAGAGTCCAACCGGCCTGTAGGAACTCAACTTGTAATTTATGTTGGGTCAAGCCGACGGCCCGTAAGCTACGTCTGACCTCAGTGTTGAACTATTGCAATCTTGTGGCCTATTCTTTACTCCCGTCCTCGTTAATACTCCCCGCCAATCCATCTTAGCCGGCGGGAGGGGAAGAGACATTGAATCACTAGTTGAATCAAACCCAAATTAAACTGAGAGTCGGTGGGGATGGAGGATGGGTCGTCGATCAAGTGGGTCACAGGCCTTAGCGAGTCACCAGCTGTTCTGAGGGACAGTTATCCACCTGCAGGACCTCAAGTTAACGTGTGCAAAAGTTACTTTACGCGAACTTGCCTGCCAAGTTAGATCAGCAAAAGTAACTTATAGGATCAGATGGCATCAAAAACTTGTACTTTCCCTTAACTTTACTTGCCGAACTAACTTACCCAGCCATAAGTTAAGTTAAGTTAGTTTTGGCAGAGCAAGTTAGTTTGCATAAGTTACTTTTGTTGTCACCAGGCATGTGCGGCTCCGGAGTGTGCTTCAGTACTCGTACCCTGCGCCCGACTTTAGCTTACCGTGTACATGTTTTAGTTGATCTCAACAATAATCCACGCCGGTCGTTGGGTTTTCACTGATCCTCGGGAGTCAGATGTCAAGCTGAATAGGGTCGACGTCGAAATCGAACCAGTCTCGGGTTGAATCCTGGCTTTCAACCTAATTTCGGCGCAGACTTTGGGTTAATTCTGGTTCAAAGGTATAAGTTTAGGTTGAACCAAAATAAGTGTCCCACGATACCGTGACGCTTGAAATTCAACCTATGGACAGCTCAGTTGTACCCTAATTCAAGTTGAGAGCTAAGTAGGTTAGAATTGCCAATACAACATGTCATTTACACTTATAAAAAGAGAGGTCGCCTCAAGAATGACCCGCACCCGAATCGAACGGGCTCCCACTTGCCAATTAATATTCAGGCCTTCCGCAAACAAAGAGTGGGCACACCAGCTGCCACGGGTCTTCCTCCCTTTAAACTTTAACTCCCCCTGAAGCTACAGCTCAGCCCGTACTTTGCTTGAACTTCGAGCAGCTTCACAACTTCACAATCACATCAAAGTTCAACCAACAACTCCAACTCACATTCTCCGCCTACCTCGCATCTACGAAAACCAACCCACCCTCACGGACATTCGAAGAAGGTATAATAATAAGTGCGAGTGTCCCTATTCCTCTCCCCGTTCCTCCTGTCGATCGGTCAGTTCTATGTATCCTAATTTTGGCCGGTTGATAGATAGATAGGTTGAAATCCAACCAGTTCCGTCCCCGCAGATAAAGTGTTCAGGTTCAGATTCCTCGTAATAGTCCGACTGCAAAACGCAGAAACATCCACTACAGGAGGTTTTGCGCCCCAGAATGATCAACTATGGAGTCGAGTCAAAGTTGGTTTCGGGGTTCAAGTTTGGAGCCCGGTCACAGCTCAAAACCACCGAAGCGCGGAGAAATCGTCCCCCAACTAACGGCAATTAACGCAGGGTTCAAAAGGAGCGCGGGCGGTGTCGGTACCTGTCGGTACCGTCCTTTTTTTGGTTCCGGAATTACGTTCCGTCTAGGGGATGTATAATTTCATCTATCCCTGCAATGGCAGCATAAATGGTGGGTCGCGTCGTGCGCGTACAGATACAGCTGATATTATTGAGTCCGTCGTGTCACTACAAATAATTAATGCGTCCTTTCAAGTGTACATGTCCAGTGACAATTAGTCCATATAGATAGATAGGTGGGAAAGGTCCGATGTTTCGGGGGTCCGTCGAGTGCGAAAGCAGTAGGTACATAGCAGGTAGGGTCGTAATCATGAAAATATGATAGGCAGTGGGGTGGAGAGCAACTACACGGAGGTTAGCCCAACGTGGGAATATAGCGGACGCATGACGCACCTCCGCCCAATAGCAATAACTTTTTTACGGGTGCATGGCACGGCGGCGAGGGCCGTGGCGTCGTACGTGGAGGGCTGCGGCGTCTGGCTGCGCGGGGAGCTGGAACGCGGGGAGGGTCCACGTCCATGGTCGGAAGAGGTTCATCGCGACGCGGGAGTCATGATCACGGTCGTCGGCGTCATTCGAAATCGGTGTCGTGGCCGTGGCCGTGGCGAGCGTAAGGAGGAGGGCGAATAAGACGAGTAGGGAGAAGAAAAAGCGCATTCTGGGGCGTAGAGAAATCTAGGGAGGGGGAGAACATGGTAAGCACACGAATTTGAGCCGCGGAGGCTTCCTAGGAGAGGAAACGCACAAGATATTAATGGGAGAGGGGATTTGAGGGGGACGGGGAGAGATGCGAAACAGAGGAGGTCCGCAGTCGCCTTTTGTATGCGAATTTACGGAGTTTTTCCTCCGCACTCGGTCCGCTCACAGCCTCAACACAGCTTTGCGCTGCCGAGATGCCGCCGCGCACAGCCATATTGACGCGTCGCTCGCGCACGCCGCACTCTGCCACCAACTGCCATGCCGCTGTATCCCAAACTCTGGCGTCTGCCGTCCGGGCTCTCATATCCTCGACATTCTGCTTGGGACTGTCTTGACTGTACCATCCCAGCCGTAAAACTCGGCCATTCTTTCCTCGGTTCACGGCAAATTTCTGGCACCGCCAACACGAGCAGATTACTTGGCTACATTGGCTCTTTCTCGCGATAATATCCTCAAAACGCAGCAACATTGCAAGTTCGATCCCCTGTCTAAATAGGATAGAGTTCTGGATCGCTCTGGATTGCTGGAGACTGGAGTTCGCCGCCTCCCTGTCTAACATTCCCCGGGCGGCCTTGATGCGGTGCGGGGGGTCAATGCATATAGGGTGTAACGCATCTGTTCTCCACGTACAGGGATGAGGGGTCGGTGAGACACGGCTCCTCCAGCGCACATCGTGTGTGTATCTACTCGAACGGACCCTCAAGCACCAAAAGCCGGATTTCCGAAGACCTGCTGGCTTCTTTGAACGACTCTGGCTCCTAGATGGTCTGCGAAATACTCCAGGGCCTCAAAAACGGCACGATCGATCCTGTCCTGATCCTCCCCTACCAAGTCTCACCTCCCCTGAAAATGTCTAGCCTTCAGACCCTATATAAGCTCTCCCCCCAATCTCCTGACCCACCACCGTCCTCCCTCCCTCTCACTCACCATGGCTTACTCCACATCCACACTAACCCACCGCATCCGCAACACGCCTCCAGGCGTTCTCTTCCTCGCCTCCATCCTCCCCGCCCTCCTCGCCCCGCCCCTCCTTACCACCGGCCTCTTCGTCTTCCTCAAGCACTTCCACTCCGTCTGGGTACCGACGTGGTTCGTGGTGCTCCTCAGCATCCTAAGCATCCCCGCCGCCTTCACCGCACAGGTGCAGTACCGCGACTACACCCACCGCCGCGACGCTGCCGCCCTCGGCGCCATCCTCCCCCCCGAGCTTGAGTGCGGCTTCGGCGGGATCAGCACGGTCATTCGCAGCGTGCGGGACGTCGCGATAGGCTACCCTGGTCAGCTGCTGAGCCAGCGCTGCGATGAGACGGGGGTGAATACTTATGGGATTCGGGTCGGGTGGAAGAATCGGGTGCGTGTTATCTCTTTCTTCGATTCTTCTGTTACACCGAAGCTGACGATGCGCGAAGGTCTTCACCTGCGAGCCTCAATACATCAAGTCGATGCTCTCGACGCAGTTCTCCTCGTTCGAAAAGGGCCAGTCGTTCCGCGACATCTTCAGCCCCCTCCTCGGCACGGGTGTCTTCGCTTCCGATGGTGTGTTCACTCTCTATCGTCCGCCTTGGGGGCGCAATTACTTACTCCGATATGTCCTCCCCAGGCGCGATGTGGAAGTTCCACCGCGACATGACCCGCCCCTTCTTCGAGAAGCAGCGCATCAGCGACTTTGACATCTTCGACAACCACGTCGAGGACGCTATTAGCCAGATAAAGGCCCGTTTGCGGGAGGGGCATGCGTTTGACTTCCAGGTTCCCTCCTCCTTCCACCTGTTCCGTTCTTCAGGGACTTACGCACGCATTTATAGGAACTCATGGGCCGCGTCACCCTCGACTCCGCCTCGGACTTCCTCTTTGGACACGACTTCAAATCGCTCGCCACGCCGCTCTCGTACCCCTTCTACCTCACCTCCTCCACCTCCTCCTCTGCGTCACTCGACTCAGCCGCCCCCCGCTCCTTCGCCCCCGCCTTCCTCGCCGCCCAAGACATCACCGCCATCCGCATCCGCTACACCTCCTTCTGGCCGCTCGCCGAGTTCTGGGAAGACCAGATCAAGGCGCCGATGCGCACCGTGGAGGAGTTCCTCGACCCCATTCTCGAGGGCGTCATCGCCAAGCGCCGCGAGGCCAAGGCCGAGTCCGTCCCGAGTACGCCTGTGTCGGGGACATTCCCTGCGATGAGTAAGGGGAGCGGTGCGCCAGAGCCGGAGACGCTGTTGGAGCATCTTATCGAGTATACGGATGGTGTGTTCCCTACCTTTCCTCCGCTTCCGTTATAATTGGTGTACTTACGTTTACTGTGGCGCAGATGTGAAAGTCCTACGCGACGAGCTGCTGAACATCTCCGTCGCGGGGCGCGACACCGTCACCTGCCTCACGACCTTCACGGTGTACATGCTCGCTGAGCACCCAGACGTGCTCGCGAAGCTGCGGCAGGAGATTTTGGAGCATGTGGGCGAGAAGGGGCGCCCGAGCGCGGAGGACATCAAGGGGATGAAGTACTTGCGCGCGGTGCTTAATGGTACGCGTCTTTCTTCCCTGCGCGCCCTTTCAATTCTAATAATGTGCTTTCGCAGAGGTGCTCCGTCTCTACCCACCTGTCCCGCTCAACATCCGCACGAGCGTCAAGGCCGTCGTGTGGCCCGCGACCAAGCCCGGTGGCAAGCCCATCTACATCCCCCCGAACACCATGATCCCGTACGGACCCATCGTGATGCACCGCCGCAAGGACCTCTGGGGGCCCGATGCGCTCGAGTTTGACCCTGAGCGTTTCATCGACGAGCGGCTGCATAAGTACTGTATGTATTTTCTCCTCGCCTGCTTCTTTTGAATCTCGACGACTAACGCGCCCTACTTGCAGTGGTCCCCAATCCCTTCATCTTCCTCCCCTTCAACGGCGGCCCGCGCATCTGCCTCGGGCAGCAATTCGCCTATCAAGAGGCGTCCTTCATCCTCATCCGCCTCCTCCAATCCTTCTCCAAGATCGAGCTCTCCCCGAGCGCGCAGCCGCCGGACTCGCGCGTGCCGGAGGATTGGGGGACGGAGGAGGGGGACCCGAGTGGGTGGAAGCGCAGGGAGAAGGTGCGGCCGAAGAGTAGTCTGGCGATGTTCGTTATGGGCGGGCTGTGGGTTACGATGGAGGAGTAGAGCGTGCGGAGGGGAAGGGGGGAGGAGCAGGGGTAAAATTCGGCGACGTATACCACTCATAGACGCGGCAGGCCATACTCATAGAGCTTGTTACATTGTACTTATAATCGGCCGGTAAAAAATGCAACGGTTTAATCTCTCCAGATCTTAGATATCAGTATCTTGAGTCCTTCGAGTGTTTGATCTTGTGCAACGGATTGGTTCTTCGTTGTTCAAAAATCACGCTGGGTAAACGGGAAAATGTTGACGGTTTGAACTTAAACACCTTCAACCTTGGACTTGGATGCGGCCCCGCATCTAGACCAATTGGCAGGGACCCTCCCAAGACCTGTCTAGTTCACCTGTTACTTCATTGCAGTAGCCATTCAATGAGGGATGTTTAGCAAGGCATTCCAAGTCGGTGGCTCAATGATCATTTGATCTGAAACTTGAACCGTGGGAGAGCGCATCATTTCCTTGTTTTACACCTGGAAATCACGCCCACAGTCCAGCAGAGCGACGTCCACACAGATTTAACTCATACTCGTTACATTGTAAAGAAAACCTTTCCGCAGAACGGACAGTGCTAGTAATTTCACTTGATCACACCTCGCTATGATCGGGATTGGCACGGAACTCCATCTCGGTAATTGCACCATAGCACGTCTGGTCGACGTTCTCCCTGTCCTTTTTCGGTTCCGAGTCGGCGGTACTGGATGTTTCCAAGGCAGTTGTCGATGCACCGTTATTCGTGGGGCCGCGGGCAAGTCGCCCGGTAGTATCTTCTCTACCCGTGGTCGAAGTCCATCCCCGGCCCTGCGCCATCCGGAGGATAATGAGGAGCGGCGCAATTGACTGGAAAGAGGGGCCGTTTGAATCACAACCTTCGACTCCTGCCGTCACGTACTCACCTGAGTTTGACCAAGGAGCGGCAACGCAAGATTCTGAACTGGACTGTTGATTCCGTAGCTGATGAGGAAGATGAGACCGTCGACGGAGTAAACCGCCGCCGACTCGACCAGCATAGCGGTCAAAGTAAAATGTGGCGTGGGCCCTGTCGCGATACCCCCGAGTTTTTGCGTACGATATCTCATATAGAGCAGGCGCCCCGCAATCAGTGCGGTGAGAATGATTGTCATTGAGATCGAAATCGACCAGTAGGGTATCGCAAGGTTGACACTGATGGTGGTCCAGAGAGTGTTTTCTGGCTGACTGAGTTCTGCGATGAGGATGGCGGAAAGAACTCGAGTGGCGTCAGCCGTGGACCTACTAATACAATGAATGAATGGAACTGACCCATTGAACTCAAGAACGCGAGGGCGGGCACGACAAGAACGTAGTAATTGCAAGCCCAGATGATCCAAAACCTGTACAGCTGGAAATCCAATGTCCATTAGTGATTTGGCTCAGGTGTTTTGAAATACCCTGTCAACATACCAATAGAGCGTCTTGGAACCAACTATTGACAATATACACCGAGTTGCACACCACAGCGGACCAGTTTGTGCTCTGCTCCACGAAGAATGCATTGGGGCCCCGGGGTAATTTCTGTCGTCGATGAATGTCTTCTGGCCGAAGACGATATTGGTGGCGTTGCCGATGTTGCCGAGGATGAAAAGGATGGAAATGAACGCCAAAAGTCCACGGTTCCTCTGCCCCTCTTTAGGACGGTAAAGGGCACCCACGCATTGCATGAACAGCGTCAGGTGAACGCCTGTGGACGACGTGAATACTGAAGGTCTTGCGCAGAATGGTAGCAGTACTGACCAAAGCCAATGGTGCCTAGGAATAAACCCACTAGAATGGAGCGTTCATTCCGAAGCTGCGCGGAGGTTTCTTCGGGAGAGAACGACATGAGTGGGGGGGGGGTTCAGGTGGGGGTACACACGTATCACCGTTATTTATGTGGGCAGCTGGGCCCGTTCGATATGCCGGTCAGACTCGTGTTCTGATCGTCATTTGGGAGGTCTGAGGCTTCCAACATTCAATCTAAGTATGCCCTCCCGAGGAAGGAGACGCCGCTGTCTACCGCAGAAGGATGTACAGCGCTCGGACCTTCCGGTCAACCCAGTATAGTGGAACGGCCTATATTTGCTCGAAACTCCACGGCCGCGAGGCGGGCTCTCGAGCATCTATGTATGTCGGTTGTACTTTGGGTGCAGTTTGAAAGCCCAGTATGTGCCTGAATACGGTTTGAAAGAAGGGCGTTCGAAACCAGTTGTACGGTTCGGCAGCGGCCGGCCGGATCTGATCTGATGTGAATGGCTGCCGATTTTCGCTTCTTGCTTCCTACCACCACCTCAAATTCTTGACTGAAGGCACACAGACGCAATAATCCTAACCTGCTTGGCCAGACCTTTGCTGAAACCTCTGGGATATATCTTGTATCGCCTCAAGCTCTTCGGCCCTGCTGAGACTCCTCTCGATCTGGACCGACGGGTGGGCAGCCGATAGTTAGAATAATGCAGTCCGTGCGCTTATTGTCCAATCGACATCAATCATTGCTGAACGCCTGCTCGTCGCAGCTTCATAGCTCCGTCGCTTGGTTCTCTTGTTCTCTCTTGTTCTCGCCAACTTCAACAATAAGAATACAACGAAGCTGTACGGTATTGTATTCTTATTGTACTTCCCATGCCGCCGTCGCCGTTTGCTTGGTACTTAATCCGAACCGAAGGGCAAGAGTGTCTCCCCACTTCTCACTCACTCACGCCTGGCTTGGTAAGTCATCGTTGGGTCGCCGTTCAAGTTACGCTGTCATTCAACCAGCTGATACATACACATAGAATTGCCCGGTCTTGAATTCTTGCGCCACACGCACGACATCCTCCATGCTTCCTCCACTAGAATTTCCCCCGGACGAGCTCGACGCCATAAACGGCCTGCCAGACGAACTCCTCGCCACGATCTTGAAGATCGCAGCCGACTTCCCGCCATTCGCCCTACACCGAGCGCTTCCCTTCCCCGTAGTCGCCAGCCGCGTCAGTCGCCGATGGCACACCATCGCACTCGGATCCCCAGAGCTCTGGACGAACATCAAGATCTTCGACAACGCGCGCTCTTTACACTGGGCCGCCGTATTTGCCCGGCGTTCCCAGCCCTACCCACTCGATATCAGCATCAACTTGCAACCCTACGGTCCGAACATCAAGCACCCGTCGGACCCAGGATACAACGTACAGGACAAGGTCCTCGCCCTCGTGGGTCCCCATATCGGACGCTGGCGCACATTTGCGCTTCGCGGGTGGGCGTGCCAGCTGGAAAGCACCCGTCAGTTCATACTGCAGTCCCCCCTCGCGCCGTCCCGCCTGGAATCTCTGCACCTGGACGAACTGAGGCTGCCCAACACACCCGACGACGATCCGCCGGTCCCCCTCGATGACTTCTTTAGGGGTGGACATCTGCGCTCGCTCAGAGCGGCGACTGAATTTGACGAATGCATGCTGGCCTCATTCAGTGTCCTGCAGAGCCTGGATATCCCGGGCTATGGGTGGATCCTGGAGACCCCCGAGTTTGGGCACCTTCTAGGTACATCGTCGACGCTCACAACACTCGTTCTGCGGGATGTTTACCCGCCCCACACGCGCATCCCAGGAGAAACCCCGATAACCGCCGCCACGATACGTTCCCTCTCCATCCGTTTCCATCGTATGTTTGCGTGGTGCAGCCAGGTCGGGCACGCCTTCGATTCGGTAACCAGCAAGTTCTTGTTTCCGAACCTCGAGTCGCTAGAAATCGTAGATGGTTTCTCCGGGGACGACAAGGAGGACAAATTCATCAAGGTTCCAGAACCCTGGGAGGCGCCGCTCTTCCCGCACTTGCGTACGCTGCGGCTGGAAACGCTGGGGTTCAGCCGCAAGGGGCTCGCGCTCATCCAATCGTTCAGCCCCGACATCACTCATCTGGAGCTCATACACATCACAAACAACCACGAGCTCCTCCTCGAACGCACCCCCCTGCAGGCCTGGCCTGCGCTGCGCACTATCACTTTCGAGGAGACGAAGCGTGGTGCAGCGAAGTGGATTTCGGTCCTCCTCTCCGCCCGCGCTTACATTGGGCACAAACCCCTCGAGGAGCTCACGATCCCGCAGTGGGGGTCTATTTCCTTCTACC
Organism: Mycena filopes; assembly: GCA_029281495.1. NCBI lineage: Eukaryota > Fungi > Basidiomycota > Agaricomycetes > Agaricales > Mycenaceae > Mycena > Mycena filopes. The sequence continues at coordinate 126,809 of JARIHR010000070.1, read as the reverse complement.
TTCCCAATGGCACATGGCCCGAAGTCAATTTCCAGTACGACGGCCCCTCGTCCGGACTCACAGAGTCCGCATTCGGCTGCGGAACCTCTTCTTACCTCGACTACGGCAGCCTGCGTGGGATGGACTTTGAGAAGCTGTGGGATGTCAGGAGGGAGTACTATGATGATTGGGATGTTGGGGGACCGGGCCGTTGGCAGTATGACGAAGACCCGGATGCGGAGAGGCTGGAGGCCGAAATTGAGGAGGCCTTGCGGATGGAAGGCGCTTTGGTCCGGGAGAAGAGTATGCTTCGCGCATCGAGGAGACACAAGCCGAAGCTTGTGTCGAAAAAGCGGAAACCAAAGGCTCGGCGGCGACAGTATGACTTGCGCGAGGATTTTTGTGTTGCGCGATAGACCTCGTAAATATTAATTACTCCATGCTTTTTAGCTTCCATCCGTGGGAGGTAGACTGCCCTTGGTACTTCCCTCAAAGTTATGCTCGCCTGATGGCCCTATATTGCGCGAAAACCAACTTAGACGGCGGATTTGAACCATTCTTTGGTAGTATTGTGGCGTACCCTGACGCGCGCCGGGACCACGTGATCATCGCTTTTTTTTTTTTTTTTTTTTTTTGAATCTGCATTTCTATACCGCTACAAGCAAACACTTAGTGCTAAGACGCGGTGGCCGACTACTACAGCAACTGCACAGTCGAGCCGATAGGTAAGGGAGAATATGCGGGGGTGTGTCGTCGTATATGTATAGTTGTCCGTTATAGTGGGGTCGCGAAATGGTAGGTGCATGAGCGCACCCGGTGGCGGTAGCGGTCGTTCGTAACATAAAGAGACATAAAGAAAGGGAAAGGAAAGGGGGGCATAGGGATCGGCCGGTGGCGAGGGACACCGTATCGCACCTGCACCTGCCCGCTTCGATCCAGCCAGCGAGCCACGGAAACTGGGGTACCGGGCGGCCTATTGACAACGGGTCGGACTCTTACCGCCGCGCCTCAAATCTCGGGCAGGGCTCCGGGCCAATACGTCGCGGTTCCATGCGGGTGATGGGTGAAGGGGAAGGGAGGGGTGTGGACGGGCAGTCGCAGTTGACTGGGGTGGTGAACCAAATGGATGAACGGTGGCCTGCGTCGCGGACGAGCAAACGAGGTGATACGCGGGGGCGTGTGACACTTGGCCATGGATGTTCAAAAAATCCAGGGTGCGTTCCAGGTCAGTACCAATGAAAGCAAAACAAATCCCAGATTATTCCTCCTTGTCATGCGCATTTTTTGTATTTTCCTCTGCTTGTTCGGCTTATTACTTCCCCACCGCCTCGCCACCCCGATTCAACTGCATGCACTTCCTCAAATCACTCAATGATCCCACTGTCGCGACTTAGACGACGTTGAAATTTCGACGACCTGTGTAATGTCAATCTTGTCCGTGAGCTCTACCTTTGGGTGGAAATCATTCCTCTCGGCCCTCACCTGGGATCATTTTGTGCCAACGGATGGACTCCTGGCCAACAGAACTCAACCTTCCCACGGTTGTGACGCCGCCGACAAACCAGGCCAAAGCTCGGCAACTTGTCATCGCCTTCGGCATTGCGTAGGATCCGATCGCTATCGTCGCTTGCTCTCGTACCCACCATGCCCCCCGCAGAATACTTCCTTAGACTCCAGCATGGTACCCTACCCTCCCCAGATCCAACTTCCTTGTCTCACCGCCCATAATGCAGGCATCACCGGCGGCTTCGCGCCCCCCACCCCCAACGCAATCTACACCCTCACGCAGCCGCTGAACCAGACAAAGCTCGCGATAACAGCCGCCGTGCGCGAGGACGGGACGCGCAACCTCCAGGAGGCCGCTCCCAAGTCCGTCGAGCACGACGACACGACCACCGCGCTCGTCGATGAGCTCCACGGCATCCTCAAGAGCATCCCGATGGAGGAGCCGAAGGGGAGCGAGGACATCTACGGGATGGACACGAGCATCGCGTGGGGGAGCGACGATCTGGAGTGGTACAATGGTGGGCCGCAGGGATGCGGTGGGGGGAATAGCGCGGTCAAGGCGACTGCGGAGGATAAGGCCAAGTTTAAGCGCGCGGTGGAGATTGTGGATGAGTTGGTCAAGAAGGCGGAATAGACGGCCGGCGAGTTCGCTCTGTATCTGTTCTCTGTAATAATTGTGAAGGACATTTTGACCCAAGTTCTAGTTCCGTGGGCCGGCTACCCTCGAGCCGTTCAGAGCTTTCGATCGTGTCGCAAGTTCAATCCACTAATGTTCTGGTTCTGGGCAGTGATTAATGCAACGCCTCGCGGCAGAAGTGAATCTCCACGGTTTGACTTGGTAGGTTGGCCTGCCATTTCGGACGCACTTGATTGACCATGGTTGCGCACTCGCTGATCGTTTGCCAGAATACCCTACCCTCACGCCGTCATGATTCTCCTTGGGTCCAGGTCTGGCTGCATTCTTGGTCAAATGATCGTTCAGTTCTTATATTGAGAATCCGCGGGTACGCTGCCGTACCGTTACTCGACCTCGTTTATATTGACTCTCGTCCGCAGATCTCGATTTTCACACTTTGGCTTCCGGAAGCTGGCGGATATTCCACCGGGGGCGTTTCGTTCGAGTGGGGTTCTCTTGCGCCGTCCTCGTAGCCCTCGATGCCTCACTCTGGTGCCTTCTGCGACGTACTGGCTGATCCCTACTCGACGTGGAATATCAAGTTACCCAAATGGTGCGGCTCAATAGACTGAGCTGTGTGAAATCATTTCTGGTCCGAATTCACACGTTCTGGGCCCGCCCCTGCCCCCAGCGAGCCAATCCCCCGCCCGACATCGAACATTCGAAGTGGCAGCCTCCTACACTTGCGCATGCGCGGTATGTATCCCCTCCCAACGTCATGTTGGTTGCATGGCGGGTCAGAGTCTGCTTAAATGAATTCTTCGTGCTTGACTACCTAGGTTCGACTTTGTTCAACCGAGGGATTCTATGCGGGGCTGCGCGATCGATATGGGTGGATAATATTCTAAGACAGGCTTACTGAGCCAAGTTGTGCCACAATCGTATGGCGGTTCTTCAATTTACCATTATGTAGGGGTTCAAAATGCGTCGGAACCAATGAGATGTACCAGTCGCGTCGAACAAAACCTGAACGAGGCTAACGAAGGCGGGGACAATTCTTTTGGCCAGGTTTTTGAATTGAGCGTAGGTGTGGCCAGGGGATCACTTCGAGTACGCGCCAATGTCGGAGAAACGGCGAATGAATACGGCTTGAGATTCCGACGACGCGGGAAATGACCGCGTGTCGGATATAAGTTAGCGCGTGTCATGTTTGTATCACAGGTTGATGGGAATGGGCACAGCTCTTTCTCACGAACCACATCTGGAAAACACCACACGGCTATATAGCTCTATGGAGAGAGCCGTAGAGCAGTAGAGTGGTAGCTATGTACCCCTCTATCATAGTTGCTCATAGAGACGGTAGATCTGTAGAGTCGTAGAGCCGTAGAGCAACGTAGATCTCTGTAGACAATGTTTTCGGGGATAACACCGGCTATGTGGCACGACGCGTCGTTGCGTCCAGCAGAAATGTTCTCTCATTTTGTGATTCAAATCCGTAGAGGGTACAAAAATGCGGTGCAAAAGAACATAGCATTCGGGAGTATAAGTAGTTGAACAACGGTACAATAGTACTATGGATGAAGTCAGATGTAATCTTTGAGAGGGCAGTCCACAGAGGCAGAAAGAGACAGTCTTGGATTTTGATTGTAATTGACTCGGAGGATGCGCGCTGATTGAATTGAGGGAGTTTTGAAGTCGTCACGGCTTGAAGCAAGACTTGACACTTGTGATAACTTGAGGGTTTGTACTGGCTGGGTTGAATAGCATGAGACTTTCTTGAGGGCAGCAGGCAGAGAATTGGAGTTGAAGACATGCGGTGGGGGAAGGAAGGGCGGGGATTGTTTGCGGACTTGTCGGGCCTTATATATCGCCAGGAAATCCATGTGAACATGTCAAAGGTTCAGAGTTCCACTGTAGGACAAGGCATTCCTGTAGAGCTATGTGGAGGGAGGACTCCCCTCGCGCAAGCACGTTCTACGGTGCTCTACAGCGAAGTATCGGCTCTATCCGGTGCTATCGGGTGATGGGTGATCTACCGTTGCGGCCCGCGCTCTATGTGACCAAAAGGTGTTTCCAGATGCACCACCATCCCTTTTCGACTGGCCGTTCGGGTCCTTCCTGCCATTCCCTTGCCTCAAGGTCTTGACTATCTGAATCCACGCTACGACCCCTTCGTCAAAGAACTCCCCCAGAACGCTCATGCATCTCGCTCCCAAAAGTGAATCGATTCCTCGAAAATTTGACCCACTTTGGGCGTGGAATCTGCAGAACACACAGCGCAAGGCCTGGCGCCCGTTCACCCCCAGCGTCGGGGCGGTTATTTTGTGCGGACCATAGACCATTTTGCTAGCGTTCCAGTCGCCTTCCACACCGATGTCCCGCCCACAACGTCGTCAACAAACAATTTGCCCGCCCTTCTTTCTTACATGGTCACCGAACGTGCGTGGTCCTTCTGGATCGACTGAAATCCCTCCATGATCTCCCTCGGAACGGGACTCCTTGGTTTCGGGTATGTATGCATCCGCGTCCTTCGTCGATCGTAGCACTGACAACAATTTCAATTCTCAGGTTTATATTTTGGGCGATGGTGCGCTCGCGTATGTGAGCAGTCTTCAACCCATTGATACTGACCTTTGTCCACAGATTTCGATTTTCGCGCGCTTTGGCCGAAACCGCGTTCAATACTTATCATCAAAATGAGGATGATACTTGGCCCGAGCGCGGGTTCATTCGCGGTGTGTTCTCTTGTGCTGTGTTCTCTTGCGCTGTCGTCGGTGCTTACCTTCAGTTCCGCCAGGGCTCTCAAAACGCCAACGCAGACGAGCCCGAATCTCAACATCAATACGGATTTTGACCGGAAACAGCGTCTAAAATTCTGGACCCCCACCCAACGTGTTAGGTGTGAGGAAACACAACTGACATCCGATCGGCGTCGCGACTGGACCAAATTCGACATCGGCCCCCCGCACGTTCAAAGGTACCGGAGACAACGGCGTCTAGAGATCCCCACGCAACGTGTCTCATAGTAGAGAACAACATATATCAATGACCTTCAGCGCCTCTTCAGCGCTGGCATGAGCCTACGAAAGCCGCCGGAAGACCTGTTGAGAATTCTAACATTCAAGGTGCGAGGTCGATAACCTTTTTGCGTAAGAAATCTGATCCGCCAATTATGGACCAGCTTGTCCGCGACAGATTTGTGTAGCCTACGTGGCACCGTGCGCATTAACAGCGCCTCCACCAAGTCCCGCCATAGACACCCAGGATGCCAACTGCAGGTACTTGACCTATGCTCTCGAACGATCCCTCACCTGACCTTATTCCAGGCGGCTCAGTTCTGGACGAAAGCGCGAGCGCCAAATTGTGGGGCGTCTACGTTTCCGAGGCGGAAAAATACGACCGTGCGCTCGTGGAGAGTTGGCGGAGTGACATGGAGGGAATGCTCATCTTTGTGAGTGAGGGATCCCCGCTGGCGCGGACCACTCGGCTGACACTGAGCGTAGGCGGGTCTCTTCTCCGCAAGCCTCACCGCATTCATCGCCGAAAGCTACAAAACTCTCTTACCGGACTCTGGAGATTCTACAGTCGTCCTCTTGACTCAAATCTCGCTGCAGTTGGCGGCCGCTGCAAATGGGACGGCATTCACGATGCCTGCACCGGTCCCGTTCAGACCCGCGACCGCGTACGTGGTCTGCAACGCCTTGTGGTTCACCAGCCTGGGTTTTAGCCTCACCTGCGCTCTTATTGCGACCCTAATGGAGCAATGGGCCCGGGACTATCTTCACAAAGCCAACATGCACTCTGCGCCCGTCGTGCGTGCCCGGATCTTCGCCTACTTGTTCTATGGCCTCAAGCGGTTCAAGCTCCATATCGTCGTGGAGCTTGTGCCCCTACTTTTACACTCGTCCCTCGTGTTCTTTTTTGCCGGCCTTGTCGCATTCCTCGTTCCCGTCGACACCTTCCTCGTCGCAATCACATCGTGCATTCTCGGAATTACGCTCGCGGTTTACTCTTGCGTGACGATCCTTCCTATTATCTGGCCCGACTGCCCCTATCGCACACCGCTTTCCAGCGGGGTGCTCTCGCTGCTGCAGAGTAGTGTTGTGCTCACAAAGCAGTTCTGCCCCAACACGTTGGACGACTCAGCCCATTCTGCTCTCTCCGCGAGATGGCGGACGTCGGACCTCATAGCGCGACGCGCCACTCAGCCATCTCAGGAACGCGATCTGCGCGACCGCAGGGCACTCACCTGGACCTGCCGCTCTCTCTCGGACGACGCTAGCATCGAGGCGTTCTTGGAAGGCATCCCATATGTCCTGTATGCCCAGCGACTTGATCGAAACACCTATTCGGCCCACATTCGAGAGATGGTCCACACCCCAAACGTCTCCCTCTCCACCCACATCGCGGGCCTCCTCTTTAGCTGTGAGAGCGGCCTCCTCGCCAACGATGTGAAGGAGCGACGTCTGCGCATCTGCTTGAAAGCTATTTGGGCCATCGCGCTAATGTCGACGCCACAGAATCCCCTCCTTCACCAACTCTACTCGATCATCCCTGCGCAATCCTCTTTGGCCCACTATGCAGTATCCGCTCGCGCTCTGCTTGGTTTGAGCGCACTCTATTCGCTCGGTGATCTTATCCCACGCACGCTCGCGCTGATAAGTCGGGCCCAGATCGATCTTCAGGCAGGAGGTGAACCCGACCTGGGCCCCATACTGGATGCGACGAACCGAATTTTGGGCCAGAGATTTTGGTTGGAACTCCCGGGGAGGAACGTGATGATGCTTCCCGACGGTCCCGCGTCCGCCTGGCTTCAGGACGCCGCCAGGAATCTCGAACTCTTCTTCGACCTCGATGGCTGGCTCGTATTTTCCCAGTATATCCACAGAGCGGCTCGTTTGGATGCTCTACCCTACGGATATCACGCTACCGTCTCTGCGTTCGATTTCCGACCCGCGATGGCGTCCCCGCGCATCACCTTCTCCACCTCCATCAACGACACGTTCAATGCTATCTGTGCTGAGCATCTCGACGCGCTTGCTGGCGACACGGAAATGCATCGCGTTGATAGGGTCCTGGTCACCTTGGCGGGACTTTGGTCGCGCGCGCGCGCGGAGAGCGCGATTGTGCCGCATGCCATGCTGAGCTATCTCAGGTGCCGCACGTCCAAGGAAGCCGTGGAGAATTTGGTTTTTGCGTTCGGCGTCAGTGCAACTTGGCGAGGGATCTTGAATTACGAACGCAACATTGACTTCATGACGAAGCCCCCGGCAGACTTCACGGAAGCGCTCTGGCGCGTAGCTGCAGTGCGCGGTGCACCCGTCGACTGGGAGCGCCTGGAGGAGGCCCTCCTTGTCCTCCGCGGGCTCCCGGATTCGGCCGCGAAACCCTCCGCCGTAGCCCTAGTTCACGCCCGGCTTTTGGTGGAGCGGTTTTCTGCCGTTGCGACACAGCGCGCACAAGTGACGTTGACAGAACTCGCGACCACGTTGGCGCATCCTGCGCTCCCTGCCGACGACGAGAGTTACTTCCCCGTGCCCACCCCGATCTGCCTCGACGGCCCCGAACCCACAACTGAGTCGTGGCTGAGAGAATGTCTAGCCGGCAAAGTTAAGGAGGCGTACATCGGTCTGGTCGGGGATTTCCTACACATGTGTGGGTCGAGTACCCCGCCATATGAGGCGCTGGAGACGCTTATCTGTATCCGATCCCTGAAATATTCCGGTGCCCAAAATCACCACCGTGTTCATCCCGCGCACCAGGTGCGCTTTGCCGAAGCAGTCCAGGCTATATTTCAAAACTGCGACGACCCTGCATTGCTCGAGGAGACTGTACTTCTCCCCATCTTTTCCCCGCCCGGTAGAGTAACACCTCCTGGCTCCTCGGCCCCAGAGCAACCATTGCGATATCTGCATTGGCTGGACATTCCGTCCGCCCGGCGTACATTCAAAGATGCGTTGTTCGGGTTCCGTCCTCCGCCGTCCGCATCGCCGCTTTTTGGGGAGAGGTGGTCCGAAATTCGGGGGATGCTCGAGGAACCCACGGACGCAAGAGGTGTCAGAAATTCGGGTGAGTTCCCTATCCAGGGAACAGGGCAGTTCGATGCCGCTTGAGGTGCGGCGCTTGGTATAGATGAGGATATAGTTTATATTCCACGGAGAAGGGAGATAAGATGGCATAGGATACACACCCGTCATACGGTACGGTGTACTCGCTGGGTTGCTTTTCAGTGGCTCGCAAGTGGCTCCACCAGAGTTGAGCTTTGGTGATGCCGTCACCAGTTGAACCGTGCGAAAGTTGAATTTTATGCCATTGTTTTTCGCCGGAACCTATCCATCCCACTGAAAGAAGTTGGAAAGAGATTCAAGGGAATGAATGAGTTGTCATTTTTAATGGTGAGATCATCCATCCTTGGGCGCGTCGATATTAGTGCCCAAATTTGAACATCGTTCAGTAATTCGAATTCGAAGCAACCGAACGGCGTTTGAGGCCCCGGCGCCCACACAATGCATCTGATGTCCCTTTGCCTATATAAGGAACGGAGGGCGTCAGTGCACACGACGCAAACATGTCTCCCCCAGCCCCCAAAGTCGTCGAAGGATTTATCGATTTCCACGTTGCGTCTGCAGGCAAACCCTGCGCCACATGGTACAAGGTCATCGGCGACCTCCACGGCAGCATCCGCCCCCTCGTCGCCCTTCACGGCGGCCCCGGCGTCAACCACGCGTACCTCCTCATCCTCTCCGATCTCACGAAAGCGCACGGCATCCCCCTCATCGTGTACGACCAAATCGGCACGGGGAACTCGACGCACCTGCCGGAGAAGATGGGGGACATAGGATTTTGGACGGAGCAGCTCTTCCTCGACGAGCTGGACAATCTCCTGGTTCACCTGGGAGTGCAGAACAACTACGACATCCTGGGGCACTCGTGAGTGTCGCGATAACAAACCAAAACCTGCAACTCACAGCCAAAACTCAGATGGGGGGGCATGCTGGGCTCGCGCCATGCATCGAAACAGCCTCCCGGCCTCAAGCACCTCGTCCTCGCCAGCACGCCCGCCAACATGGGGCTCTGGGTGACCTCCCAGAACGCCCTCCGCACCGAACTCCCTCGCGCCGTCCAAGACACACTCGACCTCCACGAGAAAAACGGCACGACGGAGAGCGAGGAGTACCAAGCCGCCGTTGGCGTATTCTACTCGCGCTTCCTCTGCACCATCACCCCCCTCCCTGGTCCCGTCGCGGAGGGCTTTGCTTGGATCAAGCGCGATCCGACGGTTTATCTGACCATGTGCGCGCCTCCCACACTTTTCTTCAGGTTAAACTTGACACTGACTGAATGAATTCACACACAGGAACGGCCCCTCGGAGTTTTACATCACGGGCCCCCTCCAGGACTGGTCCATGATCAGCGACGCGCACAAGATCGCCGTGCCCACCCTGGTGCTGAATGGCCGCTACGACCAGGCGCGCGACCCCGTCGTTGCGCCGTTCTTCCGCGAGATCCCGCGTGTGCAGTGGGTGACGTTTGCGGAGTCAAGCCATATGTTGCATTGGGAGGAGCGGGAGAGGTATATGGAGGTTGTGGGAAGGTTCTTGACGAGTTGAATCTGGATTCGGTATTAATATTGGTCGGGACTCGGCAGTCAGTGTTCGATGTTGGAGAACGTTGTAGACGCTTTTGATACACACAGTGGTTTCACAACCCCGCGACGAGCATGGACTGATCTTGAGTACATCCCGAATGGCTTGGTGAGGTGTAACAATTTGACTGGAAGAGGCGCACAAGAAGGGCGTACATGATTGAGATCCCGACGCCGGTGAACTTGAAGGCCATGTGTCAAATTTGAGAAAGATGGTTGACTTAGAGGCATGAGCGCAAGGCTATGGCCGCTCGACAAAGTGGGGCATGGCTTAGGCGGGGAGCAGGCTGATAATCACGTGGCCCTGGCGCGCGTCGAAGGGTGGCATAACACAACCAAAGAGTGGTTCAAATCCCCGTCTCCAAGTTGACTTTCGCACGATATATGGCCAGCAGGCGGGTATACGCTACGGAGAAAGCCACCACATACTAAGGGCAGTCTGCCTCAAGAGGATAGACGCCAAAAAGCAGTAATTAATCAATGTTCACAAGGTAAGCTGTCGCGGAAGACAAAAATCCTCGCGTAAATCGTACTGTCGCCGCCGAACCTTGGGTTTCCACTTTTGCGCCACCGCCTTCGGCTTGTGCCTCCTGGATGCACGAAGCATACTCTTCTCCCGGACCAAAGCGCCTTCCATCCGCAAGCACTCCTCAATTTCGGCCTCCAGCCTCGCCGAATCCGTGTCGTCGTCCCACTCCCAACCTGGCGGTCCCCAAAATTCCGAATCGTCGTACTCCTCCCTGCAATCCCACAGCCTCTCAAAGTCCATCCCACGCAGGCTGCCGTAGTCGAGGTAAGAAGATGTCCCACAGCCGAACGCGGCCTCTGTGAGTCCGGACGAGGGGCCGTCGTACTGGAAAGTGGTTTTGGGCCATGGGAGGCAGAGGGCGAGGGAATCCCACGGCGGGACCGTGAGCTCCTCGAGGGGTTTGTGCCCAACGTAGACGCGCGCGGCAAGGAAGACCGCGATGAACTCATCGGCGTGGCGCTTCGTGTCCTCGAAAGTGACGGTGCGCAGGGCAGGCCAGGCTTGCAGGCTGCTGCGTTCGAGGAGGAGCTCGGGATTGTTTGTGATGTGTATGAGCTCCAAATGAGAGATGTCGGGGCTCACCGACTGGATGAGCGCGAGCCCCTTGCGGCTGAACCCCAGCGTTTCCAGCCGCAGCGTGCGCAAGCGCGGGAAGAGCGGTGTCTCCCAGGGTTCTGGCACCTTGATGAAGTCGTCCTCCTTGTCGTGCCCGGAGAAACCATCTACCATTTCCAGGGACTCGAGGTTTGGAAAGGAGAATTTGCTGGTTACGAAATCGAAGGCCTCCCCGACATGTCTGTTCCACGACGCAAACACACGATGGAAGCGGATAGAGAGGGTGCGTATTGTGGCGGCGATCACCGGAGTTTCTTTTGGCTTCCGCGTGTGCGAGGAGTAAACATCCCGAAGAACGAGTGTTGTGAGTGTGGACGACGGACTCAGGAGGTGCCGAAACTCGGGGGACTCCAGCAGCGCCGTCGAAAGGCCCGAGATATCCAGACTCTGCAGGGCACTGAATGACGCCAACATGCACGGATACAGATAAGTCGCCCTGAGCGAGCGCAGATGTCCACCCCTAAAGAAGTCACCGAGGGGGACCGGCGGTTCGTCGTCGTGTCCTTCGCCGTCGTTCAACCTCAGTTGGTCCAGATGCAGAGATTCCAGCCGGGACGGCGCGATGGGGGACTGCAGTATGAACTGACGGGTGCTTTCCAGGTGGCGCGCCCACCCGCGAAGCGCAAATGTGCGCCAGCGTCCAATATGGGGGCCCACGATTGCGAGGACCATGTCTTGTACGTTGTACCCCGAATCCGACGGGTTGTTGATGTTCGGACCGTAGGGTTGCAAGTTGATGCTGATATCGAGTGGGTAGGGCTGGGAGCGCTCGGCGAATACGACGGCCCAGTGTAAGGAGCGCGCGTTGTCGAAGATCTTGATGTTTGTCCAGAGCTCTGGGGATCCGAGTGCGATGGTGTGCCATCGGCGACTGACGCGGCTGGCGACTACAGGGAAGGGAAGCGCTCGGTGTAGGGCGAATGGCGGGAAGTCGGCCGCGATCTTCAAGATCGTGGCTAGGAGTTCGTCTGGCAGGCCGTTTATGGCGTCGGGCTCGTCCGGGGGAAATTCTAGTGGAGGAAGCATGGAGGACGTCGTGCGTGTGGGGCAACAATTCAAGACCGGCAATTCTATGTGTGTCTATCAGCTGGTTGAATGACAGCGTAACATGAACGGCGACGACGACTTACCAAGTCAGGTTTGAGTGAGGACCGGACAATTTGGCGCAAAAATTCAAGACCGGACAATTCTATGTGTGTGTATCAGGGACACCGTAACTTGAACGGCGACGACGACTTACCAAGCCAGGCGGGAGCGAGTGAGAAGCGGGGAGCTACTATTGCCTTTCGGTTCGGCTTAAGTACCAGGCAAACGAGGACGGCCCCGTGGCAAGTACAATAGGAATACAATACCGTACAGCTTTGTTGTATTCTTATTGTTGAAGTTGGCCCCGAGAACAAGAGAAAACAAGAGGACCGAGCGACGGAAGCTATGAAGTTGCGAGGACGAGCAGGGGTCCAGCAATCACTGATGTTGAATGGACAATAAGCGCTATAACTGCCGGCTGGCCCGCCCGTCGGTCCAGATCGAGAGGAGTCTCCGCAAGGCCGAGAGAGTTTGAGCCGATAGGAACGAGGGAAAGATATATCCCAGAACTTCCAGCAAAGGTATGGTCAAGCAGGTGAGGATTCTTGCATCTGCGTGCCCTCAGTCAAGAATCTGAGGTGGTGGTCGGAAGCAAGAAGCGAAAGTCGGCAGCCATTCATCAGATCCGGCCTGTCCCCAGTTGATCGCCGCCCAAGTGGTCTCAAATCCTGCAAGTCATATTCAGTCCATGTTCACTGCAGTTCTGCTTTGAAATGGGAGGAGTCCTGCTCTCCTTCCTCAATTGAAGCCGAAGTCCCTGGCGCGAACGGCAGCGTTGCATTTCCGTTCGTTTTCCGGTGGGACTGGTCACTGGCGGGCGCTCCAAGGGGCGCTCAGATATCAGGATGCAGGTAGCTGATACAAACGAATGGATTTTACAGGATGCGAATACATAAATAGTACACGAAGCAATTAATTCAACAAGCGTTCGTCCCGCACGGAAAGAAATCCCATCATCACAGTTGCCGAATTCAACTCATCATCCAATTGATAACTCACACCCTCTCCCACCTCCCCCGCCCCTCAACCGCCTCGTACCTCCAGCCGCGCTCGAACATCCTTGCATTGACGTCTATCGCCTCGCGCCCCTCCGGCGTCGTCTCCCCGTCCTCGGGCTCGGTCTCGAGCGGGCAGAAGTAGCCGGAGAAGGAGCGCGAGACCTTCCGCCGCAGGCGAGGTTCCACCGGGCGTGACGCCGCTTCCGCGCCCGTGGAGGTGAGGGCGGCGGTGGGGACCTTTGCGCCGTATTTCGCGGAGCGGATGCCATATTTGACGGTGGGCGACGACGGGGTGGGTGCGGCAGGGGGGGTGGGTGCCTCACTGGCAAGGCGAGGCGTGTCGCCTTTCGCCGGGGGCTCAGGGCGCTGGTGGACGACGGCGGGGGCGGGGGCGGATGAGGTACGGCGGTGGAGTGCGCTCGGGATCAGTCTGTGCAGTAGACTAGGCCGGCGGTGATGCATCTGCAACTGGGGTGGGGTCGCTGCCCCCGGCGCATCTGCCGGCCGAGTGCAGTCGCGGACGGCGCGCAGGGGGATAACGGTTCCCCGCGCTGTCGGAATGTTGATAATACTGCTCGTCCCCAGGTACGTGCTCTTTGTGCGGTGTACCTGCGTCCGTGCGCGGCGGGGCACGAGCGGGGACACCACTGGGAACGTCATCGATTTGAAGTCGATGCTGAACCCGTGGTCGAGGAGGCTCGAGTCGGACAGGTGGAGGAAGGACTTGGACGGGGCGGCCGGGAGCGAGCGCCGGCTTGGGGTGTACTGGTCGGCTGGTATGATGCTCGACATCGTAGAAGGCAAAGGGAAGAAAAGGAAGAGGGAAGATGGAGGGGTTGTGGGTACCCGTTGAGAGTTTGCGGCGGATAGTTATGGGGAACACATCGTTGATGATATCCGTGGGCGTTAACGGAGTCCATCTTCAATCTGCCAATCGTCCCGTCTCATCCCCACGGCCTTTTCCTCCCATCAGCTCTATTGACGCCCACTCGGGCGGTCGATTCAGCAAAGAAATCGGAATTGCCGTTCAGGATTGACCTGGGTTCATGGGTGACATCGCAATCTGAGGCAGATCGAAACATGAGGGCGGATAAGAATTGCAATGGAGCGCATCAGGAGACGGCGTCTTGATTTTTAGTCGTGGTTATCGCCGACAAAGTTGCGATCCAGGAATGAGGATGTACATCACTGCAGCCAGAATGGAAATAGCGAGTCAGTGATTCCATCCAGAACTGGATTCAGTTCCGAGTTGAGGACTGCGCATCGAGCCAAAGAAAGCCTGAGTCGTTACTACCTACACCACAGCCAGAATTGAAGTCAAGGGTCGCAGATTGTTCCCCGCGATGCCATCCAGGATGGAATTCAGTTCTAGATCGAAGACGAGATCCTTTTGCGTCCACAGTTTAGCTGCAAAGCGTTCGGCGTTCGACAAGCCCGAGGCCAACCAACGTAGATCTGTCCAGTCAAAGATGCATCATCGCACGACTGTCAGCCGCATTGGAAGAGACCGTCAATGGGATTGTGTATCGTACGAATGACAGAAAGGGAGATCTTCCTTGCCGTTACCGGCGGCAAGGTATGCAAGACGTGGTACAAGATATTCGGCGAGCTCCAACAGGGGGCACCGAGTCCATACAGAGGAACGAATGGCTTGGAGCTTGCGCTTGAATTGTTTCACCGACAGCGTTCGGGGCATCGGTTTGAAGCCGAGTGGGGAACGCTAACAAAATGGTCGATGATGGGACGACGGGGATGCAACAAGGCCCTGAGATCGACGGTAGTTAATGACCAGTAAGCCCAGGCTCAAGACTTGGGTTTACGCCGCTCCTCAGGCAGATTCCATGGGCACAGGAAGAACCCCAAAACGCGAGTCGAAAATCGATGGTGGTGGTTCGGGAGAAGAGTGGTGCGCCGATTCCGATCAACGTCCAATGCAAACACGAGCACACCCGCCGTTGGTGGAAAAGAACCGGCGACTTGACACAGACCGGTTCCACTCAACGTCATTGTTGGAAAAAGCTTATAAGGCCCCACTGCGGGTCGCAGCTTCTCCACTACCTCCTCATCCTCTACAATGGCCCCCATAACCACACCCGCAGCGGCCGCAGAAATTCCCCGCTCCCCGCCTGCTGCGCACACATCTCCCAAAGCGCTCGTAACAGAACAACCAACCTCCGCGCCGACGATGAGCCCCTCTCGCGAACGATTCAACGTGGAGGAGGGGAAAGCTGCGAGGTTACGAGGAGGATGTATTCCTTGCCCAGGTTCGTTCATGTCTCCTCTCATTCCATTGGTACTTAAGCCGTATTGTTTTGTAGACGGCGGGTGTTGTTATATCATCCCGATTCCGTGTTGCTGTTGAATGGACGCGCGACGAACGCGATAGTAAATTAGACCTGCCATATAATTGTAACACACGCAACGAACCATTGTAAATTGACGCCATCCCGAGCGAGACATTTGAGAGAGTTTACAAGAACTTGGGACTTGAATTATATTCAATCAATCCGAAGGACAACATGAATTGGAAGGTCATGAGTGGACACCATTGCGCGGGAGACGAAACCTCCTTGAGTACGAGTTCAACTACATCACTCGCGCAGCCCTGTTCCGAGTCTCCCATTCAGTGACTGATAAACCAGGCGGAAGCTAGTCGAACGCAAAAAAATCGCACGAGAGCCAGCGCTGGATGCTGTGGGTGTGAATTGCGTCTACCGTCAACGCTCCGTAGGTTGACGTATGAATGAGTTGCCCGCAGGAATGCGGTGATATGAGCACATGCTTGATCCACTGGGCGCAGGCTCGCAATGGCATCTGTGTATTCATGCATTTCCAGAGTGCGGGAGCAGTATTTTTCGGTATCTACTTCATGTTGAGTACATTGCCTGGTCTCATTGTATTTTTTTGAAGGTAACCGAGCGAGGTACGGAAAGTTCAATCTACATCACAACCGTGGGAGTAGTGGTACGGCCATCACTGGCAGGTGTCGATGATTGTCGACAACTGCCACGCGTTTACCAAGCTTGCTGCTTGACCACCTACTTCAACGACCAAATGGACGTCCTCCAATCTGCGCCCATCCTTCCGCCAGAACTCGAACGCCTGGTGTTTGAAGCTGCTGCCTCGACGCATTTGCATGGCATTCCCAACCTCATGCTAGTCGCGTGGCGGGTCAAAGACTGGCAAGTAAACCATGCTCAAGAAGAGTGTCGTTGACGCCGCCCATTTAGGGTCGAGCCTTTGTTATATCATATCCTCTGCCTCTCGGAAACCCCTTCCGTGACCTCGGAAGATCTTGGCGGTTTCCCAGTTATGGCTGTGGACACTCTCCTGCACCATGTCGCGAGCAAAGGCCTAGGGTTCTTCCGCCATGCTGTCCGAGACTTATTGATCCACGATGCGCCACGGATGCCGGCCGACAAAATCGATCGTATCCTGGAAGCCTGCACCGGTCTCACGAGTCTTTTCGCGTATTTTACGCGGCGCGGGGCGGGCACCACAGGTGCCGACTTCCCCATCCTCGACGCGATGGAGCGTCTGCAGCGGCTCACCACCAACATCGACTCCCTCTTCGAAGGTTTAAATTACCCTCCGAAATACGACCTTACACGCCCACTCTTCCGCAACGTCACGCACCTCGAACTGCTTGGCCCGGTATACGACGAGTCGTCTGCGCTCACATTCGACTGCATCCCCCACCTCACCCATATCGCGTTCAATTCCTTCGCCCACCCGCGCCTCGAGAGCCGCCTCTGCGCCGACGGGCGCCTCTTGTGCATCGTCTTTCTGGACCAGCTGATGACCGAGCTCAAGGATGACTCGCCTTTGGTGGGCGACCCCCGGCTCGTCTGCATAGATCAAGACACCGATTATCGAGTTGACTGGCTGGTCGGGGCCACGGGTGGACGAGATTACTGGACAGTTGCAGACGAGTTTATCGCTGCGCGACGGGCGGGAAAAGTGCCCCGTGAGTTCTTTGTTCAGTTATCGTCTGCTCAGACGAGTGTTGACCGTGCTGCTAGGCTCTCGATACTTGATTCGCGACACGGACCAGTGGCCATGGGATATGTAATCTACCGCGGGGCGACGGTAATTGGTTTGCGCTTCTCCGTGTCGCACAAATCCGTTGACGCTTTTGGCCAGTTGACGCGCGGATTCCCAGTCCTATGTTGTCAATGATCAGGTGGGTGGCATTACAAAAGAAGGCAATATGGTTCAACTGAGCGTTCGCACGTACAGTACTGCAGTCCAGGCTTACGCCAATATCTGTATGTGTCGGTATCTCGCACAACTCATGATCATTCCGAAACTCAGCGTTTCATTCGAGATCAGGACTTACTGTGGCGTGCGGAGTATTTGGGTTCAACCCATATCCTGTTACCCGATGCTTCTCAAGCAAAGCATGCGCTTTCGTGAATCCTATTCCAACACACTGACCCGTTTGTCGCCACGAGAGAGTTGAACGAATCAGTCGTAAGTCCTATTCCTCGTCGAGGCGAATAAACAAGAGGGTACCAGTTGGTTCAGACTTCGGTCTGGTTCAACTTTCGGACCCCCGCCGACCCCCGCTGTCACTGTCCAGTTCAAACGTGCAATTAACCGCATGTGCCACCAGTTACATATGCTCCCTTCATGATAAGCCAGCCAACAACTCAACAAGTCGACCGTCGCATCATTTTTGCGCACGTTGATCCCCGATGTCCACGAAAACTTATGGGCGCCCACCAACGCCCTTTGCCCTTTGACCACGACGACCATGTCCCCCTCCCCGCTCTTTTCTCTCCTTCTCATCGCGGCGTCCGCCCGCCTGGCCGCCGCCGCCACCGCCCAGACCTTTGCCCCCGCCTCCAAGGGCCCGCTTGTCCAGACCGCCAACTACACGTCGTTCTCTAACAGCACCCTCAATGATAAGAAAGTGGTCAAGGGCAAGGCGTTCAACCGTATCATCCATGTCTGGTTGGAGAACACCGACTTTGCGGTCAGTTTCCTTCGTTCATTAGCTTCGACGACGGTGCTGAATATTTGCGCCAGACTGCAGCGTCGACCCCGATCTTCGAGTCGCTCGCCGAGCAGGGGCTGTTGCTCACCAACTACAACGGTGTGTGACTTGGTCTCTCTAACCAGACTCCACTGAACTCGTTCCTCCCAGGTGTGACTCACCCGTCCGAGCCCAACTGTGAGTCTATTTGCCTCTCAGACGTCTCCGCGCGGGGCTCATTTCAAGACTAGACATCGCCTCCGTCGGGGGTGATTTCTTCGGCCTGCATGACGATGCCATGTATCACATCCCTTCAAACATCTCCTGCGTCGTGGACCTGTTGGAGGACAAGGGCATTTCCTGGGCGACGTACCAGGAGAACATGCCCTCGGACGAATTCTACGGCATGATGTGCGGATGCTCCTCCTTCCTCTTTGTCCATCCTTCCGTACTCACTTGACGCTCATAGCTACGCCGCTCCTAACTACGCCTCGCCCTCGTCGGCGCCGTACCCCTACTACGTCCGCAAGCACAACCCGCTCATGGTCTACGATTCCGTCTCTCAGGATCCCGCGCGCGTGAAGCGTGTCAGGACCTTCAACGATTTCGCAAACGACGTCGTCAACGGTTAGTCGATGTCTCTTCACCAACGAACGCTCCTCACAATTATTACTAGGTACTCTCCCGCAGTGGAACTTCATCACCCCCAACATGGTGAGTATTTTATTCCTTCGTAAATAGCCCGCGTTAATTACTTCTATCAGGTGAACGACGCGCACGATACCACCATTGACTTCGCCGCGTCTTTCCTCGAGTACTGGCTCCTCCCTCTGTTGACTGACCCGCGTGTCAACAACGACGAGACGATGATTGTGGTGACCTTCGACGAGGCGGAGACGTATACCCAGCAGAACAACGTCTTCGCCGTCGCCCTCGGTCAGTTTCCTGCCTCCACTCCTCACTAAGGTATCAATCCTGACCATTTTTTGCAGGCGGTGCCATCCCGCTCAAGCTGCGCGGCACCACTGACGATACGCTGTACACCCACTACTCCCTGCTCAGCACCGTGCAGGCCAACTGGGGCCTGAAGAGCCTCGGGCGCCAGGATACCAATGCGTGCGTCCCCTTCCTACCTCCCCAAAACTATGGGCTGCGCTTACGCTTGTAATTATTCTCTCCCCCAGCACGGTCAGCAACGTCTTCTCCTTCGTCGCCGACAAGACGGGTTACAAGAACGTCCACGTCGCCACGCCCCCGCAGTTTAACCTCACCGGCATCTTCCCCGGCGCCCTCAGTAGGCCACCCACCTTCCATAGTACACACATACTAAACAAAACTCCGACGCAGACTCGCTCGCCTACGTTCCCTTCGCCGCGCCGAACCTCAAGGCGCACGGCGCCGGCGCGGGCGGCGTCTTCACGCACCCGACTTGTGATCTGAAGCTCACGGCTGGCGCGCTTCCGGCGCCCGTAAACCTGAACGCGCTGAACGAGACGACGCCGTGGCAGATGAGCCCCGAGACGACGAGTGGGAAGCATATCATTCCGTGTGCGGGGGCGGCGTGCCCATAAGGTCTCGAAGGCTGCATAAAATGGCTTTGGGCCGCTTCCGCTCGCTGATCCCCTTACTTATTCGTCGTTTAATTGATTTTTGGCGCTTTCGAGCATCAAACCACGATCACGTGAGTCTGGGTCAAACTCGATGGACGCGTCTCGCAATGGAGGTCTCAAACGCGTGTGTAAATCTCGTTGACACCCTGCATTTCGCACTAGTTAGGGATATACACGAGCTGTTCTCGAAGACGGAGCCGAACGTTTGCAGAGTTCAAATAGTACTCGACCTCGTCACTCGTCGGACTCGTTGGTCCAAGGTCTGGGTGTCTAGGTCCAGTAAGTACGGAAAAACTCATAGCGAAATAATGTTAATCACCGTTCTGTTCGTAAACATCCACCACCCCGTCACCGGCTGCACGGTATCGCGGACGGTCCCGCCCTGGCTGCAGGATGCCAGCGTGCCCACGACGCCCGCAATCATGGTGCAGGGATCCACTATACTGCTGCCCTGCTCAGTGAGCTTCACGGGCACCTCGACGTAATTCGATGGGATGTTATTGGCCTCGACCATGTGGAACGGCGTGTCATCGTAGGTGAGGCGCGTGCGGTGGGTGTAGTCGTACCGCCCCGATTCCCCGTAGCGCGCCCAGAACTGTTTTGCAGAGAGAGAGTCTGGGGGCACGGTGCCCTCTGGAGTCTGCGATGTGGCGTTATAAGTTAGCGTGCTCTAAGTCGGAGATCAAGTTCAAGAACAGCGAACGTACCTCCCGAAGTGGGAGCCCGATCCAACCGCCTTCCTCGTTGAACACGCAGAACGCGGTGATCCATCCGGAGTAGTAGCTGGGCCCGCTGCCCCCGGGCACGAAGTGGGCGATCTGCTGCCAGAACTCGACGTTCGGCTTGCTGTCCGGGGCGTCGAACGCCGCCACGAAGCGCGAGATGACGGGGACGAGAAGGTGGTACCACGCGGTCGTCTGCACCCCATACTCTTTCAACTTCTCCAACCGCCCAAGGATATCCTCCCAATCCTCCTTCGTCCCTTCCAACGTCACGCGCGGGATCCCTTCCCTCCAAAATCAGTTGAACAGCGAAGAATTTGTTCAACCACCGGACTCACCGCACTCAATAGACTCAAAGACATACTCGAAGTACGCCTTGAGCGTCGCCATCATGATAATCGCGCCGACCGTCGTGTCCTTGACCGTCGTCGTTGAGAAGCTCGGGAGGACCCACGCGCGCAGCGTGGGATCGACGATAAACTGCTGCAGCAAGCCGACCATCTCGCGCGCCATCAACCCAAAGTCCATCTCCTTCTTACTCTGCTGCTTCGACACCTTGACCTCCTGCGTCCCCTCGTGCGCGACGAACTGCGCGCGGAGGAGCTCCGCGTTGGCGTTGACGAAGAAGTTGAATTGGGTGAGGATGGAGAGCCAGATGTCGTCCGGGCGGAGGACGAGGTTGTGGTGCTTGTTGTACGCGGAGATGGCGGTGTGTACCAGGCCGTTTGGGGTCGGTCGGAGGACTGGCTTCACAGTAGAGACGCTAGTGCCGGACGGAGTTCGGACGGTGTCCGGTTTGGATTTCGTGAAAGGGTTCAGCTTCGAGAGGCGCTTGTTCAAAGATGGCTTGCGGGGCATTGGCTCATCAGCCTCTGTGAACGAGGAGCGCAGGACCTCGTCCGCCATGAGATACTGGTGTGCGCACGCCTTGCGCAGGATGGCCTCCGGTGTTAAGCCCTCGACTTCCGCTGTTGTGAGTACCACAGGTTCCGCTGAATGGCCGGCGACGGTAAAGGAGACGGGCATAATCACTGCGGGCGGTGTGGGAGATGAGAGAGGAGAAGTGGACACGACCATTGAAAGCGCCCTGGTTTTGAAGACCCCAGATTCCAAAAGATCTTTCTGATCAACCAAATTCGCACGCAAAGCTGTTGCACTGGTTTTGAACGAACAGATTGCAGAAGCCTTCGCTGATCAATTGAGTTCGTGCACGATTGTAAGAATGCAGCGATGAGCTGTTCCTGAGTTCTGTTCAACCATGAGCTCCATCTTCGCCCCGAATTAAACGAGAACTTGAAATCGAGACAAGGCGCACAAGTAAATCCCAAGGGTGAGGAGGAGGAACGTCAAGGTAAGTCGCAAGATCCAAGGTTGGAAGAAAGATCGCAAAGCAGATGTACATGTAGACTAGTACGGTGGGACGCTGAGTACCCATTGGCATAGCATGTGGTCGGCTTCGCCCCCGACCACGAACAACACATCCAAACCTTTTCCTCGCAGATCATCGAGACGGCCACGGATTGACGTCGAAGGTATAGGCCCCACCGCGCCAACGGAGATGAGGATACTGACAGACTTGAACGCGCGCGAGCATCTCGCAGATATCATGTCGTAGAAAGCCTCGAAGTCGAGGAGGCCCTCGTCCGTAATCCCGACGGACACTGCCTCCAGCTGGGGCGCCAGAGCGAACGTGCCGCCCTCCGTGTCGCGCGCGGCCAAGAAGGCGACGAGGTTGCGCACCTCCTCCGCCGACGCATCGTCCGTGAGAGCGACCACGAGCTCGAGGATGCCCTGATTCCTCTGCAGGATGTGAACGACAAGGTCGGCGATGGGTCCGTAAACGACGAGTTTACGGAGGACGCATGAGGAGCGCGCGACCATGCGGTCGATGAAGTCCGCCATCTTGAGCTCGTTTGGCGAGTGTGGAGGCGCAAAGTCGAAAATGATGTCCAATTCGCGCAAGGCGGGCAAGCGCAGAAAGTCCAGCACGTCGGCGTGGGATATGGAGTGGCGGGATAGGTTTTCCAGTTCGACGACCTCGCGAGGGGCGGCGTGGAGGGAGTCCTGGACGTGGATGTGCGCCTCGAGCAGGTTGGTCGCCATTTTTAAGATTTCGACGTGCTTCTGCCACGAGGCGTGAAGTTGGTACCGCGTCAGCTGGTGGGCGGGGAGCAGGAAGGATGGAGCGACCTGCTCGACCAGCAGGCACACGGTTCGCAGGACGGGAGCCGTCAGGAAGGAGTCGATTGTGTTCTCCACGAGGGCGTCACTGGAGTCCGCGTTGGTGATAGCCTGAAGCCACAGCATGTGTAACAGCGGGATACGGTCGCGCAAAGCGGTTAGCGTGCGCAGCAGCGGCGGGGTCAAGATCAGATGAACCTCCACCCATACTGGCGAACGCTCCACAAGAAGATCAAGGAGGGTGGCTTGATGTGGTGAATAACGAGTAGGCGTTTCAAAGGAGACCCGTAGCTGGGAGCTCCGCGCGCGGCGAAGCTGAAGCTGAAGCAAAGACACGGCCTGAGAAGCGTCCGGACTCTGCCAAATATTGCAGTCGACGGAGACCGAAGACCACAAGGAGGGGGATGTGATGGCTACTGTTCTCCAGCGGCTGCAGATGCAGCCCAGAATCCACGGACTTTTCGTGGTATCGATGCTACCGCGGCCCGTTACGTCCCACACCAATGGCAGCGTCCACGAGAAGATCTCGGAGAGGATTTCGGGCGGCATGCGTCTCAAGGGGGAAAGAATGACAGCGTTCCGGGCTAGATCTGTCGCAAGCGCCTCGCGTTCATGTGCTCGTCGCTGAAGCTGGGTGCGAAGTCCAGAGCGCGACATTTTTTCGTCGTGACGCGCGAGGCGACCGCGCAGGCCGGAGACGATGGATTCGATGAATGGGCGTTCGGCTTCTAGCGGTGGCTCGTTGCTTTGCAGGAGCGCCTGGTACCGCGTGTCCAGCACGGGAGCGACTCCGGGGGGAACTTCTTCATGGAGCGTTTTTGCGCGCCTCCGAGCCTTTGACATGGTCTGGGAAGTGGATCAGGGACAAGGCGAAGGCAGGACATCGATTTTACCACTTAGTGTTTGGTGCAACAGCTTTCAGCTTCTCTGCAGCTGGTCTGCCGTGGCGATGGGACAAAGAGAGGCGACAGGCGCTGAGCGGAGTTTGACGGCTACAGCCTTTTTGATGTGATCTGCGTGATCCGGCTTCTTGCCGGATTCTCAGGTTGGGCAAAAAAAAGCTCGCGAAGGTTGTTAGGACGTTGCGTTGGAGAGTATTTTACCTCAAGAGCGGGTGTGACTGCTCAGATCTCATACTCCGCAGGTTGCGACGGGTATTATCGTGGGTTGGTATTCAAATGTTTCAAGTGCATCCTGTGCATAAGTGTCGGAGTGAGAAGAGCGAAGCAATTGTCTGGAATAATAATGTCCGAGCAATATAATATCGTACGCCCATAATCATGAGCTGTTTCATTCCGCAGAATATCAAGCATCGCCTTGGGACACTCAATGTGGCCACCGTGCACTTTTGGGTGGAAGGTTTGACGTGTAACCCTTGATTTACGCAGATTTTCGTCGCTTTGTGGGTTTACAAATCCGAACCGCGACAAGGCTCACTCCATATCGGTAATGTCAGGGTGTCCTGACTCCTGGCGGCCTGTCGCTCTAGATCCGCCGCTGATGAGCTAAACCGCAGTAGAGAGGACGGAGAGAGCGGCCAGACATAACAGCTGCTTGTGCTCGAATCTATTCCATCCTTGTGGGTTGAAGGTTCTGAATCGTCTGGAATACCACAGTGCGCGCTCCGCGCGTCGTGCTTCACAGTGTCCAGACTCCAGAGCCGTGGGAAGGGAAGATTACACATTAAGTAGAACTATGCTAGTATTGCAGTTGTCACTCTCGCATACTTCAGCTAGCGAGGAAGCCCAAAGAAAGCTAGCATTGAAACGGCGGGATGATGGGCGGAAGCAAGAGTGATCGGCGGTGGCTGTGACGCGCTGTTACGGATCACACTCGTCGCCAAACAACGTCTCTCTTGCGTCTCTCACTTCTTGCCACCACAGCCATGCCCACGGTCGCCGCCAGTGAAGAATCCAAGGTCGAGGAGATGGAGGGGAATAGCGGGGAGTAGGTCCTTGACGAAATCAATGGGAGGAGGATGAGTTGGATGAATTTGACGACGGCCCGATACGAGGTGCGTACGGCCTACTTATGGTGCACAACCGGAAACCTAATGAGATTCGGTACTCGTAGACAGGACCCGCCCTGACCTCAGAGGCAACCTATACTCGACGCGTAGCCCGAGATCCAAGGTACTTATCTGGACGACGATTTGCCCGGACTTCAAGGAACAAGTGCGTAGTATAATGTTCCTTGTACTTCGCCCGCTTGGAGTTCAGACGACGACGACCTAGCATCGGAGGATTCGTATTCTGAAGACTGCCAGCTTAATTCCTACGCTCCTGCACCAACAAGCAGCTGTCAGTTAACTGCGCGTCAGTCAATGTCTAGGTGCGCTGCTATTTCCCAGCTCTATCTCGCATTCAGATCTCCCCTGAAGGTGACCCGTTTTTGAGAACCATTCGACCGGTGTCACATCAATGGACCCACTCGGAGTCTTGGACTGTAAACAACACATCCCCGTGTGGCCACACTAAACTCGCGAAGGCGATGCATCCTTGTGTCGCTTACATTCAATTATTCTGTGGACACCTTGTTCCGGGCAGATATATAAAGGACGCGGAGACGGTCCAAAGTAAACAGACCCCCCCTTCGATTCTCTTTACCCGCGACACACACAACTCCTGTCCAACTTCCGCAGTATCCAGGGTCGGTCAATGTGTTCCTTCTGATAATGCCCGACCCTGACATCGAATATGCCCCGCAGTTGCCAGTCTACCCCAATGTCTACCGAGACGAGCACGCCAACCCACCAACCTGAAGGGTCATTACCGGTACCGCTCGGCGTGAATGGAATACCGGATGAGCGATACCAGCACCT
The DNA here is from genome assembly GCA_029281495.1 of Mycena filopes. Classification (NCBI taxonomy): domain Eukaryota; kingdom Fungi; phylum Basidiomycota; class Agaricomycetes; order Agaricales; family Mycenaceae; genus Mycena; species Mycena filopes. Next base: position 101,523 of record JARIHR010000070.1, on the reverse strand, counting down.
CCTGAACAGTAATGAAGCCCCGCTCGACTTTGAATGGCCATTCATTCAATTTGTGCTTTCAACTCGACGCGATCGCCTGGCGCGGTACGACGATACTGGGCTTCGTCCGCCATCCGAAGCAGGGAACGCGGAGACACACGAGGCTCTCGTGGCCGACGTCGCTCGGAATGCGGCCATCCTCTCTCCGCTCAGGTGGATGCCCGTGGAAATACTGTCGGAAATCTTCTCGTGGACGCTCCCATCCGACTGGGAACTGCTGCAGCGGGGCAGAATCGATGTACGCGATAGTCCGTGGACGTTGAGCCAGACCTGCAGCCGCTGGCGAACGATAGCCATCCATTCCCCGTCGTTATGGTCTTTCATCGGGATCTACTGCGGCTACGAAAATCTGGCCGTTATCCACCCATTGGAGCTACTCAAAACCCAGCTTGAGCGGGCCTCGCACTTGCGAATCCATTTCACGGCCGATTATTTGTCGGCGCATTCTGAACATCTGCTCGCCCTTTTCAAGCTCTTCGTGAAGCACTCCGCGATGTGGGTAGACGTCAACCTGACCCTCGCGACGGAATTAGTACCCACCCTCACAGCCATCCCCTCTGATGGTCTTCCGCTCTTGCGAAACTTGTGGTTGAAATGGACCCCCGACTCGGAGCCGCTGGACCAGGAAGCCCACATTGACTGCTTCATCAATGCCCGTGCACTTCGTAGCGTCAAGCTGCGGTCAGAAGAATGGCACGTTCGGCTTCCTTCCCATCAGCTCACTCGGTATGAGGCAACCAGTTCATGGGACTGCCATCTCCAAATCTTGCAGAACGCGCCCAACTTGATTGAGGCGCGCATCTATGTCCCCGAGGAAGAGGAAAACCCTCGCGTGATACCCGACGGCTCGATCCTCGAGCTACGCAGCCTCAAGCTCCTAGACCTTTCGCACTCGGATATCATGAACTGTCTTCGAGTACCGGCACTGCGGGAGCTCAGCCTCAGCGACGCCGACGAGGCGACTCCGCGCCATATCGACTCGATGGTCCTGCGATCCTCCTGTATATTGGAGGCACTTCGGGTCGTTGACGTCGCTGCAACCGTCGTTACAACGATCCTGCAGAACCACCGAGACATCACGAAGTTTGTGTACGTCGCCACGGAGTCCGAGGAGGACGCGAACCCTGTCGTCTCCGCCCTATCCGCCTGCGACGGCCGGGGTGCGGCCACCCTCGCGCCCCAACTCGCGGACGCGAACTTCTTCGTGGTCCGCGATTCATACTTCGACTACACTCAATGCCTCGAGATGTTCTCCTTACGGTGGAGGACGTCGGTTCGTCATCTGAAGTCCGCTGGTTTGGTCATTGAGCGAGACCCGTGGGCGCCAGAGCTCTCGTCTTCCGTTCTCAAACGGTCGGATGAGTTGCGCCAAGAGCTGGGTTCCAATCTTCTCTTTGTGGAAGTGGAGGATGCGTGGGCACAGGAACGGCTCCTGAACTCCACCGACTCGGAGTCGCCCACCTTCGTGTTCTATTAGCAGCCGAGCTTTCCGGTCCATCGAAATAAGTAGGGTTGATTGACTGGCATTATAGTGGTTCTCGTCCCGGTTGTGTCGCATCCAGTCGCACGACGCCCTGCACAAGGAATTTGACATTTTTCAGTTGTCGCGGACAAAAATAGCGAGAGTAGAGTTGAGAAGAACGAGGCAACTGTCCAAGTATTGTCCGCACAAGGGCGGTTCCATTTGACAAAAAAGCAAGCATCGCCTCGGCACACACACGTGCAGTTTGACTATTACAGTAAGGCGAGTGGGGTTTGTCATTCATCGGAATTTCATCCGGACAGATGCCCGTCGTTTGTGGGTTCACAAATGAATCACTGCAAGGCTCAGTCCATATCGGTAATTCCAGGATGTCCCCAGGGGCCTGTCACATCTAGACCTAGGCAGCAGTCGGACATAAGTCAGTTCAGGTCCAGATGCTATTCATCGTTGTTTAGTTGTAACTTGTTGGCGGGTTGAAGGCTCCGAGCTTTTCATCTTGGTTCTACCGTAGAATATAGTGCGCACGCCGTCAGAGTTTGTGCTTGAAATCTGGGGACAAACATTGTACCGGGCAGCCGGGAACAAAACATTCATCAGGTAGAGGAGTACATGTACGTGGTTGAATAAATCCTCGGTACGATTCAAGAGTAAGCTTGAGCTTGTTGACGCATCCTGGACATTCAAGACGCGGCTCGGTGATTTCAATATAGAATGCCCTGTCGTCGCCGATGGTATGATGCCGAGGTTTGAGTCGTTGAAAAGTCATATCGGGCCACGGGAAATAGGCAGAAATTTAAAGGAGTATTTCGACCGGAAAAACGAATCGAAGGCGCAAATATTGGGAATCGGTGGTGGTGGGAAACAGAAAGCATTTTCAAACTCCGTTCGCCCAAATTGGGAAATGATACCCATTCAAACTCCGCTCTCACACTCTTCCTCCACCACAACAGCCAACGCACAAGTCCTGCAGCTCCAAGGCATGGCTCTCCCTCTGAATCCATACTCAACTGCGCTGACATCCGATATGTCTGGATCTGCCAATCACAGGGATGGCTACTGCCGAGACGACTCGCGTGGCAGAGCGACCTCAGATCGTATTACCAGGACCACTAGGCGTGAATGGGGTACAAAACGCGCGATACCACCATCTGCTAAACAGCAATGAAGCCCCGCTCGACCTGGAATGTCCCTTCATTCAATCTGCACTTTCAAGCCGACGCGATCGCCTGGCGCAGCACGACGATACTGGACTTCAATCCGAAGGGCACGTCGGGGAACACGAGGCTCTAATGGCCGATGTCGCTCGTCACGCCGCCATCCTCTCCCCGTTGAGGCGTATGCCCGCGGAAATTCTCTCCGAAATCTTCTCGTCGACGCTGCCATCGGACTGGGAACTGCTTCGGCGCGGAAAATTTGATGTAAACGATAGTCCGTGGACACTGAGCCACACCTGCAGTCGCTGGAGAACCATAGCTCTCACTTCCTCGTTGCTGTGGTCTTTCATCGCGATCGACTTCGAAGTATTGCACGCTCCCTTGGTCGCCTACCCACTGGCTCTCCTCCGCACCCAGCTCAGTCGAGCCTCCCAGTTACGACTCAGTTTCTCAGGAAGTTACCTCAATTTTAATCATCAAATCACCCTCTTCGAGCTCTTGGTGGAGTACTCTCCGCTGTGGGTAGAAGCCAACCTGACCCTGCTGACGGAGCTCTTGCCCACCATCGCGGGCATCCGCGGGCGCGTACCTCTCTTGCGCAGCTTGTGGCTCGAATGGTGTAAACCTGGGCCCACACAGCGACTCCCAGAGGTCGACATCGACTGCTTCGTCGACGCCCCCCGCTCTTCGTAGCGTCAATCTGCTGCTGGAACAATACCCCCACGTTTCGTTTCCTTCCCACCAGCTCACTCGGTATCAGTGCAACGGTTCCTGGCAGCGCCACCTCGACATTTTGCAGTCCGCACCGAACCTGGTCGAGGCGCGCGTCTATATTATCGAGGACGGCACCTCTCACGGGATACCCGGCGGCACGGTCATCGAGTTCCGCAGCCTCAGGTTGCTCTACGTTTCGCACTCTGACATCCTGGACTGCCTCCGATTACCGGCGCTGCGCGAGCTCGGCCTCATCGTCACAACCGAACTCGATACCCCGTCCCACGTCGACACAATGGCCCTCCGCTCCTCCTGCACGTTGCGCGAACTCCGCGTCGTCGGCGTCGCCGCAAGCATTGTGACGATGATTCTGCAGAACCACCGGAGCATCACGGAGCTTGTAAACGTCGCTACCGGGGTCCAGTCTGCGCGTGAAGCAAACGCCGTGGTGTCCGCCCTATCCACCTGCGACGCCTCGGGTGCGTTCACGCTCGCGCCCCAGCTCGCGGGCGTGTTCTTCGCGATTGATCGCTCCCCCGTTGACTGCGCCCGGTATCTCGATATGCTGTCCTCGAGATGCAAGGCGTCGTCGGCGTCGGGTCGTACGCTCCGGTCTGCAGGGTTGCTTATCCAGCCGGACACGGACCATTTGGGGTTCGCGCCTTCGATTCGTCTGCAGGTGGGTGAGCTGCGCGCAGAGCCGGGGTTGGATTTCTTGTTCGTGGAGGGGACTACGACGATGCACATGACGAGCGAATGGCTGTTTGACCCGTTTGTACGCCGTTCATGATTTTGTACTTTAAATCCGCGCCTTGTTGCGGATTCCTCCAACCTAACTCGTAAAGTCTACACATGGAAGAAGTACACACGAAATCAATATCAAACTCGACTCTCAATACATATGGTAGGCAGGTAGTTGCATACAGTTCAAATCACAAACGCGGGTTTCGAGGCATTATCCGGGTGCTCAAAACTAAAATACACACCGTCGCGCCTCGACCTTCCGAGCTCCATCGCGCAGATCCCACTTTGTAAAATATTGTTAAAATATTGTCCGACAATGCAGCAAATGTCCATCCACTTCGATTCTGACCCGACTTTTCTACAGACGTTCAATGGCTTTGCATGGTTGAGCCCAAATCCCGGTCCATCCAAGAAATCCTGCCACATCGGTCCGTCGGGACATCGTGTCGGCGCTGCTGATTGAGCCAACGACGCAAGCGATACCCCGACGAGCTACTCGCCCGTTTACGCGTCGGCTGGTCGGGTAGAAGAAAATCATCGAACCTTGTAAATGTTTAGGCGACACAAAATAAATACTAGGCTCGGCTCTGCAACTGCCCCTCACCTCCACCCACTCCGACTCTCTCACCCAGCCTTCCTCTGCTTTTGAACTTTCCTCTCCAAAAATGTCTCACCCACTCACTCATGGTATGCCGCACTCGGCTGCCGCCTCTTCCGTTTCCCTCTTGTGCACGGAGTCCACGATGAGCCTTTTGGCCACCGTGCACCTCTCGTCTCCAGCAGCTCCAGCGCATCACAACCGCCCCGACTCCCACAGTGGCATCATCGACAACACACCCAAGACGATCATCGTGTGCTTCAACACCGGCGCCATCCCTGAGCCTGTTGCTCCCGCCCCAATCCTGGGTACAGGGACGATGCCGCTGTCGAAACACGCGATGATCGTGTCTTGAGTGCGGTGTATGGTGCCACTGTCGCAGCTGTGGTCGTCGTGATGAGCTCGAGCTGCTCCAGGCGAGAATGGCCATGGTGGTGCCAAGGTGCTCATTATGGTCCTGGGCTTTAACCCCTGTTTGACTGCCTCATCTCGACAATACCCTACAGTACAACCTCCTTGACCTCTGGCACCCGCACCGTAAATTTTAAAGCTCTTATCTTACTGGATACTGAACCTTCCTTGTCGGAATCTTTGTGCACTGTATTTCCCAGCAATAAATAGGCATTCATGGATCAAGTTCAAATTCAATTCAACCTGACAACTGGAAGCACCAGGGAGAATGCAACACAGTTTATCACTATGCAGAGGCTGGGAATCGAACCCAGTTGAACTGTGTACTTACAGACATAAGCCACTATTCAGTAAATATTCTGAGCTGTCTCTTCAGTTTGGTGTTGTGATTCAATCAATTTACTCAAATAAATGCAATAAATAAATAAATATTCAACCACATTGATACAAGTATAAATAGTTTTCCACATCAGGTTCAATTCTTGGAAATTCAGCCAGTAACCATGCTTTCCTTCACCTTGAGGGCCATACCCCCAGTCTCAAGGAGTTCAAGCTCTGTTCTCTCCACTTTTCCTGCAGGTGCCGTGAGCTGTGCCAGCTTCACCAACTTCATTTCCTCACTGTGCTCTATCTCAGCAACTCTCCTCTCAATATCAGCCACCCGCTTTGCCTGTGATGAGCGTTCAAAGAGGGGTTTTGCCATCTTCCAGAGTTCCAGTGCCCTTGATGGGTCAGCACTCTGTTTGGAGATATCTCCAAGTCGGAGGAGACATTCTGCCCTGCTACGGTGGACATCCATCTGGGTGAACCCATCCAAGGCAAGGTTGAACAGGGAAGTGGCTGTGGCTACATCCCCATCTTGGAGGAAAATGTCTCCAATAAATTGCAAAGCCTTATGGATTCCTAGCCTCTTTTTGTGCTTGAGAGAGTGGAGCAGGAAGATTGTGCTCCAAGAGGATTCATGGCATGACCCTTCCCAACGATCAATGTCTCCAAGCCTCTCAAGACAGAAAGCCACCAGCTCGGAGTTCTTGCTCCATTCCCACTTCAGACCCCTGCCAAACAGTAGTAAGGCCGACATATTGCCTTCTCGGAGATTGAGATCTGCCTGTATCAGTTCGGAAGCAGTTCTGAGCCATACTCCCCCATCGTTATTGGCAATGGCTTGGATTGCATCAAGTCTCTGTTGTATCTCAGAATTTGCAACCCCAATTGAGACCTCAACCTCAGCCAGGTTGACCAGGGCGACACCATGTTGTCGTGGGTTGTGGCCTAGCACTTCTTGGAGAATGTGGCTGTGGATTTTGTGTGCTTCCTCATATTCAGATTTCAGGTTGTGAACTTCTCCCAGGCTTTCCATGAGAGCATAGGCAAGATCACTGGAGGCCATGCCACACAGAGGTAAGAGACTCCTGGCTCTACCCACCAGTGTAAGGCACTGTGTGTAATTTCCTAGTACCCCTGAGCATAGGCTGTCACAGTATAGTGCCTGTGCTTCGTGGTAAAGATTCCCATGGATCCGACTGATTTGTTGTGCCTTCCGGGCATAGCCTTGACCAGCAGGATAGTCACCAACCATCCATCTGATATATGCTAGTCCAGAAAGTGTAAGAGCTTGGCTTGTGGCATCTTCCACTATTTCTGCCAAGTGGGGGGCCATTCCATAGTACTCAACAGCTGACTCGATGTCATGGCTGTGGTCGAAGTAGTAGTTTGCAACAACCTCATAAAAGTGGGCTGCAGAGCTCTTTTAATGTCTATTCAACAAAAATTTGGCAGAAAGCATACCTTTGAGCGCGAGGTCATCACAGTGGTGAAGGTGTTCTATGCCCTGAACAATCAGGGCATTTGAGTTGGAAATTGAACCCGAATCCCAGGAGTGCAGTGTCTCAATAATGAATGTGACATGTGAGGAGTGGTCAAACTTGGGACCAAAACTGCTGAGTTCTTCCATGAGAGATATTTTCCCTTGTCCCACAAGGAGACTGAAGCGATTCAGATCACATATGTCAGAAACAGTATTTCTGAACTCGGAATGTTCAGAATACAGATTCTGTCGGAATATGTTTTGGATATTGGTAAAGTTGGCTTTTATTTGAGTCACCAGCATAGTAGCGGACCTCTGGCCGTGATTCATTCTGTGGGCCTTAACGAGCTCCTGGAAGTGGCAAAGAAGGGGTTTGATCATCCGGTCGGTAGGAGGAAGGAGCTTCTGCATGTAGTCTCGAATTGGCACCAGCACCTTAAGTCGTTTATGCTCATCAATGTAGGCCAGAGCAGTGCGAACCAGTGCATCCTTGTATCCTAGAATATTCTGGAGTGGAAAGTTTGTTTGTCGAAGCTCGGCATCCGAGAGCCCATCAGGAAGGATGGCCATTAGGCTCAGGAGGTCACGAGCATCGGGGATAGATGTGATCCGTGGGCTCGAGAGTGAGAGTGAGATGGATAGCTCCATGTTTGATCTTTTGTCATGGCCATCTGAAATCACAGAGGTCTTTTCGGTTTGCCAGCGGGACAAGACCGTTGAGCAGCCTTCCACATCAACCAAATGAGCCACAAGACAGATTGCAAGAGGGACATTGTCTGTCAGCTCAAGAACCTGGTTGATCTCTTCTGGCAAATGTCCATCATCGGCAATGTCCCAGAACACCTTCCGAGCGGCCTCCTGAGCTAGGGGTCTCAAAGGCAGCAAAAAGGGTCGAGTCCACTGCACTTTTGATGGCCTTTCCACTCCCCGCATTGTAACCTGGGGTCTGATGAGTGACACGGTGCTGGAAAATAGAGGGCTTCAACAAACCATCAAAGACAGTGTAGTTATGTCTGTGAGAAGAGACAGAAACTCCTCAATATCGTTGCGGAGTTCAACTGGCTCCCAGACTGTTTCAAGGTTATCAAGAACTAGGAGACTTGGCGGATTTTGACCGAGATGCTGGAGAAGAGCCTGAGTCATATCCCTCCCAGGCTTTAGTCCGAGGTGTGCACCAATGAGAGCATCAAGTTCTGCTGTGCTTCCAGCTTTATCGCATGGGATAAAGAACCGATACTGGGTGTATCTCCCTGCAATTGTGTCCTCATGCAGGACTGCTTTAGCCAAGCTTGTTTTTCCCATTCCACCTGCACCTAGGATGGCAATGCATGGAGTTCCTTGATTGAAGAGCTTTAGAATATCTGCCAGCTCTGATTCACGTCCATGGAAGATTTGTGTGCTTGCTGGCAGCATTGAAATCGAGGTGGAGCTTTACTTCCCCAGTGAGCAAAACACAGAAAATGAATCCCAGAATGCTGACCTTGCAAAGGAACCAGAGTACATCTTGCTGATCTTCCACAATGTTAGACTGAGTACCAATTGTCCTCGCAAATATTTCAAACATACAGATGATGCAGAGTCAGAGCTAGAAAGTGTCTCAATGAGATTGAGGACTTCCTGGTGTTTGGCCTCTGCCCTTGCTTGCATGTCAGCCAGGATATTCACAGTTGTAATCTGGATCTTTTCTTCAGCTATCACGCCTTCCTATAACCAATGATATTTACTGAGAAGAAAGCCAACTCATGTTGCAAATCTGCCTTGCAGCTCTTGAATAAGGCCCCAAGTTCGCCTTGTCGGAAGAAAATTTTGAATTTGTTGCTAGTTTGCTGAGCCTCAATGAATGTATGGACCTTGTGGAGAGTCCTAAGGAGTTGGTGAGTAGACATTACTTGAATATCAGGCCTCCAAGTTACGTTGTAAGGCTCCCAATCTGATTCAACACACTGGGGGCAAGGTCTTCGCCATTGTCTGACTTCAGGTAGACATCAACAACTGCAGCAAGCAACTGGGAAGTGTGCTCCATCAGCTCAGCACAATCCTCCTTGTTTTGTTTGATAGTCTGGGCATCGGGTAAGGAGAGCTTTGGACTATGATTTATTGGCTAGCGTACCAAAATAAGTTTGGCCAGGGATTGTGTGGTGTTTGAGATGGCTTCTACACCAGAGAACTTGAGGGTCTCCACAAGGAGCTCAAGGGTGTGGGTGGTAACTATTAAAGACTTTGAGATATTGTTCAGGCGTGTTTCCGTGGTCGGTGGGTTCATTTTGATGGATGTTTGATTCATGGCACCTCGAAACCGTCGGAGCTTTATACTACTCAGACCTTCTCTATTATTGGTTGCTGTTCATCTCCGTAGGCATGTGGAATCCCTGTTGGTGGGAGTGAGTTCTATTAGTGAAAGATAATCAAGGGCAGTTCGATGATTACCGTTCAACTGAGCTGTGAATAAGATGTGATACTCCTTGAGCACCTTTTTTTTGCTCTGTGATTCAATCCACTCCTACACACATGTCAGCACTGGCCCAAGGTCGGCCCGGCGATTGTACTGATGTCGAGATCCCAGCCGGGACGAGCGCTCGAATAACCCGGTTCAGAGTCCCGTGCGGTTCACGAGGCGGATACGTTCAAAAGACCGTACCAACGAGTGATGGCCGCCGTGCGTAGTCGATACGGGAGGTAGGGTGAAGGTCCCAAAGACGGAGTGGTAGCAACCGAGGCACCAGACGCGCGGAGGTGCCGAGGTGCAGAGATGAAGAATATAAGCGAAGGCCAGGGCGGAATTGAGAAGACGCTTCGTTGTTGCCAGGCCAAAGTAGAGCTGGTATTAGACGAGGTAGAATCTACTGTACAGGTAGATTCTACTTGGTTTTTATACTACTTGCTAGCTAGGAGTATGATCGAATTAGTTACCGCAGTAATTACCCATCCGTCAATCGGCAGGGGTAATTAGGTGTTTAGGCAATTAGGGTGTTGGTTGCCTGGCTTGGGAGCGTAAAGGAGCGTGTTTCGGGATATCCATCCCCTTAGTCGTGATAGGGCGTGCCTCCGGGTTATTCCTGGAATAACCCGGTTAATAACCCGGTTCGTCTTCTGTGTTTCGTTCGTCCAGTGGATTGATCCGTGGCTCGCCTGTCTCTTCTGGATTGATCGAGGTCGGGGGGTTCGTGGGTAAAGTGAATGAAAGGGTTAAGAAAACCCGAATCATGACAATCGGCGCTTTCCAAAGAGTTCATTCAGCTCAGTTCAATTATTTTCTATTTTTTTGCAGGAATTGATCAGTACTGTTTGGCTGAGGTCTTGAAGCCCAACATGCACACGTGCTTGTTGTTTGGCTGGCCTCTTTCATCTTGACCATCTCACAACCATCTCAACCATCTCGACGCTGCTGGCCATGCCGGAAAAAGGTGTTCTGTGTCTCAACGAGAGGGAAGTTGGGTTCGAGGAGCGCAAATTGAAGAAGATTGAACGCCGACAGGACCCAGATATGTTCGGTGTGCCCCTGGCCTCTTTCATCTTGACCATCTCACAACCATCTCAACCATCTCGACGCTGCTGGCCATGCCGGAAAAAGGTGTTCTGTGTCTCAACGAGAGGGAAGTTGGGTTCGAGGAGCGCAAATTGAAGAAGATTGAACGCCGTCAGGACCCAGATATGTTCGGTGTGCCCCGCCTACATATCCTCACCGTGGACGCGACTCAGACTGCGCCAGGTACTTTTATTACACATCCTTTTTGTTGCGTGAACACCATCGATCAGCCTACGGTTTCCCTCCACGTCTCCTCTCCTGCCGATCCGGAGTTTATCGCTCTACCCCGACTGGCCCCGCCGAAGCAGGGCGCAGAATATACCTGTGCTGCGTGCGAAAGGTCTTATTCCCAGGAAGATTTCGTCGGACAAGTCACCCACTCTTCGGTATGCCTCCTCACCCACAATGAACCCACTTTTCACAATCTTCTCCAGGTTTATTCCCCTGCGGCCGGAACCTCGACGAACGAGTTTGTAAACACCCTGCACATCGAGGGTCGCATTTCCGCAAAAGCGCGCGGCGAAGAATTACTCTTGGGGATCACCAACCCCACGACGGGTCGCAATGTACGTCCTATCTCTCCGCGAGTACATACTTCATCTTGCGACTCTGACCATGTGTGTCGTAGTCTTTAATCCGTGTTTATTTTGCTCTCGAAGGACACTGCTTTTGGATGCCCACTGCGTGGTACCACAACATTGTGAGCCGAACTCCGGTCAAACGCGACGACAGAAGTTTCGCCTTTCCCATTCCCGATGAATACATTGACGGTCCTTTGGGCGACCACATCATCTCAATCCAGGCGGCCTTTATTCGCCCCAAATTCACACTCGTCTTCTGCGACCACACCGTCATGATGCAGCTCCATGTTATGCAGATTCACACCTCGCCGCAAGGCAACATGACGCTGGGCTCTCCTGTAAGAATACTGTACCATTTCATTCAATTCGTATGTCACGCGTCACGGGGGCTAAAATATACGAAAAATTTCGAACATGTCACGGGTCACCGAGACTATCTTCGAACATCCAAAACGAAGTCACAAAATGGATTAAAAAGGCCTAGAAACTCGGATTTTCGCCCGCCCTGCGTGTAGGGCCTAAAAAAGGCACGCAAAACACGTACTTGAAAGGAAATGGTTGAAGTCTGTTGAACACACTGTTTCTGCCGCGCGGAAGGTTTTCCAGAGCAAAAAACAGCGGGAAAAAGATTTCAAACTGATTCATGTTCAAATCTCCTGAACTTCACTGTTTCCAACAGTTCCCTCGGCCTCTGGGAACCAATCTTGAGTGAGGTTTAGCTCACCGGCCAATGCGAAATATCCGAATTTTTTTCGGTGTCACGGTCGACCAGGCCAATATCAGAAAACTAAAGTTCGAATTTTTGGGTCACGGGTCACAGCTCGTTAGAATTGAGCGAAATGGTACAGTACCCGACACATCATCGTGCTGGACTAACTACCGTGGTCCCAGATTTGGAACGTTGTCTGGAACGCCAAGCACGGCCCTGTCTACCATCAAGAGCTGGAGGCAACTTTGGCTGCTCTCGCTCGATGGCGCGACGATACTCGGAAGCACAAATCCACGACTACCATTTTCGCCGCGATAAAAACGGCCCAATCCGCTTTCAACGGCAGTGGCCCTCAAGAGGCTACCGACATTCTCCTGGCTGCGCTCACCCATCCACAAATGCCGGCTTTCGAGGTCTGCAACGACGATGCAACCTGGGCTCGACTGCTGGAAGCCGTCAAGATCCACGACCAATCGCGAGTCAATCTTGCACTGCCGGGCAGTCCCCTCCCTTATGTCTCGAGCTCGGCACCATTTCACATGCGGACAAATGCGCACGGAAGGTACCTGACTCACGTATCGACTTACCGAAGACGCGAGGTTACCTTTAACGCGGAGATGTTGGAGAGAGTGCACGACTTGGGCCTATTCATACCCAACGCCGTGATCCAGCCGAAGGGCGAGCCGTAGGTGAGTCTACTTGCACTTTTTCTTGTTTTCTTTTGCTGGCATTGATCACCGACGCTCAGTACCGGCGGGGGTCATTCCCGCTGCGCCGACCTTCAAGAAACTGGCGAACTTTCGCGTGGACCGTGCACAGGCCTCCGCCCAGGCCCCAAACTACATGATCAAGGTCCCACTCGGCAGCGAAACTCTCACGCTGTACTCACCGTTTACTGCGAAGGCGGGGGAGCATTGGGCGTCTGGGGTCAGCCTTCTTCATTATTCATTCCAGATGTTGAGGCTGACCCACCTCTCAGTGCCGTGAACTGGTTGTATCGGATGTGCGCGAGGAGGTCGACACCACCACTCTCGGCCTGTACAGCTTCCGCACGTTCGTCGACTGTGTCTATTCTTTGAAGACCGTGGCCGCCAGTGGGGGACTTCCCTCTGGACCTAGAAAGGTCACCACCGTCGATGGTGGAAGCCGGAAGCGCCCGACGAGGGCGGCAATCGAGAAGGCCGGCAACAGCAAGAAGCGCAAGGTCAGCGCCGAGGAGAGCGAACCGTCGCAGCCGCCACGCGCCGCTGCGTCTATCCCGACTCACGCTCGACACCCCCATCACCCGCCAGGGCCAGAACGAGGACCAGAATCAGCGTCTGCCCCTCGCTCGGAGGTATGTACCGTGGCGCTCCTTCGCGCGCATCCACCATGGCTGACTCTCGCGCACATAGCTTGCATTCACGCCGTGCCAACCCCTCGTCATCCCGGCGGCGCAACGGGGGGTGGAGTCTGGACAGTCGACACCACCACGGGTCGATGGGCCGATGGAGGTGCACGGAGACGAGCGGGTGAAGCGTGAGCTGAAAGCGGAGGAGGAGGAGGGGGTACCGCAAAAGGTTATGGTGACGGAGGCGGCGTGGAAGCGCCAGGCGGAGCAGGTTGGGCAGCGGGTGGAGTGCGAGGACGGAGCGCGAACCAAGGTTGAGTCCGAGAATCCGCCCCTAGTCCTCGCGGAGGACGTGACGAGGTCGAGGAGACCGCGAGTGAAAGCCGAGCCCGATGAGCCAGTTGTGCGGATGCAGATGGAGGTCGTGGATGCGCGCGTGAAGCGTGAGTTGGAGGCGGAGGAGGAGCAGGGGAGGCTACCCAAGGCGGCCGAAGACGTGGTGCAGTTTCCCGCGACGAAGGCGGAGCGGGTGGGAGCATGCGTCAAGGCCGAGCCCACTGTGGCCAAAACGGAGGAAGCAGCAACCAACTGTAGGTTTTTCCGTCGTCCGTGAGTCCGTCGTGTTCACTGAGTGCGACTAGTTAACATGCAGCGCGTCTCTATGGACCCACAAGTCAAGCAGGAGCGGAAGGCAGGGCACCGTAGATCGCTGTACACGGAGCAAGGTGAGCGAGCCTGCGTTGATTGGTTGGGTGAACTCAATGCTGAGAGGGTCGTAGACTCACGCACGTATCCATTCAGTTCAGTGAGTCTCGCTTCCTTGTCAGATTGTTGTGCAGATCCGCCGAAAATCTGCGTGTAGTCTCCCCACCCTCTCAAGCGGGAACAAAATAGCGACCAGGGTAGGTTTCAACTTCCTGTCTATACGCGGGACTCCTCGAGGCTAACGAGTATCTAGATGAGCCTCTGCAGTCAAATTGCGAGGAACCACGCATCAAGCGTGAGCGAGTCGAGGACGGATCCCCACTTAGTGATGTGCCGGCTTTGGCCTCAGGCCGTAAAGCCCCGGCTTTTGGGCTTTGGTACCGGGCCAAAGCCGAGCCGAAATCTCGGCCTGGGGGGGCTTTTGGCCCGGCCTGGCACTTGTCGAAGCCAAAGCCGAGCCAAAAAGCCCCGGCTTTTGGTCGAGGTGGAAGTGTGAGGAAGTGAGGGATGGAATATTTTCCCTGACATGGTAAATGCACTCATAGCTCATGGATGGCTTGAAGTACTCCATCTTCGACACAAAGTGATTGTTTTTCAGCGGTGTTGAACCGTCGGCAAACCGATGCCGAAGGTTCTCACGGTTCAACTCTCTAAGGGCGTCGACGCAACTGTGCAGAACATGTGGTCAAGTACCAAGAAATAAATTTGATGAGGCAGATTGGAGTTTAGCCAGTCACAAATCATCTCAGAGCTATTATTTGCCTTCTTACTGGCCACCCATAACTCGGCACAAAAATATTACCAAAAGCCCCGGCTTGAGCCAAAGCCGAGCCAAAGCCGGGCCAGGCCCGAGGTGGGCGGCTCGGCCTGGGATTTTGACAAGCCCAAGCCGTCAACTACGGGCCAAAGCCGGGGGCTTCAGGCCAAGCCCGAGCCGGCACATCACTATGGGACCCCACTCAGGTCAAATCATACTAATTCTAATTCAAACTCGCGGGATCCCACGGTGCGCGCTCGAATCAGTGGTGGACGGAGAGCAGCAGAGATATTGAACTAGAATGTATCAACTTCAATTCATACCCGAATTTCTACGGACGAGGCAGTGGTGCAGTGAGCAAGCAGTGAGGATTCATACATCCTCTTGCCATCCGCCCAAAAGGATCAGGCCACGTCAGTCCGTCGGGCAACCGTCGGGACATCGTGCGAGGCCGTCGGCGCTGCTGACTGAGCCAACGACGCAAGCGATACCCCGGCGAGCTACTCGCCCGTTTACGCGTCGGCAGGTCGGGTAAAAGAAAATCATCGAACCTTGTAAATATTTGTGTCGGAAAAATCGAATTTGGATAATATGGCCGAATCCGCCCGTATCAGGTTGCGTCAGGCCATCAGGTTTCCGGGGGGCTAATAAGGACCAAAAAATATACGACATGAGCTGATCAGGCCTGATGGCCTGACAGGGCTTATACACCCTGACAAGGGCTGATTCGGACGACGGCGTGAAAAGTACAAAACTCTCTCTCTCCTCTTTCGAGGAGCCCATCCAACTCTACCTATTATACCCAAATTATACTACACAGTCTTTAGGTGTTATTTTCCAAGGCTACATTACTTACTACAAATCCACTATCTACACTGAGTTTGAACTATCTTACTCAATGGGGTGCACGGTGCAAGGTCGTCACATGAGTTATGCACTTTGGTCGGGGCACCGGGTCCAGCCTGAACTTCGTATATTCTCACTGTCTTCTGTAGGTTTTTGAAGCGAAATTTTGAACCATTTCAACTTGTGCATTCATTGTCAACATAACAAGCTTTACTTGTCCGGTTTGTAAACTTTCTGTGTACCCTGGGAGGGGGGAACCTGACCATACCTGACCAGGACCTGACAGGCCCTGATATGGCGCCCCCGGGCAACCTGATCAGGCCGAATATGTGCTGATATCTCTGTCAGGCTCCGTCAGATCCTGATAAGGGAAATCGCACTTTTCCGACATGGGCGACACAAAATAAATACTGGGCTCGGCTCTGCAACTGCTCCTCACCTCCGCCCACCCGCACTCCCTCGCCAGCCTCTCCCAGCTCTCCTCTGCTTTTAAACTCCCTTCTCCGAAAAATGTCTCATCCAATCACTCATGGTATGCCGCACCCGGCTGCCGCCTCTTCCGTTCCTATCTCGCGCACGGAGTCCACGATGAGCCTTCCGGCCACCGTGCACCTCCCGTCTCCAGCAGCTCGAGCGCATCACAACCACCGCGGCTCACACAGTGGCATCATCGACAACGCACCCAAGACGATCATCGCGGGCTTCAACACCGGCACCATCCCTGAGCCTGTTGCTCCCGCCCCATCCTGGGTAGTAGGTACAGGGACGATGCCGGTGTCGAAACACGCGATGATCGTGTCTTGAGTGCGGTGTATGGTGCCACCGTCGCAGCTGTGGTGGTCGTGACGAGCTCGAGCTGCTCCAGGCGAGAATGGCCATGGTGGTGCCAAGGTTCTCATGTGCACCCATGCACGGGAGCGGAGGGAGGTGGCAGGCGGGTGCGGCATTCCATCAGTTGACAGTGATAGGATGATTTTTTTTGAGATGGTGTTCGGAAAGCAGAGAGGATCTGAGATTTGAGCGGCGAGCAGTCGGAGAGTCGAGCACATTATTTAGTTTCTCGTGACCAAATGATTTACAGGTTCGGGTGTACGTGTTCGACGTTTTGATGTCCGTGGGTTTCAGAATTTGGTGGCCGTGGTAAGTGCCGCCTTGAGGGCCGCCATCCTGCGCTTCTGCAGACACTTCGGCTTGTGCACCGGCCAATGCGCCCGCTGACACGGTGCACTGCAGTACGCCTTCTCTCCGCACGCAGCACACGCCTTCGCCTTCGCGCCCCACTCCTCCAGCCGCCTCTCCACCTCCGCCTCCCGCACCCCGCGCACTCGCTCATCCCTCAGCGCCTCTAGCGCCGCCTGCGCAGGGCACTCCTCTGCATCGCATCCAAAAAACTCCAGGCAATCCCACTTTCCCGAAATCGTGAGGTTACCCCACGCGTAGCGGCGTTCCATAGCCCGAGGCAGTTCGACGAACTGCGTGAGCAGGCGCGCCCAGGCCGCGCGCGTCTGCATTTGAGGCTGGCTATGATCGCGCTTGATGCGGTGCGTGAGGTAGTAGAAAACGACTGAGTCGTGGTGGCTCTCGCGCCGGGCGGCGCGGCTGAAGGGCTGCAGGCCGTAGTGTTTGAATATGTTGAAGCACGCGTCGACGAAGATCGGCTGGTTCTGGCGTTTGTCTTGTTAAACAAAGGGCGAGGTGGGTGGTGAAGGAGGCTTACCGTGATCTCTGACGATGATTGCGAGACTTTGAACTGCATCTCACGCGTTATGGCGAGGAGAGAGGCAGGTGTTTGATGATCCCAAGCTGGGTCGGGGAGGGTCTTCAGGACGTCTTCGCACATGTCGCGGCAGGTGCTGTTGACCTGTGTGCAAATAGAAGTCAGGCAAGGCGCAGCGAAAAAAAAAGAAAAACCAACCCAATCGCCGAAAAGGGCGGCTAGGCCTCCTGCCTGGCTGAATTTAACGAGGAGCAGTGGCGACCAGTAGATGGGCCGCATCGCATCTGGGTGATCTTCAACTTGGGCAAGAAGAAAATGGAGACACGGAACGCACCTGTCAGGGGATCGCCCAGCGCCGACCGAAATGTCGGGCTCGTTGACCAATGTACGAGTCGCTTCAACGCCTTGCCCGCCCAGCGCTTCTCGTCGGCGTCGCTGCCCGGGTGTTCATTCAAGATGAACGCCACCGTGATGTCGCCGTAGAACCACGACACGACGTGCGCCGCCAAGTCCTGCTCCGCTTCCTCCTCGATGTCCCCTGCCGCCATGCGGTCAGTGTCCTCGGACTCGACGTCAGCCGCGACACGCTCCTCTATGATCACGGCGGCCGTGCGAAATTCGCCGACATCCAGTTCGTCGTCGAGGAGGAATTCCTCGAGCTCGCGCCCGCCCGCCGCCATAACAGCGCGCAACCGAGGCGGGTCGAGCTGGAGACAGAGACCGACCTGGTGAAGTATCAGCCCGACCTCGAGCATCGTCTCCCAGTCGCAAAACTCCAGGTCCGGATGCCGCCGCTTCCCGACCTCAAAGTTGTAGTGAACGCGGAGGAGGTGGCGCATGCGCTTCAACAAGTACGCGAGCTGGGGTAAGGGTCAGATAGAGTGGATGGCCGAAGAGTTGAGACGATACCAGAGAAAAGTCAGGGCTTTTCCCGGGGATTCCATAGTCCCTGCGTATGATCTTGTCCACCATCCTGACGCAATTCATCATGCCGTTTGGCTTTGGCGGGGTGCGCGACGACGCGGATCCGGGGACCAGGAGTCCTCTCTCCCCAAGTGCCGCCAGCTTCACACCCGTGATGGCCAGTTGACTTCGCTCCTCGATGCGCTGGTCCAGAGTTCCAGTCTCCCCTTTTTTGCGCGACGCGTTGACGACGTCGGGCATCATCTTACTGGCTGTCTCGGTGAAACGCTCCAGATCGCGCTTGAATTCGTCGCTCTGGATGGCGGCAGCTAGGTGTGCTGGAAATGGCACGGGCGGCATGCTGGGCGCGAGAAGAGAGATCCACGGTCACAGTGATGGGTCTCAGCCGTCATCCCCGTTTGGGCGGATCCAACCAGACATATTCGGAGCAGGATCGCTGGACTCAAAACGGTGGGTATGCGTATGCTCTGTTGCGGTTCAAAATTGGCTCAAGCCAGCACTTTTCTCCAGTCCTTAGCCCGAACAAACTTCACCCACGTCGTGGCGGAGTCAGAGCTCCCTACCGAATCCAATCCAATAAAGACGAGGCACAGCAGCTCAGATTTGACAAGCAGTTTGTTGATTAGAAGGATTGATGCAATCGAGAGGTACTTATTGAAATTTCATTCCATCCTTACTCTTTTCGCCGCCTCTCCTGAGACATCCGTGGTCAGTCTACGTAGATGAACAAAAAATGAATCTCATCACTCACCTCGTTCTCGCTCTTCCCGTTCTTCCAGAAATTAGCTCCTCAGTACACCATGTAAACAGAGCAGACCCACCAATTCGAGCGCGCACCCTGGGATCCCGCAAATTTGAATTAGAATATGGTTTGACCTGAATCTGGGGTCCGTCCTCGACCCGCTCACGCTTGATGCGCGGTTCCTCGCGATTTGACTGCAAGTACTCATCTAGATATTCGTTGGCATTCCTCCCCCATGTATGAACAAGAAGGTGAGTGGACATACCCTGGTAGCTATCCCGTTCCCGCTTGACTGGGTGGGGAGACTGTAGGCAGATTAGCACTGCTCAGGATCGGAAGGGGCGGAGACTTGCTGGACTGAACGTCCCACTGGCCTCGCGTCTATAATCACCTCCACGCGCTGGTGTTTCGGTCAGCAAATTCAACGAGGTGAAGGAGCAAACGAACACGCACCGCTATACTGCGGTTCCCTGAAAGACGGATGTGGTGAGCGGGGGAAGGCGGACGGCGGTTGGGGCTGAGACTGAGGCTGATACTGCGGGAAAGCGGACGGCGGTTGAGGCTGAGGACGATATCCGCGATCCCATCTCTGCGGAGGCTCCTCCCTCCTCGCGTACATGTTGCGTTGAAGTCGAATGCCCGGCGAATATGTGCGCGACTCTACGACCTTCGTCAGCCCACAGTCCATCGATACATCGAAGCCACGCTCGCTCACCTCGACCGGTGTACGGCGATCTGTGGTGTGCCTGCTCCTCCTGCTTGACTCGCCGTGTATTAACTGGGCGTAGTCAGTCAGCGTGACGAACTCGAATTCGCGAGCACCGACGAAACGCACAGCTGTTGTTATGTTTTTCTTCCGATTTAACCACCGCCGGTTCGGACTCGAATGCCGCGAAGGGGTCGAAGCGCTTCCTAGTAGCAGGCGGAGCCACCGGGGGTCCCGATGGTTCCCATGGCTCGGTATCGATCTCGGACTCGAAGGAGTCGAAGTAGGATCTAACAGTCGGAGGGTCGGGGTTGATTACGGGCATTCCGGGGGCTGGTGGAACGGTCAGTATCAAGAACGGAGTCATAAGCAAAGGAAAGAAGGAACGAAACGCACCGTCTTCTTCTTTCCGTATGACCGGCGCGGGCGCGAGATGCGGTGCCTGGGACATGTGCGCGTCCGTGGGTTCAGACTTGATTTTAGGAATAGAGCGCATTGGACTGGGCTCGGGAGGTGCAGGGATAGACGACACTGCTGGTTGAGCCTCGGACCTAGAATTTGTCGGCGGCGGTGGAGGGATAGCCGCCGCCATCGGTACATCCACGGGCTCGTCCTTGACGCGCACCCCATCCTCGCGCCCCACCCGCTCCGCCTCTGCATCCCGCTTCCGCTCCGCCATCGTCGCCATACCCTGCTCCATCAGCGCGTCTTCAGCCGCCTTCCATATCCCCGCCGCGTCCCCATCCACCTGCATCGGCACAACTAGCTCCTCGGGCTCGGCCTTGACTCGCGGCGTCTCCACGTCCTCGTGCACGACCCGCCGCTCGGCCGCAATGTCGAGCGGTGTATCCGAATCCACGCGCTCAGCCTTGACTCGTATTCCATTCTCACGCTCCGCCTGCGCTTGCGCCTGTGCCTCCCGTTTCCGCGCCTCCTCCGTGGCCACAACGCGCTCCCACAAATCCTGCAGTGACCCCTCCTCCTCCTCCGCTTTCGGCTCCCGCTTCACCTGCACCTCCATCGGCGCAGCGACTTGCGGTTGTGGTTGTGGTGTCGACTCTTGACGACGCGCGGCTGCGATGACGAGGGGCTGATACGGCGTGAACGCGAGCTGTGTGCGCAGTGCGTGCATCAGTCATGCTGCATAGTATGCAAGGAACGAGGGCGTGTACCTCCGAGCGGGGGGCAGGCGCTGGTCCTGGCTCTGGCTCTGGCTCTGGCGTCGGATGTCGGGGTTGTGCATCGGGAGTCGGGGTCCCCGTTACTGGCGCTGCGTGAGGTGGCTGTGGCTGTAGTGGTGGTGGTAGGGTCGCGACGGCACGGGGCGCAGGTGCAGCCATCGGCTCTGGAAGCTGCGGAGTACACTCCGGATCCCCAAGCCTCAACCGGCCAGGGAGCGGTTTCGCGACCTGTGGCCGCTTGATACCCGCTGGCCCGGGCGTCGGATACGCAAACTGCCCCCCGTCCATGCCTTCGTGCTTGATGGGGAAGTTGAGGAGTTTCTTGTGTGACGCGGTCGCAGTGAATGAGGTCCAGTCTGTTCGAAGTTTAGTTTGTATCAGGAGCACAAGAAGCGCGCGCCACTCACTGGTGCGTCCCGGCGCGTTGGCGCGCGCGTAGTTGTACTCGAAGATGACACTGGTGTTGTTTCTCGGGTCTTCGTGCTCTTTCCTGAGGAACCTGACCGACTCGTGCGCCCCGAGGAGGGGCTCCAGCTTGAATTCGCCCGGCTCCGAGTCGATCTCCACTTCCGCGATGACCTCCCGATGCTACATCTGCTTCAGATCCCCGGTATAACAAACCGGTTGAAGAGAGCCTACCGTCGATTGCGCGTAGATGACCACATCTACCGGTTCGATGGCCGCGTCGCACAGGTCATTTACCATACAGCACACCCAGCCGACGATCGCGTTGACCTGCGCCTGCTGACTCCTTGCTGCGAAGATGGAGGTCCCGAAAGGCCATGGATTTTGGATGAAGATGAAGTGTTTGTTTCTGGGGACCGAGTATGTCTTTGCAGACCCTGAAGCCTGAGAAAGAGCGTTTCCGGATGTCGTTAGCCACGAACCTTGAAGGTGAGTTTTTTCGGAGGTTTAGGCCCCATTTCTGAGAATGTAGAGGCCAGGTGCCCTCCTGCAAGATGGATTGAGCTTCGTCGGATGCTTTGAGAGGCTGAGATGGTCAAGGAATGGTCGAGAAAGATGGAAGCGGAGGAAGAGAGGCGATTCGGTGATTGCCGCCTGTCACCCGGCAACTCGGCAGAATCGGCTACAAACCTTCCCACGGTTCACTTTTGCGTTGCAAACAGTGAAACAAATCCAGGTAAAAAGGCAAGAAGGAACGATTGGAATCAAAATAATTTGAGCCTCTCTGAGTATCTATAGTACACAGAGATCCAGGGAATGATTGATTTACGCCTCAGTGCACAGATCCGTCTCGAAGTTGCCGGTGGTCAACGTGCCGTGGGTCATCTACGAGCGCGCGTTAGCTTCGGGAGTGGGAGTAGCTTGCGAGAAATAAGATATACCACGCCGCAGAAAGTGGTAGCACCGGAGGCGTCGGGCGTGGCGATAACGACGCGGAACTGGTTAAAGGCGGATGTGGTGATCACCGAGGGAACTTGAGAGCAGAAGTCAACGAGATGAATTGAGTGAGTAAGTAATCGAACGTACTGTTAACAAATGTCGACATGTCAACACCGACGGACTGCTCCTCGAGAGTGCGGCCGACGCAGGCGGCAGCGATGTTGACACGCTCGCGGTTGTTGAATGTATGGGGGAACTTGGCGGCGTTGACACCGGGGACAAGGGGGCCCGCCTGTGCGAGGCGGACGGCGGTGCGGATGCTGGCGAGGGGGATGTTGACCAGCGCGCCGGTGTTGTCACGGCAGTTCACCGCCGAGCTGGGGGGATTGCGGACGGTTCCAACGGGCTGCGAGGATGGAAATCAACATCTAGATGAAACGAGGGCACAGGTACTCACGCGCTTGGAAGCGGCGGCAGACGCTGCGGCGGCAGAGGCCTTAGCAGCCTTTGCAGCGGCTTTCGCAACCTTGGCGGCTTTGGCCGACGCTTTCGCGGCCTTTGCATCGGCTTTGCTGGGACGACCGGCGGCGGCGGCTGCTGCGGCGGGCGCAGCGGAGGCCTCGCTGAGGGCTGCGGTGGAGTCGGGGACGGGGACGGTGACGACGCCAGAGACGGCGGGGCGGGCGGCAGCAGCACCGGGGACAGAGGCGGGAGAGAGGGGCGGGCATGCGGCGCCGGGCTCGGCGCGTTCGAAAATGCCGACGTACTCGAGGAAGCGACGGACGGTGGTCTTCTTAGCGGGGAGCGCACACTTGGCCGCGGCGGTCGAGGTCGGTTTCTGCACACAATATCGGATTATGTGCATGAGATTGAGGAGGAGGGAAGACTGCGTACAGTGACGGGCTTGTGCGGAACCTTGGCCACGGTTACGGGTTTCACGACGGGCTTCGCAATCTTCCGAAAGTATCAGAATAGGAATCGAAGGAGAGTTCGGTACTACTCACCGGCTTCTTGGATGCAGGGATCTTAGCGACAGTGAGCGGTTTCGTGACCTTCTGCAGCGCAAGGTCAGCGTGGTTTGGATGAGGGATATTGACCACGACACTCACAGGCTTGGTAATCGGTACGGGCGTTGTAGCAGGCTTGGTGGCGGGCTTCGTCGCGGGCTTCCCTGGCTTCGTCACAGGCTTCACAACAGGTTTGACGACGGGCTTGGCCACGGGCTTTGCGACAGGTTTGGCCACCTATCGATGCACGTTGAGAACAGATTTGGAGGAACGAGGAAGGATACTCACCGGCTTCGCAATTGGCTTCTTAGCGACTGGCTTCTTAGCGACTGGCTTTGCGATAGGCTTCTTGGCCACCTGGAACAGAGTGAGAAGTGAAAACAAAACATAAGGGAGGAGATCCTACCGGTTTGGCGGCCGGCTTCGCTGCCTATGAAAAGCGTAAGTAGAGACAAAAACAAGCTCTGGACAAAACGCACTGGTTTAGCGACGGGCTTCGCCTTGGGGGCCTTCGCTGCTGCCTTGCGCACCTCAAGCGCCTAAAATTGGTTCAGTGCGTTGAATAAACGACGAGGAAAGAACTCACAGAACCGTCCCCACCGTTGGGCAGGGGGGCCGCAATAGTCTCGATCGACAAGAGAAGGGCCAAAACAACACCGTACGGAATTTGCATCGTGGATGGAGAAGAAAGGGCGAAAAGAATTAAAAGGGGAGTGAAAAGAGCAAAAAGCGCCTGGGAGGAAGAAGAAAGAGAAGGAGAAAGGACCACCCAGGTGAATGAAGAACCGTTTGCGAACGGCTCAGCTTAAATAGGTACCGCCAGGGGCAGTGATAGGCGCTAACTTGCCTCCGACGATTGTGAGAGTGACCTTGGCAATAAATGCGCTTGTTTCAGGTTAAGCGTAATCGCGGAGCCGATTTTGCGATGAGATTTCCTGTCCCGTGCGGGAACGAGTATCAGCCGCATAATAACCACTTGTCGGTCCTGCAGAACTCGAAGCATCCGTGTGCGAAGGGAATTCGCCCGTGGTTGAACCTGGTTCAATTTTACCATCAAACGCCAGTGATTTGATCAATCAACCAGTGCACCGGCGCCTTTCGTCCTCCGTCTCCTCATGGCGCCTTCCCAACTCGCACGGTCAATGGGCGAAAACGCTGGGATGAAACGCGCACTGCTAGTCGCCTTGGGAAATAATTTGTTTGTGTTCGATACCGACGGTGACTGCAGCAGTGCGGGTGAAGTGAGCTGAAATATGGCGGTAAGTAGCAATTCCGGCGCAGAGTAAGTACTATATACCAAAAGTGTGGTGACCCCGAGGTTGCCTCCCGGTTACCCCTCCACGTGATTTTTTTTGGCTGGGTAGGTTACCTCGCCCGAGACATTACCATTTAAGGAGAATTACCACTTTGATTCAGTGTGATTGAACACATAAAGTCCAGATTGAACACTGGGGAATGGATGATTGTGGAGTCCCCGATTGAACACTGTTCAATCTTTGATTGAACAAAGATTGAATAGTGCTCGAAAGAGGTTTAAGTCGGAGTGTTCAGTTGTGGTGTTCATTCCTGGTATAATTGAACACATCAGGCATTGTGTCCAATTGGGATTGTTCAATTGGACATATTTCTGGCTGATTGTGCATGTTCAAAGTTGAAATTGAACATGTTCAATCATACACAGCTCCTCGGAGAGCTTTTCTTTGCCTTAAAATCCCTCAAGACAACCCAGGATAGGAAAGTAACGACCTGGATTCGCAAAATATACAATCCCAGAGCAATATTTTGACCACAGAGGGTGGACGAACCAAATAATCTGGAATTCAGGGTGTGATTTAATGAGAATCGGCGTAGGTTGGGGTTCTCGGTCTTCCGAGACTGCCCTGGAGGCACTATGCGCCCTTCACTACCTTTGTACACACTGTGTCCCCCGCAAAACGCGTCGAAATTGCGTTGAATAGTCCTAAACGGTCCCAAAAGCGTGTCGAGCCAACGCGATCACGTGTGGGAGCATTCGGCTTGGGTCTCGGCCATCGCTCGGATCTCCCGATCCGATCGGGAACCTGGCGTATCTCGTATATTTGGGCTGGTTACCTCGGCTGGCTTACGCGCAGGTAACCTGCGAGGTAACCTAGGGGCGAGGTTACCCCGGCGTATACTCTATGAGCAAAAGGAGTTGATTGTACCTCATGGGACGCGGGAATCGAACCCTGCGCTGCTCAACAGCAAAGATCCCGTCGACCAACTGCAGCGATGGCCGACGTACGACGCCCGGCCTTTGTAGCCCTAGACATATAACTAGTTGATTCATTTTCGGTCCCTGCGTCTGGAGAGAGAGAAGGAAATACTACGAGGTCTTCAATGCGACTCAGGGGAGTCGAACCTCACAGATGTCGCCATTTCACCATGTTGATCAGAATGTCGTGCATGACATTCGCTTGGTGGCCTATTTTCCTTCTGCCTGAGGTCGAGAAGAATGCATGGGATAATGGACAGCCTGAGGCCTGAGGTTGTGCGGGCTCCCTCCATATTCACGCCGCACTTCGAGTTGAGGTTAATTGAGAATCGACAAAGTCCAGGTCCAGGTTGAACACTCAACTGAAGTTCAGGGTCGATGAAAAGATACAAGTGTAAGGGGAGGAAGGAGGAGGAGGAACGCAGAACTGCCCACCACGGTCAGTGAACTGGACGTCTAATAGATATAACAAAGCGTACCTCGAGTCAAACTGGCGAGTTTCGGCGTTCCTGGAGGTAATTGGAATAGTCAGCTCGATGTACAGTTCGTGATTATTGAGGCTGGCAGAAAGAAAGTCTCCGGCGTACCGCGTTTGAATTTGAAGAAAATAACGACGGACACGCGCACAGCAAAACGACGTTGGATTCAAGAGATCTAGAACGTGATGAACGTCACAGCGTCCCCGACCGGCGTCTCCGTCAACCGAAACTCGGGAACATCCCCCTGCTCCTCATACGCCCTTCTCAAAGCCGCCACCATCTCCTTCCCCCCAATAACCTCGAGAATCGCATCGTACGCCGGGGGCAGCGCCGCCGACGCGACCACGGTCTTCACAAACCAGCGAAAGCGCGTCACCATATCGACCGCGTTGTCCGTCTGGTTTCGCGGATACCACACGTTCGAGACGGTGCACATCCACTTGGTCTCGCTCGGGAGGACGCAGCACCGCAGGCTGGGGCAGAGGTCGGCCCACCGGCGCACGGTTTGGAATTCCCAGTCGAGGTCGGAGGCGTCGAGGGGGGCGGGGCCGGTGCCCTGAACGATGCAGAGGGTGGTGAGGTTGGCGAAGGACTTGATGTTGGTGTCTATGCACGAGAAGAATGTCTGGTACTTGTGTGAGCTTCAACGAATAAGAAGTAAGGGTCGGGGTGACCTCGAGCGTATGGGGCGCAGGGAGCGCCGACACGTTGCGCACGGCGAGCACAGATAGGCTGGGGAGGTACTTTGCGGCCGCCGTGGGCAGCATCGGGTCCCACACGACCACGATATTGTTGAGGTCGCGCAGCTGCGTCCCAGACGCGCCGATCGCTTCGAACATACCGGCGCAGTCTGTCTCGCCGCGCGGGTCCCAGAAGACGACGGCGTGCGAGACACGCGAGCCCGGGATCACAGCGTGCGCTATGCTGTCTGGGCCACTGAATACCTGCAATTCAGGCAACAGCACAGGGTCAAAGCTTTGGGGAAATTCGAGCGCTTCGTGGGGTACTGGATCGACCCAGAGGTGATGTAATTGAGGGTGCAGCCTGATGAAGCCGATGGTGTGGACCGAAAATGGAATTGTGCACTGGCGGAGGCGGGGGAAGTGGATGCCAGAAACCAAGGCAAAGATCTCGCTCGGGGCGGGGAGCTCGAGGTCATCCAGGGCTGTGAGCTTCTCCAGAGCTGCTCTAGTCATGCGCGCGAACGCTTTGAGCATGAGGGCGGAGTCAAATCGTCTGGGATCCATAGATTAGTCCAACGGCGACTGAAGGAGAGGGGCGAACGAGCTAACACTCTTAACGAGCGAACCGACCGCGCGGCTTGTTGGTTGGAAATTATCGTGGTGAAGCAAACAACGGCCGAAACTTGGTCCGTCAGCACGACAGTGCGATAGAGCCACCGAAGGCACGCGGTGTTAACTTTGCGGTTAGTTCTGCAGAGCGAGAGAAGGTCCCTCTGAGCGACCGAGGTCGCTATTGTGTCGATTAATTCGACCGGCAGTTTGTTGAATCCCATTTCGCGTCGTGGTGGGCGGAACCAGGAGGTGGTGACTGTGACAGTCACATCGCGTTAACCCTAACCTGAAATGATCGCCAATTTCTGCCTCTTGCCACTTGCTTGCCACCAGAGCTCGCCCGTCGTCTTCCCAGCCGCATTCCGGTCGAAGTCCTTCCGCTTCAACTAACTGTGTCCTGCTTTCTCTGTCCTCTCCGCGGATGATGCACGCGCATCCCTGGCTATGCCTTGGTCGCCGTCTCGCGAGTCGCGAGTCGCGGATAACATGATTGGAATTTGAGTCTGGAATCATTGAAACAAAGGGATTAGGCTGACGGTCAGCCTCGTGTCAAGATCTGTGCCCTTGTTTGCGAACTGCCGTCTTCCACTTCTTCGTTCGCGGCATTCTACGAACGCAGACACAATTTACGCTCTTCAAGCGGGTTGTTCGACTAACCAAGCGATTGCGTCCACACCCATCTCATTCCAAATTGTTCCAACAGCAAGGAGCCGACTTTTCCTGGTGAGTTTACAAATATCCTATCTTAATTTCTAAATCGTTCAGGACCACTGCAATACGTTACCCTGCAGCAGAGCCCTGCGGAGTCGTTTGTAGGCCCGATGGGGGACCTGACTTCCTGTGCATTTACACGCCAACTCACGGCCGATTGTGGGTACACTGAGGACATGCCGACTGTCGTTCAAGTTCTAGTCATTGAGGGCTGGAACCTTCAGACGGAACCACATGAGGCCCCCACACTTGAACCAATCTCGACGAAATCTCGACCCGGTTTTCGGTCCAGGTTCATCTCGGTGCGAAGGGCGCTGTTTCCGGAACGCCGCGTTGGGTTTAATTTGCTAAGCCCCGACCCTGGCCTCGTGTTCAGGTTCGGACGCGGCAATGATATGTACTGACCTTCCCGTTAGAAAACCAACCAAATAATAATGAAGGAAAGAAAAGGCCCATTCACCACCCGCTTGAACTCGCTTCCCCGTTGCATATGGCGCATCAGACTCGGGTACTGCTTTCGCGCCGCGGGATGGTTCCGACAAGGCGGAGATGGTGAGTTGATACGCAGAGATAAGGCATTTTTGCCAGAATGCTCCTTAGCAAAAAGCACTCTGGTCGGTGGAGTTCAGCCGTGCAAGTTTCCCCGCATTTGTCGAGGTCCCCCTCGATCTATCCATCCCTCTGTTCAACTGAAGCCTCCCTCGGCATCTCAGGGATCACAAAAGAAGCCTTCCTAATTGCGGATTCGGATATCCCCGACCGCCGTGATAAGTACCCGACTCCGCCAATCATAGCGCCCACTCTATCCTTGCCTCTCACCACCATGGACGCTGGCTCAGAACGAGACGCGTCAGTTGGAAAACTCCCGACGAACACTCAACCTGCCCCAACACGCCGTCTTGGATTCGTGACCCGCGTCTCGCGCAAGGTGACCACACAAGAAGGCTGGTTCGGTGGGTACGACTACGCCTGGCTCTGCCTGCCTTCGTCGCCGTTCTCGCGCAAATCACACGACCCACCGTTTTACGCCTTGGATGCCGAGCTACCACTTCTCCTCGCAATGGCGAGCGGTCTTCAGCACGCGTTGGCGATGCTGGCAGGCTTGATAACGCCCCCAATCATTTTCGCGAGCGCGCTGAGCTTGGATAGTGCGACCTCGAGCTATATGATATCTGCCTCGCTGATTGGATGTGGTACGCACTTTTCTCCAGATCACCTTCGTCGTTCTGACCTCCGCTAAGGAATCCTGAGTTTGGTCCAAATATCACGGATTCACCTCTTCGGTGGTTATTACCTGGGGACCGGATTGATCAGTGGTGCGTGCTCCTCATAATGAACTGAGCGGTACTTAAGAACTCATCAATATAGTGGTCGGCACAAGCTTCTCGACTCTGTCCACCGCCAATGCAGTGAGTATATTCTATTTGTCTCCGGCTACTATTGCCTCATCTGCGCAAGATCTTCGACGCCATGTATCGCGATGGGACATGTTCCTCAACAACGGCCCCCGACGGTACCATCACCCGCGACGCATGTCCCGACGCGTACGGCAAAGTGTTAGGTCAGTCTAACAAAAAAAGCCCGTCGGTCATACTCAAATATCGTTAGGAACCTCGTTGATCTGCTCCTTCCTCGAAATGTTTCTGGCCTTTGTCCCTCCACGTGTCCTGAAACGCGTATTCCCCCCAATGATCACCGGTACGACCGTACCTCGCGTCTTACGATGAAACGAATGTATTCTTACGAACGTGCAGGTATGGTCGTGCTCCTCATCGGCGCAGCGCTAATCGGCGACTCTGGCGCCCTTAACTGGGGCGGAGGCGCGAATGGCTGCCAAAATTTCCCTACGAGTGGTATATTTGAGGTTTGCCCCACGATATTCGCACCGCGGCCGCTGCCCTGGGGATCCCCCGAGTTCATTGGACTAGGATTCCTCTCATTCGTCTCGATCATCCTCACCGAGCTGTTTGGCTCGCCGTTCCTGAAGAATATCAGCATTATCGTGGGTCTTGCTGTGGGGTGCATCGTCGCCGGCGCGGCTGGGTACATCGATGGATCGAGTATCAAGAGCGCGCCGGCGATCACATTCCTCTGGTGCGTCGTCTCTTCGTTTCCTTTATCTCTCGCTCACTTTGCACAGGGTCCACACGTTCAAAATCGGAGTGTACGCTCCTGCGATCCTTCCCAGTTTAGTTCTTCTAAATATATTCTTCCTCGCCGCGACTGACATCTCACTCTCAGTGCTCGCCGTCTATGGTGCGACTCACATTATTCTGCCTTCACTTGCGCTGAGTAAATAATAGTTTCTCTCGCGATGGAGGCCATCGGCGATATCACCGCGTCGGCCGAAGTATCCCGTGTTGATGTTCGCGGTCTCGAATTCGACTCTCGAGTCCAGGGCGGAGTTCTGAGCGACGCGATCGGAGGTTTCTTCTCGGCTTTGTTCACGGTGACACCGCTGTCAATATTCGCTCAGGTAAATTCATCTCATCGTATCACGATATACCACTCATTATTATTCGTTGAACTCAGAACAACGGCGTAATAGCTATCACCCGGTGCGCGAATCGCGCCGCCGGTCGATGGTGCTGCGTCTTCTTGATACTGTTCGGCGTCCTGGGTAAAATTTCCGGGGCACTGCTTGCAAGTACGCGACCGTTGCATTCCCTCGAATTTTCATGTCCTCACATCAGCCACCAGTTCCAAACTCCGTCCTCGGCGGCGTAACGACTTTCCTCTTCGCCAGCGTCGCGGTAAATATCACTTGTAATTCCTACTACAAGTCCTACCTAACACCCCTCCAGGTCTCTGGCCTCCGCGTCCTCTCCTTCGTGCGCTACTCGCGCCGGGACCGCTTCGTCCTCGCCGCCGCGCTCTCATTCGGTCTCGGGAACCTCCTCGTGCCACAGCTCTTCACGCACCTGTTCGACGGCGTCAAAAGCCCCAACAGCGCGCTCAAGGGCTTCCTCGACTCCATTACAATCATCCTCAGCACACCTTGTGAGTCGCGCTTTGTCGTGCACATCTAGTTCGAATGCTCACTCTGCCCAGTCCTTGCGGCCGGTATTGTCGGTGTGATTCTGAATTTGATTCTACCGAGAGACTCCGAGAGTCGGGGCACGGTACCGGAGGACACAGAGAACGATCCCGAGAAGCAGTTGGAGTCTCCAGGGGGTAGTATTTGACGGTCGCGGTTCGATAGTGAGAACCGGCGGAATGGGATCTCAATATTCACGAAAATTTACTTGTAAACCGATCAAATACAATAAGTTACAGTTAGGTCCTAGCTGACCTTCCGAAGCAAAGGGGAGACCTCACCCAGGCAAGCGGCGTGACGCAAATGAGTGTCGGTTACTGTGACGATCCGTGTCTGTTCCCGACCAACACCCTGTGGAGATCGGCGCGTTCTCTCTACTTAACTCCTCCCAAAGCTCTTGACTTCATAGTTTGCATGCCCGAGACTCATGTTCTCAATGCCTTCAAACACCAAATTGAGCAGACACTAATCAACACATACCGACAAGAAGGAGGATTTTGGCCAGAAGGTGTGCAGTACTCGCACTGTGGTCTCGATACATGTTCCCTGATCCAATATACGAACCCAGGTGTATTGCGCCCCTTTCCTCGCACCTTTTCAGAAGGAACTGCTGCCAAATCCCACAGTACGGTATCTGTGGATCCGGGCGATTACTCGCCTTCGCTTGAGCCACTCCCCATTGTAATCAACGAGCACGACCAGCGCCGTATTCCAAAGACGGCCAAGTGGCGATATCTCCTTGATCGCCAGTTTGTCCCTGGTCCTGTGCATGTCGCCATTCGCGGAAAATGTCTCGCCATTACAGCAGGCTACGTGAGTCGTCGATGTCCCCCTTTTATTCCATTTCTAACGTCTTGAAGCATACTATCGTATGTAACTTTGGCCCTGGGGGCAACCTGCGTCCTATGAAGCGCGTTGACGTCGAGGCGATGGTCGCGGCGGAAACAACATAGTACTCCCGACAAATTTGTCGAGCCTGGGGCACGTACAAAATCGATCCATAAGATCAACATCCTCGCTGCTGTTGTACTGGACGAGGACGCCATGATTATCACCGACTTCTCGCGCATGGCCCAGATTCACATCATCAGTTCCAGTTCTTTATTCCAGGAACGCGATATTCGCCCTGGTTCTGCAGTATGTGCCTTTCGTACGCTGTGCTCTGCAATTAATTAATCCTTCACTTTTCAGCTCTGGAACACGCGCTTGTGGGCGCGCTTCCGCGAAGGACCTGACTGGAACGTGGAACCAAACGAGGCGCTCCAGGGGCTCGACGCTTGGCGCACAACTGTCCTGGATGCTAGCATCCTGCATCCTTACGCCCATTATCGATGTCCTCCTCGATGTCGCAGGCCCTGCAGCCGGTGTTGGCCCGCATCTGGCAAATGATCTGCTCTACTGTCTCGACCTTCACCCGGATACCCCCAGCTTGGTTATTTGCTCCGACGACCAAACCTATAGTGAATTGCGAACATATCTCCCTCAATTTACGTCCACCTTTGCCTCTCCAACATACCTCTCTCGTTGTGCTGGCCTCCCGAATTCTAACAACCCATTTCTCTTCAACGAAGTCTCCAACACCCACTTTATCCAAGGCTATGTTCTCGTTTACCGCACTCTAGAGGTTCGGATGCCCGTGGAGCTCTATAACCGCTACCAGCGTCGTGGTCTGTTTGACCCTGACCACACAATCGGTATTTCGAATCACCTACCGCGCGGCGTTGACCTGCTAACAAAGTCTTCCTGAGGTGACCCGTATCACGGTACTTTCACACCTGCTGTAGGCCAGTGGAAGGTGGTCCAAGTGCGGATGTTCGAGGCGGCACAGACCAGCAGGTTTCACGTAATCCTTGCACGTCCTCCGCCCAGTTGGAATGCGACAACCGAGGTGCGAAAGGGGACTTGCCTTATTATATAGTCTCGTTGACGGTCACGTACAGGAGACGCCGTTCAAAGACATTTCTACTGCAGGATTTACTACCACGTTGGGCCCTGCATCATTCTTCGAGCCTATGCGGAACAAGCCCGACGTTGAGGAACTTCTCTCCCTCATCCACCCTGGGCAGCCCCGGAAGGTATGTCTTCCGACTTCACCCCTCGTATTCGCGCTTCTCAGACGCAGTCAAACAGGAAAGAACGGGTAAACCTGGGCGTCCACGGAAGGCTCCAACACGCAAGTCGATTCAGCGCATCATGGCGGCGCCGCGGTCTGTATCGCGGTAAACAGCGACGCCTCCGAATCGGTCTGTGTCGCTAAACCCGGAAAAGCTTTGCGGAGCACGAGCTGGTGACGGCGGGCAGTCGGCTGCGATGTCTTGTGCTGCTCCCGCTTACACCAACCTAATAGATTTTTTGTATCGCCGGGAGAGGCCTCCACGAATGTTTTGACCAGTTATTCACCATTCTGAGGCGGCATCGTCCTTCATCCTGTCTAGAGCAGGTGTTCGCCGATGTGGCACACCTGGCGTATATCCGCGTTCGTCCGATGCATCACAATATTATGGGGACACCTACTATCACCGTGATTCGTCTGCGGCGTGGAACGTGGATGCTTCCTCCAGTCGAGAGATAACGAGTTGATTCGTTTGTGAAGTTGATTTATCATTTTCATTGTAGTTTGTACTGAAAAATAGTCATTGCGTTTATATAGACTAGGTGAGAAAGAGACTCGGTCAAAAAAGAGACACATAAAAGTATAGGTATCGTATCTATCCTCAGAGCTCAGGACTACGGTGTTCCGACGAATCGGTCCTTGAGCACAGATACCAGCGCCGCCGGGCACTGGGCAGGGAGTATCGCCAGGATTTGGCGCACTCTGTCCTCGAAATAGCGGCGTCCGCGCGACATCGCCGGCCTCCGAATCCCGTCCGAGTGTCGAACCACCGGACTAAGAGCCCCTTCGCAAGATAGGGCGGTTTGGAGGGAGGCATCGGCATATACCTGCCCCCACCGGGGTACAGCGCGAGGTCACCGCCCCAGACCGTATCCGCCACCGATGTCATATTCATCCCCAGCCCGCGCGACGCGTGGACGGGTACACGACGCTCACTCGGAGCGAGGGAGGAGAAAAGAGAGTAGAAAGGAGATGATGATCCTGACACGCCGCTATGTCGACGGAGGGGAATGGGGGAGAATAAGGAGGCGAGGGTATGCGAAAGGAAGACAGCAGGGGGTATCGCGACGGAACACGCCGCAAAGTCGACGGAGGGAAATGGGAGAATAACAAGGCGAGGGTACGCGAAAGGAAGACAGCAGGGCCATCGCGACGCGGCAGTCGGCCCAAAAAAGGCACCGCCGCAACATGATCCCCGAGGCGGAAAACGTATATCGGCGGCGGGGTTGCAAAGCGCATCCACTCCGCCCCGCGCATATCTGCACAGGGGAAGCCAAACTGGATACGCGGACCTCGTCTTCTGGTGCAGTCCCAAAAAGGTCACGTCCCAAAAAGGAAATCGACAGAGTACACGCAAAGGGTGGACCACGAGCAAAAAGACGGAACGAGTGCGGAACGAGCAGAACGCACGCGCCCGACAATGTAACCCCCACCCAGCGCATCCGCAGCCGTGAGAACGACGTCAGCACATCTCACTCCGCCCGCACCAATCCCCTCCTTTCGAGTGGGCGTCCACGACCATGTACTCCGCACACCCCTCCACATGGATAAATCGGCCGAGAAGCGGACGCACGAAAGCGAGCGAGGCCCAAGTTGTGTCGGCATGCTCCTCCTGCACACCCCAGACCCCACACCAGTGCACAGAGCATAGGTACAGGTAAAGCTGGACGAGCGAGTCGCCTCGTCCGCTTCACGGTCATGGGCGCCCGCGGCGGAGGGAGGCGCGGCGCAATAGCGTCGTTAAGCACCGGCAGGAGGAATCGACGCTCGACTCCCCGATGACGAGTATGACTACCAAAGGCCACTGGGCAGGACGACCATCCGCGGTGGTGACGTACAAAAACGGGGAGTGCGAGGAGGAAAGGGAGCGCACGCGCTACGAGCGCGCGATCGACGAGTAGCTCCAGGTCGATGCGCAGGACTGCATCATCATCCCGGACGCGGGGATGTCTGCCTCGACCATGACATGGGGGCGGTTACGCCCAGATGGAGACACATTGCTGGAGGAGAGTCGACGACTCGCTTTAAGCCTATGCGCCTGTGCTCCGTGCTCCACCCGCCCTCGCACGGAACACGTGTCCCCGCTTGCACCCTAGCTCAAAGGACGCGTCGCGGCTCGGAGCGCGAGGAGGAATGCAGTCTGCACGCGTATCCAGGATCGTATGCGCGAGGGGAGGTAGATGCGGCGGCGGCGAGGGTTGGGAGAGTTTGGGAGAGGCGCCAGCCAATGGAGAAGGCGGTATGCAGTCCACGGGGTCACGTTCTTTCAGCGAGGTGGCGAGGCCGGGTCGAGCTTAACGACGAGCAGCACAGCATGTACGCATCGCCGCAGCTTCATCGCCTTGAGCATCGACGGGCACATCCAGGCGCCACGGAATGACGTTGGCGTCGGGCCCGCGAGGAAGGAGGAGGGAGAGGATGCGGGACACCACGCGCGTCGAGCTGACGTATGCAGTCGCGTCGATAGTATACGCCATGATGCACCCCGGGATGATACACGACGCAGTGGACCGATTCGTGGATCGTGGGGAGGGTAATGAGGTCGTGCGAGCGAGCGAGAGGGTGGACGGCGGGCGCATCAGCCCTTCCTCGGTGAGGCGGCGGCTGCGCCGGCGCAAGGTGCAGGGATGGTGGGACGAGCAGTGGGTATACATGGCAGATACGCTCGATGCGCCTCGCTGTATCACTGACCCAGCATCGTCAAGAGGCACCCCTCGACGCAGCACACGAGTCCGCGATGTGACCCGCCACGACAACAGAGGCCAGACCCCTCGCAAAACCGTCTTCGTCTTGCCGCTCCCCGACCTGGCCTACTCGTGGGCGTCCCAACATCACCCCTCCGCACCGTTGCTTTACGCCGGGAACCACCTGCGCACGGTCGCCGCGAAGGACGCGTCGACAGACGTCGGCGAACGCGCGCTCGGTTCCTCTCGGCATACCGATACGTCGCCCGCTGGAGAATGGAATGGACATGGCGCGCAAGGATGACGCGCCGAGGACGGGGGCGAGGACGGGCGGCCGGTAGGAAGCAGGCGATGTTACTGATGAGATAATGGGACGTGTGGACGCCCTCTTTCATGGTTTTGTCTGGTTTCGACGGCGACACAGCGGGGCGACGGAGCGAGTGAGAGAAGGAGGCGCGCAGGGAAACGGAGTGCGGAGTGCAGCCCCGCCCAGCCCAAGGACGAGGCATGGGACAGCGTCATGGAATGCCCGATGCTGGCGACGAAGACCGCAGGATAACGGAGCGGGCAATGAGATGGGAGCAAGTCTATATATTGAATCTGAAGACCTGCAGTGACGGGCTGGACGAGTCTTCTCAGGCCAAGTCAGAGCTGAAGGAGAGAGGAGAATGGGGCTGACGCACCCGACGATACAAGGAGACGACACGCGTACGTTGCTGTTTGTGGATGGAGTCGGATGTCGAGCTCGAGGGAGTGCGAGGATATCTAGCTCATGGCGCTGGTATTAGGCCCTGCGTAGTCGGCGGAGAAAGGAAGGCAGCGCGCGTTGCTTGGAGGGATGCTTGCAAAGTGAAGACGCCAGGAAACGCTGCAAAGTCTACGTTAGGGCGAGTCGAGGATCCAATTCAAAGAAACGCACTACAACTTCCGAGGCTCGTCGGTAGTGTCGGCGGAGTACCGGTACCAATTCCGCGCCTCAGACGAGTTGAAGAGCTACACCAGATAAAGAGTAGTGAGCGTCAGCGTCAGCTTGAGTCCAGGGTAGAAAGGAACTCGCCTGTAGGCTTTTTGTAGGCTTTCAATTTTCAAAATGGAAGTTCTCGGTGGTGGTGCAATTGCATTCCGTGCATCATGAACCGTCGTGAAGGAGCCCCAAGACAATTTCCAGGAGTAGTGAGGACATTGGCGCCGCTTTAAAAAACGGCAATTCGGTTCGCTACAATCCTCCGCTCCTGGGTCCAGCTGGATGGCCGGGGAAACAGAGTATCGGGCTGCATTTCGGCGTCCTTTGCGACTGCTCCTGCAGCTTCACGTTGAGTCTTGTGTTCACGTTGAGTCTTGTGGACGCGGTGGTTGGAGAAGAGCTGTGCGATGTTGATGCTCCTTATTTGGTGCCCAACAGTCGGCCGAACAGAGCCGAACTGAACTCAGACTGTGAACTTCAACAGGTCCGACACTCAGCAACCGAACAGACAGTCGCATCAATTCAGCGGGGCGAAAGGCCTGAGGCGGTATCTGCTGACCAAGAGTTTCATACCTTACAAGCTCCAGCATCATCCTGGAATCAATTCGAACCGTTCTAGTCGATGTTTTGAACAGTCAAGTTGGTTGAATTCGCAATTGCCACGTCCACGAAAATTGCAAGCCTCACCAAAGATCAAAGAAACACCCGGAAGGCGGTGTGGTGCGCGGGCGCACGCAGGGCTACATTCCGTCTTCGTGGTTTTCACAACCCTGAGGTCCTTGTTCGACTCAAGGTGCTGCCAAGGTGCTGCTCTTCTGTCGAGCGGTCTTGTGATTTTTTTTTCAAAAATGGAGACGTCGTTGTGATAGTAGCTCAGAGCAGTATGGTGCAGGCAAGCATACGGGGTGTCATTGAACGCGCAGTCACTGCATTCCCTCAGTCCCTAGGCAGTGGTTGCCTTGTTCGGCCGTGCTCGGCCTAGGTACCAAGGCCTCGATGCCTCGGTACCAAGGCACCGGTGGCTATCCGCGGCCTTGGTACCTAGGCAGAGCAAGGCCGAGCAAGACTCTCGCTGCCTTGGGGCTCAGGGAACGCAGTGAGTATATCCCTACATCCCCGAGACCCTTGTTCGAATCAAGGTACTGCTATGACAGCGAGAACAGTCTTTTTAAATTCCCCTCCCTACCATTAATACTCCCCTCCAGCATCGCGAGTCCCTCAAAAACAAGACAGTCACTGATATTGGCAGCATGGCGCAATTTCGCAGCACGCGGGGAGAGTCTGTAGTCTTTGAATACGAGTGTGGCCCCGATCAGGGTGCTGCCTTACAATGTAAGAGAGTCAGAGCATTTTTGGTCTGATGTCAGGCCATGCATAAGGTAAAAAATGAATGAGCAGGTGGTCCAATATCGAACACACTTCAGGCAGTCAAAAACTTAAAGGACATGACGCATCCGAGCGCGGTGGTCGAGTCCTTGATATCTTCCCACGGTTGAACTAGATCCGGCCTGAGTTTCGTCACACTCAACTTCAACCGCGCAAACATAAACATACTGTATATATAAACCCCGTTGTTCGACGGAAACCAGTTCAACGTTGAAAATTGGTTGAATCCCCGTCATGTATGTAAAAAAAATCCGAGCCCTCACCAAGACCAGGGAATGCCTTGGAAGCAGTGTGGTGTATGTATGCGGGGTAGATTATACATTGGGCATACATTGGGCATACCCTGAGGTCCTTGTTCGAGTCAGCGGGCTGCTTTGTCGAGGCAGTCAGGCATTTTTTCTTCTGTGGACACACGTCGTTGGAAATCCTTGGACCTTGATTCAACTTGTTCATTCACAGCTTCAAAGGCCAAACCATTGAAAGCGTTAATGACTGCGAAGATTCGGCGCTAGTCCCTCTAAGGTCTGACAAAACCAAAACCACTTTAGTAGTGCTAAAGCAGCATGGTGCAGGAAAGCACACGGTGCGATATAACCCCCGGACCCTTGTTCGAACCAAGGTGCTGCTATGAATGGGTTTGGGTATACCTTTTTAATTTGTCTCCCGACACCTCGTCGCTCCCCAGTCCCCTCACCGCTCGGGAACCGCAAGATGGCAGTAGTATGGTACGATTCCAAAGCTACGGGAACCTTGTTGACAGGGAAGGTCCAATGTAGAACCCGAGATCCCTGTTCGAATCAGGGTACTGCCGTGTGGTACAGTTTCCATTAAATCTTTTCTTCTCAGGCCGAGATCGATTTGAAGCTCGAACCCTGCACTCGGGTCCGTGCTGCCTGTGGTTGACAGTTCCCACAATTGAACCAGGTCGGACTGAATTTTCAACTTCAACTCAGCTTCAACTTGATCAAGCTCTCGATGCGCCCGCCCATCAGGATACCGCTGCGCAGATTCCAGTGCATATTCGGAAAGATATGAGCACCGTCTGTTCATCCGGAGCTCCATACATGTACTTGTGTCGTATGCCCTGTAGGGAAAGTCATGGCTTGGAGCGGAGGGGTCCATATCTGCTTTCAGTTCTTTCTCGGGGACGTGGATCCTGCAGAAGTCGCTCGTTCGACTCGAGCCCAAGCTATGGAATATGTCGTCGAACCCACCTTTTTATCTGCTTTCGAGCTTGTACTCCTCTCCCCATGCAGGAACGCCTTCACAGTCGTGAAACCGCATCGTAGACCATCTTTTGCAGTTTCGAACTTCAGATTCAACCCGTCCGAAAATGATAAATTATTGTTCTATTGGTGATCAGGTCACTTCCTAGGTACGCTCACTCAGCTCACGTCCCTTAAATCTTCATAATCGGGTTAGTACTCCAGCAACTGTATCTTCCGGGGCGAGTCGATCGTAATACGGCGGCATGGGTCACCGCCGGCACATGTAGGTGGATCACCGCCGGCATCCCCGTATTACGGTCATAGTATTCTACTGACACACCTCGAGGACAGGCTCATTAATTGAATACGGTGCCGCCGGCGTTGCCGCGTCATCGCTCTGGATAGTATCTAACAACCCACCCCATCCTTCATTCTAACATCCAACATGGCCCACTCATTCGTAGCAACTCGCCCTGTAAACCCGCCTGGTGCTGAACCCGTCCTCACCGAGGCACAGCTGTGGAAACGCTTGGAGTATAAGCTGCGAAACCCCATGGCAAGTGCCCTGGCTCTGAATTCACAGCTGCCATTACTGACCCATCTGCAGGTATTTGTGCCGAACCTGTCGGCGAGCAAGGACACGTACGACGAGGGGAACAAGGTTCGTCGTGCTTTCCGCCCGCTTCCTTCTCCATACATCGAGCCTGACGTCCCCCTTTTGCATCATATAGCTGGTGCGGGAGATGACCTTTGTGGACGGCAAGGCTTTCGAGGTGAAGGTCGAATCACACTCCCCCACCATCGTACGTGTTGCCGTGAACAAGTCCGACCCGCACGGCTGATGATGTCTACCTTCGTGGAACAGATGTATTTCGAAACATGCACAGGCATGCGTATCACCAATGTAATTTCCTACGGTGCCAACAACGAACTGCTCTTGACGTATTCCTTCGCCAACGGACGTAAGCTGCATGAAATCATTTTACCCCGAGAAGGCTGATCGACTGACCTCGTCGTACTACCTAGTTCCATATGTTCCTGCCGACCAGCCGAAACCGAGCGCCAAAGAGCTGAACGTGATGCTTGCCAAGGACCTGGACCGCACTTTGACTATGTTCAGGGAGGCTGTCAGAGAGGGGAAGTTGTAAAGCGTATTTGTCGCGATTCTGGAATGACAGTTTGATATTGTGGCTCACATCCGGCGGAATCTGGATCCTCATTTCCCTGATACACATCGGTGCCTTCGAAACCGTCTTTGTGTCGTTCCAACTCGAATTCAACCACAAAGTTCAACCGTGGGAAGGTCGCGGCAAGGGACGGCGATCAGTTTGATACGGCTCGGCTGGTCGCTGAAGAAGTACGACTCCGACCGGCTTAGACCTGACCCAAAGCCCCAGATGCGGCCATGTGCTGGACGGCGTCTTGCTTCGCCCCGGAACGGGGGTCGATCGAAGCTGTATCAAATGATCAACGTTCGCGTCAACCGAAAAATCAAC
This sequence comes from Mycena filopes, assembly GCA_029281495.1. Lineage (NCBI taxonomy): Eukaryota > Fungi > Basidiomycota > Agaricomycetes > Agaricales > Mycenaceae > Mycena > Mycena filopes. The sequence goes on along the minus strand of JARIHR010000070.1, from coordinate 60,892 downwards.
CGTGGTAATCTCAGATTGCCGTGGGTTGATTTTGCATTTCTTCACGGCTCGGGCTGGCTCGGGGAAGTAGTGCGCTGTTGGGGTTTGCTGTAGCATGGGATTTTCTGTAGCATGTAGCAACTCCAGTGCCCTAACACGAAGGTAACTACCAGAAACGCTAGCTCATCACAACATGCCGACATCAAATTTCGACAACAGACTTGTGTCAACTCTGTGTCGTCAAGAATACTCGGAAGGGAAACACTTTCTCAGGTCCTTTGTAGTACCCGCGGTTTCGGACTTCGATTCTTGCCATTTCAATTTGAATTTGTAATGCCTTGCTGGGCTTCTCCTGCTTAGTGAGGTGATGATCCCGGATAAACGGAGGATGGGTAGTAAGTATAAGGAAGGGATCGGTGAGGATAAGTCGACGACTCCATCAAACAATCCTACTTCTCTTCTTACGCAATCCAACCGAGCTGCGCCAATGTCCGCCCTCTTCACCCCGTTGAAAGTTGGTAGCACGACCATCTTGAACAGAATCGGTGAGTCTGACTCTCTCACCGTGCGGCTGGATAACTCACAGATGTCTGTCCAGGAATGAGCGCTCTGACGCGCAGCCGTTCCTCCCAAACTGTTCCAAACGAGCTCATGTTGAAATACTATGTTCAACGCGCCACCGGCGGAGCAGGGCTCATCGTTTCCGAGGCTGTGCTTATTTCGCGTCAAGGGTGCACATATTCTCTACTCCTCGACTTCCACGACCGAGACTAACATTTGCTGCTAGTACCGAATGGCCTGCAGCGCCGGGAATCTGGAATAAAGCTCAGATTGATGGCTGGAAGAGAATCACCGACGCAGTGCATGAAGCGGGAAGTAAGATCTACGCACAGGTTCGTCTTCGACTCCACACAGACGCTATGCACCTTGTAATTCGTTCCGATCAAGCTTTGGCATGGTGCGACCTTTTTTCGAGAGTCCAGATGATTTGTTTAATTGTGGTTCAAGTGGGTCGCGTCAGTCATCCCGACGCGCCTGAGCAAATCGCCTCTGGAACTGTGAGTCACCAGTCCTCACAGTATGCCCCGTAATCCGCAATCGACGTTGTTAACGTTGCAACAGCCGGTGTACGCGCCATCCGCGGTTAGTGCCCGTGGCGGAAGGTTCCGCCACATCGCTGGAGAGCCTGGATACGTTCAAGTATGGTTGCAGTTATCACTGAGGCAAACACAGCTCACTGAGCTCACCACGACCTAGCCAACCGAAGTCCCGGACCCCACGATGTTGATCGCGCAATTCAAACAGGCCGCGATTAATGCGAAAGCAGCTGGATTTGACGGCGTTGAAGGTGCGTGCATCGAGCGTCCGTTCCTTTTGTGGTGTTCAGTTTAAATTTCCCACTAGTGCACGGCGCGAATGGATACCTCGTGCACCAATTCCTCGACTCCAAATCCAACCAGCGCACTGACAAGTGGGGCGGAAGCGTCGAGAATCGCACGCGGTTCGCGCTAGAGACACTCAAGGCTTTGATTGAGGTCTTCGGCGCCGACGTCGCAATTAAACTGAGTCCTGGTATGGGTCTGGGGTGGTAATCGTGAATGAAAACTCACCCAGAGTTTTATTTGCAGCGAGTGGATACAACGACATGGGTATGACGCTGCAGGACACCATCGACACGTTTGGCCACCTCATCCGCGAGGCGAACAAGCTCGGACTAGCGTATGTTGCGCTCATGCGATACACCCCGATGATGAATTCCGAGTTTGACGGTCAGTTCACAACTGAGTCTGAACCGCGTGAACTAACGTGAGTTAACTTGAACCCGATGCAGGTAAGAAAACCGCGCCAGAACACGACGTAATCGCCACCTTCCGCCCTTTTATCACCAAGACCCCCCTCTGGGTAAACGTCGGTGTCACACCCGCGGAGGCGGAGGAGCTCGTCAGCAGTGGTACGGCTGCGGGCGTGTTCTTCGGCATGAACTGGATTTCGCACCCCGATCTTGCGCGCCGCGTCAAGGCGGGGAAGCCGCTGGATAATACCTTTGATTGGACGACAATTTATGGGGCGGACGGGGTAGACCCTGCGCTGGGATATGTTGATTACAAGGAGGCGGTGTATTGAGAGCGGAGGAGGAGTGCGAGACCGGAGTAGAGTTGAGCTATTTATTATCCAATGAGATCGGCCGCACAGCAGAAAGGATATCACCGCGGCGAGGAGTGCGAGCGGGCTGGGGAAGGCACGCCCTATAGGACTCTTCATACGGTTACGATACGCCGCCCGCGCACGCACGATGGCATTTGGAGAGCCAGATATTGCGCGACCGCTGCAATGACGTGACGACCGGAGCAGCGCCGTGCGCGGGGAGAGATATTTGCGCAACGAGGACGCCAGGTAGGACGGTACAGTCGACATTAGCACGATTCGACCAGGAGCCATCAAAACTCACGACAAGTTCGAACCACCAGGAGTCGGTAGCGATACCATTTACTACAGCGGAGCCTATACCAGGACACGACTGAACGTCAGCGTGTTGGCAGCAATCCAGAAGATGGAGTCTAAAGGGATAGTATGAACCACACCTGAAGTGAAACTCGCCGTGGTCGCCCAAAGCAAGGCGGCGCAACGGCGTAATTTTGACCAATGACCATAGGTTCCACACAAGGTCAAAGCAGCCGTTGGCACTTGAAGGGAAAGACAGGACGGCGAGCGTGGGCTTCAGGATGTACTGATCAGTCAAGGCTTGAAAGAGACAGAAGAAATGGGACGTACATAATTTTGAACCAGTAGCTAAAATAGGTATGAGCCGCGCTACATATTCGGGAGGAGTATACTGGCTCATTTTGTGCTCCTTTTTTCACGGCGTTCGACAGTGGTGTTCCACAGTGTAGAAAATAGTCTAGAACGAAACCGTGGGTCCGGCCGTTTGGCTGAATAAGGCTGAATGAGTGCTTCAACCGTGTCCAGTCATAATTTCGCGGGAGCCAAGGTTCGACGGGCGACAGACTTCCGGATACAGCAATTCACAGAGGAGTTTCAAGTTGAAATATACGGATAGAGTTTCGGGGCCAGCAGGACCAAGGACAAAGCAGAACAAAAGCGGAGGAAGAAAGAGGCGGTGTTTGGTGATGTTAGGTTATTTCAGCCTTTGTCCTCCACCAAATTGTCGCTTTTGCTATGGCCACTCAATCTGTCGGCCAGCGTCGCGCTCGGTCGTCCAGTGCCTCATCTAATGATCGTCCGACGCGTCGACGACGCGTCGAAGGGTCCGGGGAGCCTGAAGGGGCCGTCGTCTCCATCCGTGATCCCGCATTCTACAAGGAAGACGGCGACTGCGTTCTGAAAGTGGATACCTATCTTTTCAAGGTTAGTCTAATTTCCATCCTATCCATGTTTACATTTCTCAAGCACCGTTCTAACCCTTTCACGCAAGGTTCACCGCTACCATCTGCTTAGAAGCGCCGGCTCCGTTTTCAAGGATATGTTCACCTTCCCCTCTGGCGCTGCGGAAGCCCAGGGCCAATCCGATTCCAACCCTATCATTCTGTCTGGCGATACCCCAGACCGGTTTCGTGCGTTCCTGAAGATCGCGTATATGGAGTGAGTGGCGCATCATAATCCTGCGCACGCAGTCAACTTACCCATGTCCAGGCTGTTAGAATTCCAGGAAGCAGAGACACAGCTCGACCAGCTCCCCACATTCATCGACTGCGCCCACTTTTCCCACAAATATGAGATCACGCCGCTTCTTCGTGCCGCCGTCAAGGCCGCTCTCAACCTGCTCGAATCCTATCCTGTCCTCACCATAGAACTCGGCATCTCCGCCTTGGACCTCAGTGGGCTATGCGACGACATACAACTTTCGCCTGGAACGTTTAACTGCAAGTGTCGCCTCCGTTGCGCCGTTCACCTGTCGTGGCTGCGTCACTTCCCTATCTTCCCGACGTTCGAATTTCTCGCGCAGATCATGGACATCGGCGTCCAATACGAATTGGATGACCTGGCGGCGTGGGCAGCGGCCGACTACCATTACAAGATGGCGAACCTCCCCGAACTCACCGCTGACGGTGGGACGACTCCTCCTCCCTTCACTGGGCATACATGGCTCAAGACTGAACACCGCATGCGCATTCTGGCTGGTGCATGGTCGATGGAGCAGTCTTGGAGACTTATTATCGCCACAACACCAGCATTCCCTGCCGATCATGTTTGTGCTCAGGCGAACCACGCTAGGACTTGTGTTCCGGCATGGAACACCATCTGGAAGCGCATCGTCGCGTCCCCGGAGCTGCCGGCGTACTCGTCAACGCGTTTTGACTGGCAGGGTCGATCATCCGCACTCACCAAACTTCTGACGGAAGCCTTCAATGGAGCAGTTGTAGGTTGTGTTGCAACGGCGTTCGTTCCAGAGACCCTCGCAAAAAACTTATGTCCGAGTCCTACCCGGCATTTCAGGAAGGTGGTGGACTAGATATGGGATGTTGGCGTTCGAATCGCACTGACTTGGTTGATACTTTACACCTTTAATTCACGGAATTATCACTAGATTGTGACTGCGCCGTAAACAAGCGTCGTCGACGCGCGAGTCCATTGAACCCAATTAACCTCAAGAAGTGAAGCAAAAGTGAGACGAGCAGGAAAATGAACATTCGTCACCGTAATCCGAGAATTAGTCCTCCTCTTCTTCTCTCCGTCTTCAAGTCGAACGAGCTGGAGGCTCGTTCTAACGATGAGATGATCAACTTACTCTAGTTCCTCTGCTACCGCTAACGCCGCAGTATCGCTCGCCCATATCGCTCGCCCAATACACTCGGCCTCCTCTCGCGCTCCCCATACTACCCGCTGTCCTTAGCTGCGACAGCCGCGACCACCGCGGGCATCCGCCGAGCCCGCATGTCGAGGAGCGGGAAATAGAGCGCAATGAGTCAATGACATCAAGTCCGAATCGCGGTCCACAGGACGATACTCGTGAGGTGGTGCCGAACGACGACGGCGCACCGCTACCATCGCGCGCCACTGCGGAGGGTCCAGGGAGTGCGAGACGTATGTAGGGGGTCCACAGGCTCGCGTGCGAGGAGGAAGATAGATCGTCTCGGCGCACATCACCGCCAAAGAGCAGGATCATACCACACCCGCGCATGCATTGTGATGGGATGTCTCCTCGATGCATGTCTTCTCTGACTGTGTCCACCGTGCACCGTACACGCGCCCGTACCATGGGCGTCCACCAGCAATCAAGATACGACGCGACGAAGGGGAGCGCGTCGGCTGCATACCTGCCGAATCGATGTGTTAGTGATGGTCAGGAAACAGGGGGAGAGCGCGGGAGGGGATAAAGAGGAGAGAATATACGAGGAAAGGCTGCACTCGAGAGGAAGACTGCGAAGGTACACCGACGCGAAAAGCGCCACCGCAACATGACATGGCTTCATGCGCACAGATACACGCAGGCGAAGCCAAGCTGGACGCGGAGTCGCAGACGTTGTTTCGGGTGCAAAGACCCAAAACGGCAAGTCCCAAAAAGGAAATCGCAAAGGAAATCGCAAAGTATGCATCGAGCAAAGACGCACAGCGAAAGACAAAGAAAGAACAAGCGGAAAAGGCACGTACACAATGAATATGGTCAACCGGTCCTTCGCGCTGCCTCAGTCGCGAGCCGGACATCAGCGCACCCGCACACTGCGGCCAGTATCCCTGGCTCTTAGTCGGCGTCCACCCGGCCAAAAACTTGAATGCGTCGGTCCCAAGGTTCGTCGACATGCTCGTCCCGCGCAGCACGCCGCACACACGCCCGCACGTACATAACGCAGTAGGAGCGGAGCTGCTCGGGGTGGGCGGTGTCTGCTTGTCGGGCATGGGCGCATGGGCGAAGCCAGGGACGCTGAGCAGCGCAGGAGAGACCGGCGATCATGGACCGCGGTATGGTCCGCACGGCGCTGTAATGGTGCTGGGGGAGAGACTCCGCGTGTTGAGTAGTGCAAGGGCATAGTATCGGCGAGCGCGAAAAGAAGCCCCGTACACCCATCACTTGTCTTGAGCATCTTCATGACCGCCTTGAAGTGCACTACTCTGGGCATCGCCGACGCCGCATACAGTGGGGGAGGGCGCACGGCGTTGTGCTCGAAGAGGAGGAGGAGCATGTGCGGTGCCTCGTCAAGCAGCATTGTAGCACCCGCACATTGCGCGCCCCGTCCATGGCGCTGGGGCAACGAGGGGCTCGGGGGTATGCTCCGTCTTCTCCTCGGGCGCAGGGACGCCCACGCGAGCTCGACGCGCTCCAGCACGGCGACGTGCACGAGCGGCGACGGGGGGAGAGTCAAGGCCGAGGGTAAGGACGAGGTGGGAGCGCCTGTGCGATTCAGGACCTCGACCACCGCCGGCGAGGGAGTGCGTTAGTGAGACGGAGGGTGCACGACGGCGGGGGCGCGCGCGCACGACACGACGCCATCGATACAGTACACTTGTGGCTATGCGCGCGCCGCACCGTTTCACGGGATACATCGCCCCCGCTTGGCTTGGAGGACGGACGGCCGTATGAGCGCGGGGTCCAGTGCCGCACGAGGACGGACGTGGCAGATACGGTGACAGTGGGGGATGGCGGAGATGGAGACTGTTGTCTCGGGGAATGAGGCGCTATGCAGCTGGGGCGGAAGCCACGTACCCTCCACCGCGGGGACGAGCACGGCCGCAACGTGGAGGCATACTTGCTGGAGCAGGGCGGGGCCTGCTTCCACCCGGATGACCCACTCGACGTCTACCACCGGGCTCCTATCGCAAAAAAGACGCGGGGCGTCGGAATGCTCGATCTGATTTCCTTCGTGATGTTGCATCGCGCAGAAGACGTGGGGAACGAGGAGAATTACACGGGGAGCGTTGTGAGGGGGACGACGGCGGCGGCGGCCGGTGGAAGGAATCAGTGCAGCTGCCCGTGATGAGGAATTCTCTGTTGTCGCCCGCAGTCGTGCGACGACGCCTGTTCGGGGCCGAGGAGGACGAGGAAGGGAGATCGAGGATGAGTCTACACATTGAGTCTGGCCACAGGACGAGTCCATATCAGACGAAATCAGATACTGTGAACGGGTTATTAGCGCCAAATGGAAGAGAGTAGTGCTGACACACGAGGATCCAAGGAGACAACGCGCTGATGTTTGTGGATGGAGTCGGATTTCCAAGCATGTCGAAGGGAGTGCGTATTCGGCGCAATGAGGAGCGCCACAGAAACAGCGCGGTGCGTTGGGAGCAAGACTTGTGAGAGGCGGACAGTAGCAAATGCTACCCAGGGCGCGTCAGCACCAGGGGACGACTTCGCAGGGTCAGAAACGCACGACAAGTTCCGAGACGACTGGACTCACTCATCAATAGCGGTACCAATTTGATGCGGCTGAGCGGCGCGCTGTGTCACGAGGTGAGCTATACAAAGAGTGAGCGCCTGCAAGGCTTCAGGATAAAGAAGCTCACCTGGTAAGTTCTTCAAAACGAAGTTTGGGCCGCTTCATCAGTGTACTGGTAGCATCCAAACGGAGCTCAGTGCATCGGGAGGTGTAATATCATGTTCTCCGCCAGTCCTGAGGAGGTTGGGCGTTGTTTTAGCGCGATGGAATCTTCGCTTCGCTCTGAATCGCCAGGGCTCAGGAAAGATTCCAATTCCGGTGGGCTTGAAAATGAAGGCGAGGCTGGGGAAAGCGAGGTGACAGTCTGGCTTCCGATGTTCTCTGTGTGGGGTATGAGACCCTCCGCCAGCTGCACGTTGAGGCTTCGGGAATCGGCGCAGACGAAGATGGTGGTTGGACGAGAGCTGTGCCCAATTGATTGAATGATCCGAGTCCGGGCTCTGTCAACAGCCGGCCGAATAGAGCCGAACTGACCAAAACTCAACTTGAGGTCGCAAAATCTCAACAGGCTCAGTGCGCGAAGGCAAACTATAGCTAACAAAGCAATCCACAATCATATCCGATTCATAAATGACTACTCAAGAGCAGGCGCCTTATGATTCAACTGTAGCAGGCACTAAAGCAGCGGTGATGTAAAGCAGCATGGTGCAGAAAAGCATACATGTACGAGGCTTTATTGAATGACAATGAATCCAATATTGACCCCTCGGAGACCCTGTTCGAATCAAGGTGCTGCTACTATGAACCGCTGTGTGAGACCGACTTTGTCCATTTTTTTTCCCCAGTGGTGGAACCTCGGATGAAATCATTGTACGCTGATTCCGCTTTCCCACGCAGCTCTCCTTGAACGTTCCAACCAACGCCGGAAGGAAATCATTTATGCTCTAATCTGTGTTTATACTCTAATCTGTGCGAGGTTGATCCTAGGTTTGGCGCCACGTCCACCGGCTTACTCTCATAGACTCCAATTTAAGGGTTCCAGTGCAGCATGGTGCAGGAAAGGACGCTGGGTTCGTCTAAACTTCACACTGGCAATGTAACCCGAGACCCTTGTTCAATTCAAGGTGCTGCTATTCGCATTTCCGGTAACCGAATTTTTTCTTGCTTGTCGCTTGTCATCACCGTGCAGCGGCGTGCATGCCAATTCCAAAAACATTCAAAGCGGTCGCAGTAGTTTGTGGGTAACCAGATGTTGTGGGAAAGCAGACGTTGTGCACGGTGCGCTGCTAGTCCTGCGGATGAAACAGTTACATAACGGGGTTCGATTCCCTGCCCTGACATATATCTCCCATGCGTTGGCTTTTTCTGAGCCGAGCAAGTTTGAACGCATGTATGTAGACCACGAGTAAGTTATGCAGCTATACCCGGAAGAACACGACGTCTCGAGGTCGGCAGAAGACTGAGGCGTTGAGTGGGCGGCGGGTTGCCGAATGCACTACCCCCACATCCTTGTTCAATTCACGGTGCTGCTATGTAGTTGACATAGTGCTTTTTTACCCCTGTGGTAAGCTCGGACCGCCCCGCAAAGCCTATTTACTATGTATGGTATCTGCGCATCCACGTCCGAGTCGCGGCGGTAGCCATTATTTAGTTGGCAGATGTGAGGGACTCCCGAATGTACGTAGGCGTGTAAAGCATCTAAAATCCGGTAGGCTGTAACAGTGAGCCTACGCGCTCTCCGCGACCATCGGCGGGGGTTTCCAGCCGTTCTACCCTGCTCCAACTTCCTCCCGGTTGGCGGTCCGGATTTCGCCGATGTCGAGGTTTACAGTGTGGCGCTTCTAAGTTCTTCCCTTCCCGGCAGCATCGAGCTGAGGACTCAGGCTTGGAATACGCTCGACTGAAAGGGTCAGACCATTCAACTGCAGTTTTGATTCATTACTGACCGTGTATACTAGTAGCTAGGTCAAGTTTCACGTCGCCCTAATTAGAGCCCACGGTGTTCCCTCCCCGCTGGCCGTAAACCTTCGTCCCTGCTGTCGGCCGGTGGCCAGCGAACCCCGGAAACCAGAGGCATCATTTGCTCCTAGGACTGCCGGAATATATATTTTAGTGCCACAAGAATCGTACAAAAAGGGAGTCATTCCGCTTGAACAACAACCAACGCACTCCTGCACTCCTCTCTCAGCATGAAATTCGCTGCATTCGCTTCTTTGCTCACCTTCGCTCTCGGCGCCCACGCCGCGACCGCCAGCGTGTCGTACGATGAGACGTACGACAACCCCAAGACCTCCCTCGACGTGGTTGTGCGTAGCCCCTCCACAGCATTGAACCTTCAACCCAACATCCCCCCAGGCCTGCTCCAACGGTCCGCACGGTCTGGAAAGGCTCGGCTACAAGACATTCGGCTCCCTCCCCGACTTCCCCTTCATCGGGGGCGCGGGCGCAGTCGAGGGCTACGACTCGGCCAATTGCGGAACGTGCTGGAAGTTGAGCTATGCCGACGACACCGGCTTCAAGAAGAGCATTAACGTCCTTGCCATTGATCACTCCGCGGCGGGGACTTTCAACATCGCACTCGATGCCATGAACGCTCTGACTGACAATCAGGCGGTAGAGCTCGGCCGCGTGAATGTGCAAGCTACTCAGGTTGATAAATCGGTCTGCGGGCTTTAGAGGTCAGTGTTGCGTTTGTGGAAAGATTCAACGTCTGATCGGTTACAGAGTAGTTGACCTACGTGTGTGTTCGAAGGAGCTTGACGGACTGTATGTCCTTTTTGCAATAAATTGACTTTGTTTTCAACTGCACTATGCACTCGCGAACCGCGGAGAATGGTCAGAGAGTGGTAAGTTCATATGTAAATGTGCCGAGCTTGAACGCACCTCTCAATTCGACGGCTCCATGCCCACCCCGAACAAGAGATACTCAAGTGCGGTAAGTTGAGGATTGGTGGGTAGTGCACGACGCGCGGGTCTTGCTTGTCAGTACTATAGCTTCTTGCAGGCCGTGCTTGACGTGCGAGGACATCACGCGGCGAACGTGGACTCGTCACCGCATTTTTCCGGAGACAAATAGTCAGCGTTACAGGGAGTTGAGAGGAGCGGGTATGTCATATCACAGAAGTCGCCGTCGGTGGATACGGCCGCCTGAAAAATATCATTGGAACACTACTCTGATTCTTCCGCAGCCTCAAGCGCACGATAATGTGCCTGCAACTCAGCGACAGTCTCCTCCCCACACAACCCCCGCAGCTCCGCGAGGTACTTCGGCGGCAGCCCCTCGCCGCACGCCACCTCCCTCACGAACCACTGCACCGCGTCCGCGCCCTTCGGGAACCACACCCCGCCGGGATCGCGCACCCACGTCGTGCGCGTCGGCAGCTGGACGTGCGTGAGCGCGGGCAGGACGTCCCCCCACCGCCGCACGTGCGCGAACTCCGCGCGCCGGCGGTCGAGGGGCCGCGGGGTGGTGGCGACGATGGTGAGGTGCGTGAGGTCGGGGAGCGCGTGGATCATTGGGTCGATGGAGAGGAGGAATGGCTGGGTTATTAACGATTAGGAGGAGGAGAGGGGGCTAGGGAGTGAGGATGAATGCGTACCGGTAGGGTATCTGCATCGTCGCGACGTCTACAGCCGCACCGGATTTTGACGGTCGACAACAGGGGGAGGTGGGCGGCGATGGCGGCTGGGAGGGCTGGATCCCATGTTGGAACGATGGTGAAGAGGATGCTGAGCAACGGTACTGCTCTCGATATGGGCAAGAGAGTCTCAGCATATGCGTTGGCGTCATGGTTGTCGTAAGTAAGCGTAGCAGCCAGTGCCGCGGGGGAGTTCTGGAGAAGCAGCGGCGCCACGGTGTGTGGCCCCATGAAAGACTTCAGATAAGGGAACGGGATCGGAGGGGTCCATAAGGACATTGGGATGGGGGGGTCGCCGGGGGAGTCGTAGAGGACCACATGTACAAGTTTGGGGTGGAGTCGCAGGAAGGGGGCGGTGTCGTGAGACAAGGGAATCATGCACTCGTGCAGGCGGTCGAAGTGCACGGCGGAAAAAGCGTGGAATATTTGTGGAACGATGCTCTTCAGCTCTTGGAGGGAGGTGAGATTGGACATTCCCGTCCTCACGAGGGCCCCGAATGCCTTGAACACCGGCGCAAGGTAAGTCTGCCTATAGAAATTGGGGTTTGTACTGGCGAGCCGGTGGAGAAAGGGAACATACATTGTCAATGTGAGCACATATGAAGCTGCGAGTTTGTTGGAGATGATTGCACGGAGGAAAAGGACCACAGCGCGAGCACTCCGCGGCGAGCTGTCGCAGTAAATCTGGCGCAAGCAGCCGGCGTAAACCCTGCGGTTAGTTCGACAGAGAGCCAATAGATCAGGGGAAGATGCATTGGCCGCAATAAGGTCGACGAGTTCGGCGGGAAGAGCAGAGAATTGACGCGGCATGGAAGCAGAAGGCAGGAGTGATGCACCTGCCACCAAACACGACCACATTGATGGCCCAGCTTTCTGCTCTTGCCACCATTGTGCCACCACGAACCAGAGACTGCGCCCCAGAAGGTCAGCCTGTCTTGACTCTGGCATTTGCTCGTCGCCGTCGTCGCTGAGACTCCAGTAGTCCTCTAGTGCGGCCGAGTGGTGCGAGACCACTGGGCGAAAAACACCTTCAAAATCGCGTAGGAGACACTGCGTATCCTCGCCGGTTGGCATCTGTGACGACAATACCGCAGGGTGCGTATGTATAAGACCTAAAACAGACGAGAGGACGTATCTGGAGGATGTGTAGACCAGTTTGAATTCAGGAAGGTCGGCCTTCCGCCTTAAACAAGGCTTAGGAACATTCAAAATTCATTGATTTGACTTGCTTTAGAGACTGTGTACGTCTCAATTTTCCCTCCCAGTTCTCGACACGTTAAATGACTTGTTATCACCAATCCAGGCCTCCGAAAATCGATTTTGCGGTCGCCCTGACTCTAATTCTCAACGCTGGCTTAACCTTATGCGTCAAAGTTGCGTTTTCGTGGGCTCGTCGAGTCTCACTTCCTAATTGAAGTTCCTTCACGTTTATCCCGCACAGAAGGCATCGTTTCGAGAATTGCATCGACCGGAACTGCGCGTTCTCTGGCGTATCTCCGACCTCAAACTCTGCGCATCCTAAAGTCGCTTCTCTTTTAGGCCCCGTCTCCTCAAACTGACCTACCCAATGCATACATCTTACATCTCTGAGTCCTTGTCTCGAAATCAAATCCCCCAGTACTAGTTCTCAACTCGTTTGGTTGAACTTGACCTCCACCACGGAAACTCGTGGCTCCTTGATGCTGGCGAAGCTCTGGGAGCCTCGATTTTTCTATGCGTGTCAACGAACACAACTGACCTCGGATACTGCCGGCCGAATTGCTGACGTTCGCCGGCAATCTTGATTCTTGCCAGCACCATTGCCAACTCTCACCCCGGGGTTTTTCCGCATTTTGTTCGCTGCGTGGGCCCTCGTTCTCGCCGACAAGACCGAGTGGGACGAAGGAATGTCGACAATGTTCCCGTTCATCAGCACGAAGAGCACCAACCGGGATAGCATCTTGGAGATGATCGAGGGCGCAGGTGGAACCTTGGAGGCCATGGCTGGACTTTTGATGAAGCAAGTCTCGCTCCTCGCACCCACCCCGGACACACATCTGCCCTTGGTTCACCGCGACATCCTGCGACACACCCTGAACTTCACCAAGAGAATCGACACCATCCTCCAAGGGGGAGACGGGACCGATGCGGACAGTGTACTACGTCCCTCGGCCTTGCTCCCGGTGCTTGCCGCCCTGGATGCGCTCAAGGTTGTTACCTTCGCCTTGTGCGCTAGCGGCGGAACGATGGAACACGACCCGGGCCCGATGGTTTCGGATTCCTTGCAAATCATCGGACTCCTATGCCAGCACGACTACGGACACACCAACCTGCTTTCTGCCCTCAACAATGGACTCTTACTCGCTGTCGCCAGATGCGGGCAACGGAACCTCACTCAGACGGCGCGGCAGCAACTCAATTACCTTATCGACGCGGTGCTCACTCCCTCCACTGTTTATTACCACCTCTTGGAAATCATACATAGCTCGTATGGTGGCAGACAAAACTTCATGTCAAGGCGGATTTTTGGTCAGATGGATCCTAGATTCTGGATTCAGAACCAGAGTGAACTAGTGTGTAGAAAAAATCTTTATTTCAGAGCAAACGGAGTAACCCTAACCTAGGGTTTAAAAGCGCGAAATTCCTGAGCAGAAATTCAAAAATTTGAGTCGAAAGTGTGGGTTTTTTGTTGATCAAGTACACCTCAAGTTCATAGGCCTCGGTATTGGAGGTGCTGAGCGGTGTAGGACCTTTGCAGTAGATGTGAGCAGGATTTTGCGACTTGGGTGGCTCCGGCAACTTCGGCACGCGTTCCGGCCCGGCTGATCCGCAATCAAAAGCGCGAAATCCACGTCGGAAAACTCGATTTCAATAATTTCAAGGTTCTGTTCCGAGGGTTCGATAAAGAGGCATCCTATGGTGTCATTTCCACCATTCACAAGTTATCCTGAGACAATTTGGGTCCACAGTAACGGTTACCAAATCGGGACTCACACTTGTCACGAAGTTCGGTCCGCCACCATATCAGGAGGTGAAGCAACTAACCTCCGCACCGGTATTCCAGCAGTCGGCCACCTTCGAGCCGTGGTCTACTTTTGCAGAGGTCTTGATGCTGCGATATGATCTCAAGGTCGCATACGACAAGAAGAAAACCGCTCCGACTAGTGCCTGCGACAACGCTGACGTACAAAACCCATTCTTGCCTTTCGCGAGTAGCACCATACTAACTCATCTTTCAGTGCGGCCGGATTGGCACGAAAACCGCTCTACGCCGCTGCGCCAGCTGTTCGACCTTTCTGTACTGCTCGCCAACCTGCCAAGTGTCAGATTGGCGAACCGGTGGCCACCGCCAAATGTGTAGTGTTTATGATACGCTCAGGCGTGGTACGCAGGTTGCTCTCTTTTGTGCCTCCGGTATTTACAACAGCGCAGATACGTGCGATGAGGCTTTTGCCAGCCGCGAGCGCGCCTTCATGCGCTTCCTCCTCGGCGCCGACTATCTCGCCCGCCGAAGTCAGATACAGCACGCGCACATGACGATTGCGCGGGACTCTCCCCGCCAGGGATGTGTCACCATATTCGACTACATGCGTGGCCCAGTCAACGTCACCACACATACGTTCCCCTTGGGCGCCAAAAAACTTCCGTTTGGGAACGACATCTGGGCGGACTTGGGGCGGCGTGCGGGGCGCAGCCATGGGCGGACACAGATCCATGTTGTTCTGGTCCGTAATGCGTGGCGTCCGGGGGTGCAAGGGAGGGCACTCATTGTTCCCATGCGCGCGAGCACGTCGCTCCTCCCCGAAATTTTCGTTACCATGGCCATCATGCCTCCGGAATTTTGGTCCATAGACAGGTTTGAGTGGGAATTCGAGCGACTGAAGCTACCCAAGGAGCACGTCGAGATTCATTAGCTCTTTCCGTGGTCAGTCGTGTCTCTTCGTAGATGTCTTACAACTGGGACGCAATTTCAGGTGTCCGTGTTCTGGTTCAAAAATTCGGAGACTTGGGTTGCCTAATTGTACCTAGGAACGACCGAAATATTACAGTGCTACTGCTAATTTTCCGGCCGTTGATATTCGAATTTCAGGCGAGTTTATTGCACCCGACTTGCCGACATCGGCCATCATCGATCATCAACCGCAGATCCCTTCAAGTTCTTGCGTTTGACCACCATGCATCCCGCTCTCCGGGATGACGCCCTCAATAAACTCCCTATTGCGATGAAGGTCATTCCATTCCTTGATAGCTCTCACCAATCTGATCCGCTTGTTTGAAGCGAATCGCCAGGATTGCGTCCTCGCCAAATTCCACAGGGGCCGATGTGGCGCGTATGCTCCAGCACCTCCCCGGCGCAACAGAGGAACAAGCAATTCTGATGCTACCCGTCTTCTATGCCAATCTCGATCCTCTGCGAGTCCCCGATGAATACAACTACGACACCGAAGCTCCATCCGCCGAAGCTCAGAACGATATCGTGCGCGCGTTCCAATCGCTGGGCGCTCTCTACGCTATCAGGTTCCCGAGTGCGATTGGGGTAGACATATGGCCTCGTGCGTGGCCATGGGCGCGGTTCCTCTATCTTTACCGCGAACATCTACCGCGCGGACTCAACCCTCAGTCAGAGGCCAAGTTCTGCCTCGATTTCCTCATGTTCGCAGGGACGTTTGCGGATCATCCTGCGAGCTTTAAGCTCATCCTGGACACCCCGGACCTCAGGGTAATCGTTGCCAAAGCGTGGCCCCACGTCCTCGAGGTGCAGGAGCCCCAGAATCGCGAAATCGTGTTCACCGATCTGCGGAATTTTCTGGCCCACGACTCGATGAAAAACCCGGTGAACCTCGCCGAAATTATTGACGGCGTGGGCTCATGCGAAGAACTTGCCCGGTTGGTGGTCGCCTACATCCACAACGTCCTACCCGCCGACGGGGAAGACATGCATTTTATGGACGCCTACTTCCTGGACGGCCTTCTCGACTTCGTCAACCATGTCGACCCGCACTTGGTTCGCATCAATGTCGGCAACTCCATGTCCCGTTTTGCGGCCGCGTTGGTCTCCCACGGTGTGGTCGCCGCCGTGACGAAGAGCCTCCACGCATTGCTCGACGTAGCGGGGACCAGCGCTGCAAATGCACTCCGCAAAAGCTTCCTCCTGCTCGGTGTTCTATTCACGGCACAGCCCGGGAATCTCCAACGCATCGCCGACGCGATGGATCACGGTTTCCTGCGAGCGCTGGCGACGGGGACTCTGGGTACGCACGCCCAAGCGCTCAAGAACCTCAACAAGGTCTTTCTGGAGACCCTCCTACCCTCATTCTTCTTGCGCTTCAAGGTGCTGGACGCGATGGACACCGCCATCGCGGAGGTCGAGCCTATCATCCTCGCGGACGACTTCAAGGCCTCGGATGTGCATGACCTGTGGCACGAATTCACCCAGCTGGTGGTCAAACGGTTGGACCTCTACGACGCATATCTCGCAGGCGAGGTTCCTACGATGAAGGCTTGCGACAATTTAAAGGTATGTGCTCTCAATCTCGCGGGTTCGAGTTATCGATATATTGGCAGTGCAATGAGATCGGCCCGAAACACACCTTTCAACGATGCGGCGGATGTTTTACCTTCCACTACTGCTCGTCCGACTGCCAACGACTAGATTGGCGGCAAGGCGGTCATCGGGAGGACTGCAAAGCCTATCGCACCCGCTATGATCGTCAGCACTTTTTCTTCAGCGCTTGTCGAACATCTGATAGAGACGTTCGTTGTAGGTCAATGGAATAGCAATGATATCGACTTCACGAAGCGTGAGCTGTCCTTTCTGCGCCAGTTGCTCCATCGCGATTTCGACACGTGGAAAATCCTCGTTCTGGCGAAACAGGCAACATTCATGAGCCTCAACCCCGGCCAAAGCTTCGTGACGCTATACAACTACTCCCTCGGCGCGGCCAACATTGAAGTTCAAGCCACCACGGCTCCCGACGTCCGGGTATACCTGGGGGACGGGAGCTACGGAACCTGGGATAAAACGGTCTCGCGCGCCGCGCGGAGCGGGGGGCGCCTCTGGCTGGACGTCGTAGCCGTTCACGCTGGGAATGCGCCCGGGGCCCGGTATTTTGTGATGCCCCTCCGCACGAAGACGTCGGCGCTGTACAATGGTTTGAAGGCTATTGCCGACGGGCTGCCTGAAGACCGCAGCCAGCTGGCGCAGGACGATATTATGCCCCTGTTCGAGGCATTGGCCGACGCCGAGCCCGATGTGTTGGTGATTCACTAGGTTACTTACTCTCGAGGTGACTCGAATGTATTTTGATTCGTGGCTGCTCCGAGGTTCCGCAATACAGGTTCGTCACTGTACATTCCCCCTCGTCGAATCCAACCAGAGTTGCATTTACTTGATAGCTCACTCAAAGCCTTCGAGCAAAGTGCATGTGAACTGAGGCGGATTAAACCCGGGGGATCTTCATGTCGAAGTGGACTTGCAGCGGATACCGGTATGAAGTTGAACGTTGACCATGTAGGAGAAAGCGCGCCATTGTGGCTCTCGGCAAAATCCGATGTTCTGAAGCGCCGCCAGAAATCATTACGAAAGCCCAAATGGGGAACGCAAACTTTTCACGATGTTGCCCCCATCTCTGCAACTCGAGCCGGCGCTCCTCGAACTGTCTTTACCTCTCAGGGTATGTTTTCTCCTCGACTGCTATAGCTTCGACCTGATCAGCCGTAAATCAGTCGCTGGCGACCACGGCAGCAGCAGGCTCGCTCCACGACCTCACGCGTCTACTCGCCGCAGGCTCAGCAATAACCTGTCCCGAGGAAGAAAGACAATTACTCCTCCCCGTATTCTATGCAAGTCTCGACTCTTCTGGGATTCCAACAATCGGGCAACTGGACGAGCCCGACTATCTGAGCCTCACTCAGATCGGAAACGCCCTCTGCTCGTTCTCGTATCTCAGCATCTTAAAATCGATCTCCCCGGATGCTTCTCTGCTGATCTGGCGTCGATTTCACCCGTGGATGGAATTTTTTCACGACTACGGCCAGTGTTTGGGGCTGGGACTTGACGACCTAGCACATCACATCATGTGCATTGTGGTGCTCATAAAACTCAAGGCGGACAAGGGTTCAGCTGTGAGGGCCGAAATCCTGCAGACGCCCGGCATGCGCACCATGTATACTCGAACTTGGAGTCATATTCTATCAACGACGGACGATTGCGCGCCGGACGACGTGCTGACCGAGGTCTACACGTTCCTCTCCGTAGAGGGCTGCAAAAGCGAACACTTCGACGAATATCTGGCTGGCGTGGGAGGTGACCTCGTCGACTTGGCATCCCTCTTCGTCAGACATATCGCCCGATATATGACATGGCCCGCGCTGGGTGGGGTCGCCCTCCAGTTGTCTTGTTTCTCCATCCCCATCTTCTTTGTGATCAATAACCACGATAACGTCGCATTTCAAGAGGCGCTGCATACCCAACGATTTGTACGATCACTCGTGCAGGTCGCGGAGTCCATCGCAGTGCGGACGGCATGCCTGAATTTCCCGACACGCAGTCTCGCCGGCAGTGTCCTCGTCAGCATCTGGGGCTATCTGAACGTCCTATTCTCAGGTCCGCGTGCTCATCGCCTTATCCGCGAAGCAATCAGGGCTGGCCTCCTTCGCTCCCTCATGTCCGCCGCGGTTGCGAACAATGGAGCGATCAAGTTTCTACATAGGATTCTGGGGAAGCTCATGCGGCACCTCGTCTACTACTCCGTTCTCTCCTGTCTCCCGCAGGCGCTGCGTGATGTTCGGCATCTCCAGTGCGCGACTGCCTTCAGTCACTGCGAGCTGTTCGACGCATGGAGCGAGTTCTGGGTGCTTGCACAGGAGCGGCTTGATATTATGGCGGAGTACGAGTCGCCAGACTTCGTATCTTCAAAAGCGTGCGACAATGTCGAGGTGAGTTGGCTGCTGCCCCGTACACTCGCTACCTCACATCGAACCCACAGTGCGGCAGCATCCACCGCAAGCGCGACCTTATGTGCTGCTCATCCTGCAATTCGCAATATTACTGCTCCACCCGGTGCCAGAAGACCGACTGGCACGATGGCCACCGAAATATTTGCCATGCAAAAGCATCACAGTACGACGGTAAGCACACCAGTCGTCTTCTTCCCAGTTCCCATGGCTGAGCGCAGCAATCCACAGAATTCCCAGGCCATCTCGGTACGCGAGACCAATCCTTCCTCCGCGCGCTCGTCCACCACCACTACCTCGAGCAACGGCATTCCATCCTCACCATGCAGCTCTCGTACCGGGCGGCGGCTGACCCCACCGAAGCGATGTGCGTCGTCTTCGACTTTGCGCAGCCCGACGGCATTGTGCGCATCCTGCACATGCGCGCTGAACTCCTGGAGGCGCGGTGGCCCGACGAACTCGCGCGCGCGGCCCGCAGCGGCGGGCGCATCGAGTTGCATGTCGCCCTGGTGCTTAGTCCCGATCTGAGCGGGGTGCGCATGGTGCCGATGCAACTGAGCAGCAGTGCGCTGGCGGATGGGTTGGAGAGGATCGAGCGAGATGTGGAGGCGGGGGTGGGCGGGTCTGCACCTGTGCACGAGCAGATTCCGGGGAGGATAACAGCGTTGATGAACTTGACGGCCCAGGAGCTGTTTTATGTTCACTGAACTACGCCTTGTGGTATGCTGTTAGTATGTCTGGGTTCGTGGTGATGTGCTGACCCTTCACCATCTTCGTAGATTTTCAATCTAAGAACCGCTCTGAGCCCAACGTATTATTGTGTAGGGTGCCTCCCTGTAGCAGTAATTTGAGCCGGCCCGAGTACGAGGGAGTCGGTACCCGTCTGAGCGTTGAACTCTGACTTTGGGTCGTGCGGGTTTGACGCCGGTGAGATGCCCAGCAATGCCGAAAACTCGGAAATTTGCATAGGCAGCTGAGGTTGAAAAAGCCTACTTCCACTCTGATTACGCTGGTAGTCGGGCACCTTCGTTGAATTCGCATTAGTTTGGTTCCCCATCAAATGATACCACGAGAAGCAACGTACGACTCTCGAACATAATCCGACTAATTTTGCTGGCCCGCATTGAACGGTGATCCCACCGCGGATTTGTCTTGACTTGGGCAAAACTCAGCAAGATACTCTAATGACATACCCCCGTGAACATTTGATTCGATGTCTCACCTACAGACCGCTGTCCTCCTCCGTCTGGTCATCTGAGGGTTTAATTTGTGTGTTGAGTCGAACTGACATAGCTTCGTCAAGAATACACCGCTCCCCGTATCGTTTCTGGTCGACTGATACCTGGATCCTCATCCACACAAGTAGCAACGCGGTGGATAAACCAAGTCTGACCAGTTTTGGTTCCCTGCGAGTCTACACGCTCTTGGTTTGCCCCAAATTGGAGCGACAAACAAATGTTATGGTACATGGGTTGGACATACTTAATACGACGCTATCACAACGCAGAAGCAAAATTTGTGGTGTGGATTGCAACCCCAGATTGGCATTCAACACCTGCAGCCGCGCCACAATATTGTGCGGAAGTGCATTACCCACACCGTCCGGAATATCCCTCGCAATCCTCACCAAGGCAGCGTCGCTCGCGCCGCTCTCCGACCGAAGCGGAAATATGTGCCACAAGAAGCGCGCGCCGTCCTTCCACCACGCAACATGCAGCTGCAACCGCCCACCGCTGCGGATTGCGCGCGCCCTAAGCGCCGCGAGGCCCGCCGCTGGTTCCTCCAGCGCGGGGTTCGTGGATGGAAAGACATCGATGCGGCACCCGCCCGCCTGGAACATGAACAGCGTCAGGAACGTCGTGTCCGGATTGCGCTTTAAAAAGATGGCTTGACGCGCGAGGACATTGAATTTTTGCGTGTGGTATTCGTGGTCCAACAGCGTGCGCAGGAATTCCCGGTCGCCGCGCCGCCAGGATGGAATTGATGCTGCGGCCGTGTACATGTGCCGCGAGCCGGGTAGTGGTCGTTCGTGCGGGCCGTCGAGGGGCTCGCGTGGGGTGCATTCCTCTCTGTGACCACCCTGCTGCCAATCCCGCCGCTGACACGCATATGAACAGTAGTATCGTTGTTCGCATCGTTCACAGCACCGGAAGCTGCGCTTTATGAGTATTCGGCCGCACTGTGAGTAGGTAAGTAAGGCAATGTATCATTGGAAGACTACGGGCTGACCTCGAGGTTATCGCACGCGCTGTGGGTAATACAGTCCGTCGAGCGGTGGTATTTCCAGACACGACGGCGTTGTGCGACTAGCGGAAGCAGGGCGATCCAATGTTGCAGCAGCCCGGACCCCGCAGCGAGACTCGTTTGAAGCTCCAATGAAGAGACCTTCGTCAGCGCCTTCTGCACGGCAGCGATAACTCCAGGGTAGACGAGTGAGCGGGGAATGGTCTGCTGCAGAACTTTCTCCACGACTCTGGTGACGTACGTTGAATCCTCGTTTTGATACCGGCTGGATGAGAGAATGGCATGCAGGAGACTGGGTTGGGATTTCAGGGCGAGCTGGAGCGGACCGTTGGCAGCAGGAAGGTCAAATAAGTGGTCGAAAAAACCCCAGCAGTTCTTGAGGATATGGAGCGCATAGTCCTCGCCCCCACGCGCACTGAGATCGATGAGGGCGCCGATGATCAACGGAATTATCCCGCGTTGCAGTAAAAGCCCGAGGAACGGGCTTCCCGTCGGTGACATGAGGAAAGTTGTGAAAGTGAACATGTCCTTCAGGACCCCCGGCGCACTGAGTTCGGTCTTCAGTAGGAGGTGTAGATGATTGAGGACTAGGTCAGTCAGGTCGCTTGCGCTGCCCCCCGCGCCGACCACGAACTCTTCAACCGGGATCGGCGTCTCCAGATTATACTGACCTACAATTTCGGCCAGCGTTATGAGCGTCGGTCCCCATGCTGGGTCGTAGTCTGCTAGGAGTGACTTCCAGGCCCCAGCAACGAACACACCAATGCCGGCGCTGGCTGCAATCACCGCGCTGGCGCCAGCGGACCGTTGAAGTGGCGTGATGAAGGAGACGAGGCAGGAGTAGTGGGTGGCCTCCGGATTCACCGGCGTAGCCTCCGGATCCGCCGCTGGGGCCGTCAGGTGGCGGGTTTCGACGAGCCAAGGCAGCCACTCCCACATGCGTGCCCAGAACTTGAAGCAGACGTCGGGTTGGAGCGGCGGATAGGCCGAGAGTACCGTCATCGCGCATATGGCCTGATACACCGGTATTTGGTCGTCGTTGCTGAGAACCAGCTTGTCTCGGGCGGCCGTCCTAGGGATGCGGGTAGGATCGAGATTTATGTAGAAGACGGGAAAGAGCATGGTGAGCAGCTGGGGGGAGGAAGCAGGGTCTTCAATGATCTTCAGCACGCGGGTGGTGGCTCCATGGTCCCCGCTAGTGGCAGCTTGGAGCGCGAGTGGCTTAGAAGGAGGAGCCTGGTGAGCACATGCATGTAGTGAACAGCGAAAAGGCCGATACCCGGATGTCTGGGGGTAGCCTATGCAGGGCCGCGAGCGCCCGTAAGTTGGGGATCTCGAGTGCCATGAGTCGATGTGAATCAAGACCGGGAGACGTTGTTTTAAAGCAGCTCGTCGGTGGATCAGGGAGTTCAGTACAATGGGCACCTGCTCTTCGTTCATTCATTACACCAGTTAATCCTTACCCGAATCCTCCCAGTGGACAGAGCGCAGTCTTTTGTTCTTGCTAGCCGGGAGGTCTTCAGTCGTATTGAATCATGGTCGGTGTGAACATCCAGGAGAGAACAAGAAATGACGTGGCACCTTCCGAGACGACCAGTCAACGAACGATGCGATCGCGCGCGTCCTTCGCCACCAGATGAGCCTTTTGTTATCGGCAGACACAGACTTGTTGTTCGCACTGATTTTGCGCCCACAGACGCTTGAGCCATAGATGGTGAGATCTTGAATACAATAGCGACTTGACAGGACTTGACGAATTGCTTCCACGGCGCTGGGTTTGGCGGAGCTCGGCAGCTGCAGGGGTGTCTGGGAGGATCGGCGGACGTCGGCGAGCATTGTCAAGCAACCTGAAGCGGTCGAGTCTTCGGGACTTGAGGGATCCAGAACGCCCGGGAAATACTATGCGCTTGATGTGATTGCCCAGGCCTGGGGGATAAGTGGGATTTCAGGGTGAAGCCGGGTCGAGTTCGTTGTATTGAATGGAAGGAGGAGGAGAGTCGTCGTGTCACAGTGATCGGGTCACGGCGGAGCTTGAACTAGTGACTGATGGCCGAGCGGGTGCCGAGTGCCACGGTTCAAATAATTCCAACTAGCGTCAAGTAAGGTTCTCAAGGCTCAAGGAGCACAACTGGGACTATAATGTGTACTGCGCTCGGGTTCTGAGCGTCCGCCCTTGCCTTTTCCTTCCCGGGTGATTGATGTCCTTATGTGGCTGAAAATCAATAGGAGTAAAGTCAATACACAGCTTCTTCCGTACCACCACCACGCCCGCGCCACCACATTCGTTTGCAGACCACGCTCCTTACCATGCACACTGTCGCTACTGCCCCCGCCTCTCCGAGTCCCAGCGGCGAAGCCACTATCACCATCGCAGGGCACCTCTACTCCGCGTCCCAAGTGCACACATTCGCCCACGGCGCCGCCATCCTCGCCGGCTTTTTCCTCCTCTCGTACCTCGCCCTCGTCGTATTCCCGAAATTCGCGGCGCGTCGGTATTCCCCTGCGCCTGCGAGTGCCATGGTGTGTACTACGGCGTGTTTAATTTGTTTCTTTACGATGGATCGTCTGACCGGCGCTCTTTCGCCCGCCAGCCACACCGCGCCTTAGCTCTCGCGCCAGAACGCCCCTTCGCGGCGCGTCCTCCAGCGACCCATGCGCCCAAAGCCTCCACCAGCGAGCCGCCCCTCCCCACACCAATGTCGCCCCCACCCGAATACCACTCGCGCCCCTCAACTCCAGTAGTCCCAGTCCCCGCGCCCCCTGCCCCATTCACCCCCGCCGCCTGGGCCGCCACGACGCGCCTGCACGGCATCGCCGACCGCACCGTCGGCGCCGCCCCCGCGCCCATGCCCCTCGCCGCGCGCTACTTCCCCTTCCCCAACGACGCGCAAGTCGCAGTTACGGTCCCACTGGCAAAGGAATTCCCCTGGGTACACGAGACACACGACTTCGGCCTCGTAACGCGGCGCATCCCGGCCTCGGCGTACCGCACCGCGTCGTTTGCGCGCCCGCCGAGTGTGGTACTGCTTGAGGGGCTCGCAAGGAAGTTGAATTTGAAGTATGCGGAGGGGGGCGCGGGGAGGAGGAGTGTGGGGGCTGGGCGAAGGCCGTTCTCTGCGGTATTTGCGGGCGCGCGGGGAAGTAAGGTTTTGAGCGGACAGCTCAGTAGCGGCGTGAAGGAGAAGGCCGCGTCCAAAGCGCGTGTCGGACCGGGCAGGAAGGCGATTTCGAAGGCGGCGGGGAAAGAGAACGCGAACGTACGGGTCCCGGTGCCTGCCAACTGAGGCAGTTTCGGTATTTCTAGTCTTGTCGCTCGAGTGTAGTCCTCGTCTTTTTCTGGTTCGAATTCGGATCCGGAATTCTGGAGTGAAGGGCATTCCTTGAAGCTGAAAAATGGGACAAATTTGTACCGAGTGAAAACGGTAAAAATGTTGAACTAGCTCACGATAAACCAGGTCCCCTGAGATACCCTCGTATAACGAGGTAGTGCCTTCCAATTCAAATGTCGTCTATACACTCACTCGCTTGTCGATGAGGATTCAACTAGAAGCCACGACTTCAACCAAGCGCCGGCTCGATTCTTGTCTGTGGTGGTTGGAAAAGAGTCTTGTTACGAGGGTCTCTTCACGGCTGGCTAAATGGCATGGTCGCCATTATGCGATATGGTTGAGATATCAAGTATCCTTCCATGGGCGACCCCGGTTGCCGGATGTCTTCTTTCTCTGAGGAATCAAAAACTTTGACTGCTACCACCTACGCACGAGGACGGGGGGAGTCGAACCCCACCCAGACTCTCTCTCTTCCCGACCATTCTTGGCAGCGGTGCACCGCGCACGACGTCCGCTCCCTACGCTCTCCAACCACAGCCGTTTTACACCCTCCGGAATCGCTCGGTTCGTCCAGGAATATGTGGTTTCAATTCAACATACTCACAAACTCCCAGTCTTCCCCTCTAGGCGCTCGCGCTCCAAACAAATTTCCGAATTGGATATTGAGGCACAGACTTCAACATACCGTCGGTTTTCCTGGCTTCGTCGCTGGAAATGTAGCGTTGGAGTGATGAAGGTACAGACTTGTTCTTCGGCGATTTCCCGACAGGCTTGGAGTTTGTTTTGAAGTTGAAAAGATGAAGGTGATAAAATCCAACCAGCTAACAATAAAACTGAACGTACCGGGGACAACACGGAGCCGAGCGCGGCAACTTACTTGAAGCGCGTCAATCCCGGGCCATCTACTTAATTATCCTTTCACCTCGATCAAGGTCTGGCCTCAAAAAAAGTCAGAAGTGTCTGTGAATAGCAGCACCCTGATTGGAAGAGGGATCTCGGGGTTGTAATATCTCGACTTGACCACAGAGTTCCCGGGTGCTTCGAAATTGCACCATACTGCGACGGCTTAGCATTAGCATTCAATGTGTTGCTAAACAGGGGCCGATAATAACAGTCACACGGAGGCAAATAAAAAGACCAAGAAGCACTTTTTTGTTATAGCAGTACCTTGATTCGAGCAAGCGTCTCGGGGCCTTTACATACATACGCGTGAATAAAGTCCCAGCGTGCTACTTTAGCGCCACCCAAGGTGCAGGGACTCGGTACGAAATTAAAGGGTCGGAGCAACATCACAGTCCTCGGAGCTTTTAGTCGTGGTTTCTAGACTGTGGCGTTTGCCCTGGGATGCGGGAAGGCGGAACTGCAGTAAGAACCGCTACGTTTCCGCCAAACACCGGCTTGAATTTTTGTCTGTGGTGCGCGGTTGGAAATTCAAAAGAGTCCTGATACGTACAGGGAGCACGGTGACCATTATTCCAATCGCTTAAATACTGAGCATGCTTGCTTTGACCCCCCGTCGCTCCGTTTTGTAAACTCATGGCAATATTTTTCGGATCATTTATTCAAACTCCGCCGGACCATCCCGGGATCATTTCCCGTGTCGTAAGCTTTCCCATACGCACTGCCATTTTCCTTCCTCTTCGCTCGTGGCCTCCCTTGCTTCTGGCTGGATAACGTTCCCAAAACCTTGCTCGCTCGTGGCCGCGGCACACTCTAGGCTGTCTCCTCCCCTCGCCGGACCTTCTGCCGCTCTCGGATCGTGGGCCCTCCATTCCTTTATATTTCTCCCTCGTCGCTTCGACGAATTTCCCATCCTTGGCTGCGGCGTTTTCTACCCGCGGGGGAAGACAACTCAACTACTGGCCCACTACGTATGTATGCAGGCCCCAGGCCCCGCAGGAACCGGCGATCGATCGCGGGCGCGACGGCGCAAATCTTGTGCAGATCCTCTGCCCAACCTCGAGAGCTCGATCTATGTGATGTCATACGGCAAGAGGTCCAATACCACCCGCAGGACGTTCTGGCGCTCCTCTGCTCACCTTCGAATGGCCACGGGCTCCTTTGATTGACAACTTCTCGGAAATGGACCCAAATTGATCGCCCTTGGCTGGCTCGTTCTCTGCCTCGATGCGACGAAGGCAATGAAGAAGCGGCGCAGCCGTCCGTCCGTCTTCGCGAGTGAGTCTGTTTTATCAACCAAAATGTATACCGAATACTGACGACGTCCTGATCGTCATGCCAAGTATTTTCTCAGCGCCCTTCCACATCCAACAACTCGCTCCCCCAACCGGCGCCGCACATTTTGGAGTCGGCCGACGTAGAATTCACCCCGGCAAGCCCGTTGGACGACAAATGTGGGTAAATGTGGAGCCGCGGGACGAGTTTCGGATTGTCACTCGATGACGCACCAAATACGAACCTCTCATCAAACACCGCTATAAGAGCCAGCACCCAAGCCCTCCCCTCCCCCCAAACCCACTGCTCTACACTCTGCACCCTCGCAAGCCCTCACACAAAACCAACCCCGCGCCCGATGCCCGCCGCTAGCAACACCAACACCAACAAAGAGCGCGAGCGCGTGCTCTACTCGCACGAGCTCGCAGCGTACACTCAGCGCCAGTTCGACGCCGCGCGCAAGATACTCGATAGCCGTGGGCATGAAGAAGACGCGGCGAAGCTGCCTGCGAGGCACGCTGCCCGTGACGGGCGCCTGCCGCCGCATCAAGGTACATCTTCGCCGTCGATTGATTCTGCGCCCGCATCGCTGACGTCGGGGCTTTCGTTTCGCAGGCCAAGTGAACGGCCGCCTGCGCGAGGCGGTGTGCGCATAGACTGTCCGTTGCGCAATACCCTTCTGTCGTCCTTGTGCGTCGTCCCCTTCCCTTCTCTCTGCGTTCGTGGATCTAGTACTAACGCACGCAAGGCAGCTGCTGTAACAACGTTTATTTAATGACCAAGACCGACTCCACGCCCGGCGGTCTCGTCTCGCGCCGTGTACAGTACCCATAATCGCATCTTGTAGCCTATATCATCCAAGGAATCGCACATTGCACATTTCTTTCTGTTTCGTTTCGTTCGCTTGCGCAGAAGCGTTGCCCCTGCTGTTTCCGTTTCGTTTCGCGTGCGCGCGCGACGTTGGGTCGGTCGGTCATCTTTGCGTCATTCGGGAGCATGAAACAGTTGTACTAGTTGGGACAGTGGTGTTTACCGTTGGTGGTTTCAGCCAGATGAGGTCATGAACGGGCGCCGCGGCGAACGGTTCCAGCGCACTCCTTTCCACATCCAGTGGCGCGGGGTTCGCATACGGACTCGGTCCCATCGCAGAAATATCGTCCGCCTTCCAATTTCCAAACCTCCCTTACGCTTCCTGCTTGGATTGTCCGCGTTCAAGGGAAGAGGAAAGAGGGACGCTGAGGACGAATCAAGTATAGTGCAGTGCACTTGTGCTGTGGAGGGACAGGCGCGGGGTGTGTTTCATAAGCGCGGCGGCCGACGACGTTTCAAGCACGACTCGTGAAACCCTGAATCGTTTTGAACCTACGGGCCAAGAACAATGCCTGGTAATTGACAGCGCCCGAGGCAACGGCTAGGAGAGCCGCCGCCTGCAACTGGTGCAACTTGGCATTAACAGCGTGGGTGTTCGAGTCCCCGCGTTTGCATAGGGAAGTTGCTTCAGTTTTTTTGACAACGGCGGAAACAGAGGAATGAACCTACATTATTGCTACTGGGCTGCGAGCGACTGGGAGCGTTAAGAAGCATTAACGAATCGCAAGGTTGCCTGCCGCCATCGCGTCTCAATCAATCGGTTTCGAATATCCACAAGTATTCAGGAATTCTGAAGTTGAACGACCCGACCCATCCCAATCCGGTCGGAAGCACCGACGCATCCGGACGCATCAGTGGCGGTGGATGTGCGCATCACTTTCCCACAGGCCGGGATTGCCCGTGTGGGAGATGCAAATAAGTAAACGGCGCAATATGTGGCCAGTGAAAAAGTGGGTGACGACTGCGACCCACGGCGAACTCCGCGGGAAGTGTCGGGGTCCGATCTGTATAGGGTAGATTCCGCGTTTTTTCAGTCGAGGAATTCGAAGTGTGCATTGCGATCGCCTACAGCGTTAGATGAGAGTAAACAGGCGGGCGTCGTCCATGGGCATCTGTAATGGGGCGGTTCGAATCCCCATGTCCGCATAGCACTGAGTTCTGGGCACCTTTCATTTTCCAACCTAAGAGGCATGTCAGCACCTCAGACGATCTCCCACCCACGTGCGCTCTGAACAAGGCCAAAACGCGGATGGCGTGCGACGGGCACAGCTGCGACGAACGAACAAGGCTTTGGCAGCTTCAGGGTTCGAGTCCCCACGTCCGTATGATCAAGCGGCCAAGTCTAGTATTTTTCTTCAGTCCAGCAAGAATACCCGCAAGATAATCGCCCGCTCACCGAGCACCCATACCATCGAGAATACTTATTTACCGCGGACGTCGTGCGAGGAGCACAGCTGCAACCAATATTATGGCTTTTGAGCAGAGTAATATTCGGTAGCTTTGGGGTTCGAGTCCCTCCGCCCGCATACGCGGTGAGGCTATGCTTTTCAACAAAAAGAGGGGAACACATCTATACGGATAAGTATACGGTACCGATCGCTTAGGAAGGGGCAGGACGGACGTCCGACACGGGCGAGGGTGGAATAAAATGAGGACACGGCCTTCTGCATTCGGTGACCAGCTAATTTCAGTGAAGACAAGTAGAAATGGCCCACCGACTGGCCCTCTGGAAGGATACGAACCGCGGGCGTCGTACGAGGAGTACAGTTGCAACTGATGCGTTCTGGACAATATTCGGCAGCGTTGGGGTTCAACTCCCTGCGTCCGCATTGTTGGTGTAAGCAAACTGACAGTAATGCCGATGCTTTTGGTTCGAAGGGATGTCTGTAGAACGGGTGAGTTGCATATCTATTCCGACCAAGAAGAACCATGAGATGACCGGTCACTTCAAACTCACCCCGCGCTCGATACGGACGTTGCACGGGGCGCGCAGCCGCAAACGAATATCCACGACGCACATTCGCTTTTGGCAGCCTTTGAGGTTCGACCCCTCACGTCCGCATGCTGCATCCGAAAGGTAGCGTTTTTGGCGGTTCACCAGCAAGCAGCAAATCTTCAGCACTTCCTTCCGTTGCACTCGCAATTCTACCGTTAGAAAGAAATAGGCGCGGAAGAAATTCGACCTCACCGAGCGCCCGTCAACAGCATCCATCGTGGACGTCGTGCGGGATGCAAAGCTGCGACTATTTGTTGAAATCATTTCGGCGGTGGGGGTCGACTCCCCACCTCCGTATGTATTATCGGGTTTGTAACGTAAGTTTTTGCTGGGGAAGGTAATAAGAGCACGAGCACGGCAAATAGCCGTCAGAGATTCGCGGTTCAGCAAGCACACTGCTCGCGAATCTACCGTTATTTCAGTACTTCCACAAAAAACACCCCAGGGAGGCAAGTGTTCTCGCACTTACCAGCGCTTGTCGAGGGTATCCTCCAACGCGGACGTCGTGCGAGGTGCACCGCTGCGACCAATATCCGGTTGCCACGTTCTCAGCCCCGCGTCCACACTACGTAGGCAAACAGAAGATCATTTTTCCTGAGGAAGCTGGGCAGGACAAGAACATACCCGAAATAACAGCCGGCGTACGAGATAAAGCGGCTGTTTGAGAGCGTGGGGATCGGCCGTTGTGCGGGGCTTGCGCACGCAAATCTACCGTTTTCAGTTCAAACAAGATAGATATCCGCAAGATGAGATTGACGCTTACCGAGTGCCCGTCGGGAGTATCCACCGCGGACGTCGTGCGGGGTGCAAAGCTGCAACTAATATCTGGGCCTTCATTTCCATTTCGGCAGTCTTAAGTGGCGGGTTCGACTCCCCGCGTCCTCGTTCGTACGTGGTCGGGTGCTTTTTTCGCAGGGCTGAGAGGTGCAGGGTTGTGGTAATGGGAGCGGAGAAAGCAGCAACAACCGGTAGGTGGATTTTTTGACGCAGGCTGAGAGGTGCGGAGGCGCAGAAAACAGTAACCAGTGAGTATGGGGCGGGGAGCGATTGCGGCTTGACGCGGGACGCATGGGCAAGAGAGCACGAATGACGCGGCAGGCAGGCAGGGAGGCAGGTACACCGGATTAGATTGGAGGAATAAACGATGAGGGAATGTGGTGGTGGTGGCAGAAAAAAGAAAGAAAGCAAAGTGTAGCAAGAGACGCATCCTGGTCCGGTCCGTATATCCAAATATTCATCCTCCCAACGCCCGACTGGCGCTCTATCCACGCGCCGAAGCCGACGCAACACCGCGCCCGAACTCTACTTCCTCGCGGCCGCAGCAGCCTTCGCCTTCCGCTTCCCGCCCTTCTTCTTCCCCTTGCCGCCGGCGCGCTTCGCGCGGGCGGGGGTGGGCTTCGCCTTGGGTATGGGGGTCGCGGAGGTGGTGGGCGCCGCGCCGCGGACGCGCACACGGCCATCCTTGAGAGTCTCGGTGACGATGGGGGACGCCGCAGGGCGGTATTTATATTGTTTTGAGTATCTACAGCTCGAGCGTCAGCTGCGGTGTCATCCACGACGAAATAAGGAGAGGGCATGGAGGGTAGAAGGGTAGGGTAGCCCGGGGAAAATCGAGGACGAAAAACGCACCTGGCGGCATGGACGACGTTGGCCTTGCCCGCCCTGTGGCCCTTGATCTGGAAGGCGAGCCAAAAGCAGAAGCCGAGGAGGAGCAGGAGGGCAGCCCGCTTCCACGGCGCCGGCGTAGGCATCACGAAGCGCGGGTCCACCGCCGGCGGGAAGTCGGCGTCGTCGTCGCCCCCGTCGGCGTCCGCCTGCTCGTCGACGTCGTCGTGTCCCCCTGGCGACCCCGCGCCGTCGACGAGTGTGCGCCCGTCGTCGTCCTCGTCCTCGGAGCCGATGGGAGAGGCATCCCCGAGCAGCGCGGACTGCTCGCCCGCGTCGTCGGCGTCGTCGTATTTTGTGGAGGGCTTCTTCTTGGCCATCGTGGGTCTGGGAGGGAGTTGTTTGGCTGCGGGCTTGGGATGAGACAGGGGCAAGTACGGCGGCCGTTGATGGCAAACATTGGTTGTTGAATAATACAATATTTATCAAGGGAGTCCATCAGGTGGCCGGGGTCCCGGGAAATCGGGTTTAACACCGATTTCGAGGCGGTTTCTTATATCTCATCCATTTCAGCTGATTTGAGTCGTTATTAGACAGGAATTGTATGTAGCTAGCAATTGGTGATATTAATGCCCACCTATCCTAGCCCCGAGAGTGTGTGGTCGAGGAGATTTGAGCTGCCGAATATTGATGAGTCTGATCCGCGTGTCAATATGCGTACATAACACGTCCTGCCTTCCACCGTCGTCGCGTCCATCCTGACATGGGAATCGAAGACGACCTACCTCCGTCGAGTCCCCCGCTCATTCCCAACTCTCCCCCGCCCTCACCGTTCCTCCGCGGCCATGACTTCGCGTCAGGCTCTCCCCTCGACTTCGCAAATGGGCTCGACTTCACGCAAGGGGGACCAAAGATAAGCAATTACCATATGGGGTAGAGGGAGGGAGGGGGGGGAGGTCGGCGAGAAAAAAAAATTGTATGCAAATTTTTGGAGGCCAAAAAATGGGATTGTGGGCTCTCCCTGGCCAACAGTGCACCTCTGAGACATTTACTTTGGTCTCGGTGACCTGAACGGGCAAGTATTGATGGAGTTGGCAATATTTGCTGAGAGCACAAGAACGTAACAAGTACAAGCACGCTAATTTTGCTCAGACGCGTCAACATCGGTCCCACGTCTGCCTCGGAAGATCAAGAACCATGGCGTCAAACACGGTACGGACACATCTTAGTGGGTCCAAGCCTGGCCTAATTCCTCCGCAGAACACCGCGCATCCTGTCGTACCGGAGGGCTTCCTTCTGTGCGACACCTGCAAAACTCTGGTCAAAGTGGGCTCAGGCGGCATCGCCAATCTCCAGGAAAACCACGAGGGCAAACCCAAATGTCTGGCGCGCAAAAAGGAGAATGACCTGGTCGAAAAGTTTGGACCGAAACCAGTGAAAAAGAAACCAATCTTCGCGCCGCTGAACAGTTACTTTTTCAAGCCGAAAGAGATTGTGCCGTCAAAAGTTGCCGCGCCGCCGTCTCTCCACGGTACTCCCGTAACTCCCGCCGATTCCGGATCTATACGGCCAGTTTGCACACTGTTTTTTACGAAGCGGCGCGGTGCCAAATCAGCGCGTCAAATTGACTGGACGCGTTCGAAGTGCAGCAATCCTGTGAACTTCAACATGAAAACGGCCATGACATTCAGTGAGCCCTCGCCGTGCACCAACTTCCCCGTCCAGTGCTCCCTCTGTGATGCCGACTCCCCGCTCGTGTGGACGTACAACCTTGCAGCACACTACGCAAGGCAGCACAATCGTCAAATGGGGCCGTACACGTACCTCAGCAGCTCCAAGGACTCCTCGCTGGTGCCGTATACACGTTCAAAACAGGAAGAAAAGCTTGGGAAGGCACGGTTTAGCGAGCGGTACAACAAGAAAGTCCAGACCAAAAAGTCTAGTAGACGCCCGCCTTTACCCATCTCGGAGGCGCACAGCTCCCGCATGACGCTTCGGTCAGTTCATTCATCATTGATTTAGGCTGCGTTCACTCACCTTTCACAGGACAAACTTGAATTCCATCCCAGAAGACAGTGCCGCAGACACCGAGGCGGAAATTCGTGCGCACATTGCCGAGCACTCCGCGCGTTCAACAAACTCAGACTCTGACTCTCCCTCCGACGCGGAGAGCGAGGAGTCCATCCCCCTGTCTGAAGGCGATGACTTTGGTGCCGAACTCACCCAGCCAGAGTCCCCTGGACCTGTTCCTGCTTCCTATCCACACGAGGACGATGAGGCCCTCGAATATCTTGACGGCTCCGAAGTTCCTCAGTCCCGCCGTCAACTGGAAATAGCCGCACTTGAAGCTGAGTTGCAACACTTTGAAGTTGAAAATCCTCCGCCCGCAGACCTGGAAGCACTCCAAACGACGCCGGCGACCTCTAGCAATACATTACAACACGATTGGGAACTCCCATTCACGGCAGGGAGCACGACTCGAGTCGGCCGTCAGCGCCGAGTCCGCGCCGCGGCTATCGGGACATGTGACTGTGGCGAGATGGTCAGCGAGGCGGAGCGTAAGAACCTCGAGTTGGTGGTTCAATGCACTCGAGCCGGGTGTGAAACTGAATGGGTGCGCACCGGCATTCCCTTCACCTCGATTGACACTGATCCTTCCGTCCAGTATCATCGCGCCTGTGTGCTGGATGTGTTCTTCCAGAAGAATTGGGTTTGTATGTCGTGTATGCGTACCAAGAAGCAGAGGAATTGAGTTGTTCTTCAAAGACGCGCTGGTAGGCGGCTGGTTGAACTTGTAATTTGGGATCGCGCTGTGCCCGGATACTAGTACCCCTTACCCAGAATCCCATTTAACATGATATGGAGGTCACACACCTTTATGTGCTCAGGCGCTGTGTAGGAAGGGGCGAGTTGGATATATTGTGAACCTGCCGAGAGATGCCGTTCCTAAAAAGGCAATATGATGGGATCAAAATTACGTAGGGAGGCGAGGCAAAGCTCAGAACCGCCGAAAAAATAAAATTGTAGGTGATATCGTTTTTTCTTATCTTTGGTCCCCCTTGACTTCACGTCACCCAGTTCCTTTGACTTCGCGTCGGGGATCCCCTCTTCTCGAATACCAACAACACCACACTATTTTAATCCTCTTCATCAGGAAAACCCTCCCGAGCTAATTATCCGGAAATTATCATAAATTATGTTTTCGAAAAATAATTGGGATAATTGGGCATAATTATCCAACATTACGCCAAATTCCACCAAGATTGGGTGAACTGTGCCAAACTCATGGATAATGCATTCTAAAACTGTATGTTTTCTACCTGAAAAACACCACACTGAGGGTATTCCAGTTGCAGCACATTGATTAGGGTATTCGGGCAGAAATATATTGAGGCGGGCTGACCTAGAGGAAAAACGAGACTTGCCGGAAAAGGCGGGAAAGGCTGGTTGTTTGACTGGGATTCTGGGCGAGATGCGGTGGAACGAAGTTGGATGTGAGTGTCACGCGAGTCGGGAGATTCAAGATGTGTTGAATGCCGACTGTGTTCAAGTTTGAACTTCTTTGCTCGGCCGACAGCATCGGATTTCGGAGTTGATCCAGTAGGCGCTCGCGACATCAGCGCACGCGTGTGCGTGCCGCACCGTAACATTCAAACAGGTTTCAATTATGTGGAAACAGCAATTGGGAAAGTTGACTGTTGAACCGTTTGAGAGCACATTGCATAAGTCCGTTTGACATCGTCACCCTTTCGGCGTTTTCTTTCGGCCGATCAAACGGCCGCGTGGCAACGCAACCGATGTCTCAATGCCAGTGCCACGTCACACTCACGCCGCTCTTCTTTCTTTCCTCCCACCATCTTCCCTTTCCCCCCTTTCCCCTCCTCATTTGCACGGGCGTCCCCACACAAGTTCGTGACCAAATCTTGCTAAGATACATTGCCCTCGCCGCCTTGCTGCCTGCCACATGCCCTTCGCCGCTCTCGCTCCCCCCGCACCAGCACTCCAAGACCCGGTTACATTGTACAAGGCTCGCCTCCCAATTCCTATCAGCCTTGAATATCTGTCTCCCGCAACTTCAAGCTGTCGCACTCTTCCGTCAACATCGTCCTCGTGCCATCAACGCGTCGTCGTTCTCCTACCATCAACATCGTCGTTCTCCCGCCGTCAACGTTCTCGTGCCATCAACCTCGTCGTTCTCCTGCCGTCAACTTACCGCACCCTTCAAAGCTCAATATACTGTCCTATCGGCAAGTTAACCTCAAATTCATTGCTGGCGCTGCTACACCCGATTCCTCAACTCAAGCCGACGTGTTTCGTGTCGCAAGAGTACTCTCAACCCTGTTCAATTTGCCATTGGACTATCTCCGCAAGCGCGCAATGGCCCTTTCTCAACGCAACACAACACCTTCCACGCAAGATTGTTAAGTTTTGTCCCAAGTTCACGCTTGCGTCGCACTGAAGTAAGTGGTACATACCTAGCCAGTAGCCGATCCCCAATTCATTTCCTTACTGCCTTCTTGCGAGTTTGATATTTTGTGTGATGTTCCAAGGATATATAAGATGTACTCAAAGCCAGATAATGCGGCGTAATTTAGGCTTTCTTCGGAGGAGGTAACTTAATTAGACTCTCTTCGTCCTAACCGAGGTAATCAAGATAATTAAGGATAATTAGGGATAATTAGGGCGAACTTCACCAAATTACCTTGGAGGTCTTTTCCTGATGTTGAAGGCCTCGACTCTTCCTACTCTGGCGCTGGGTCACTGGCTTTCAGCACCCCAATCCCTTCGCCAAATATTTCGACTCCCAGCTCATTAACTGGACACGACCGCTACCGAATGGTGGCCTGTGATCTCTGCGGGACCCTGGTCAAGTGCTACAAAACATCTCTCGCCCCCCTGCAGGTACATCGCGACTCGCGGCCGTGCAAGACAAAACAGGCAAAAGATGAGCAGGCGAAGGAACAAGCCGCTACCGCCACTGCATTGACCACTTGGCAACCTCTGGTCCTCCACAATCATTCTCCGAGCGCAGCCTCCCGGCGCTTTCCTTCGAAACACCCACACAGCGGACCAACGTCGCGGATTCCACATTCCTTCGCGGTCGGGCTCTAGCGCGTTCTCAGCGCCGCGCAAGTTCGATTTCAAGGTCAAGATCTCCGAATCGAGGTCATAGGTCGTCTTCTGTGCCTGCCGACACCTACGCTCCCCAATACATGACCTTCCAACCCGAGGAGGCCGCGCCCTTGCCAGTGGAGTGCCCTGGTGTGTTTCT
This sequence comes from Mycena filopes, assembly GCA_029281495.1. Lineage (NCBI taxonomy): Eukaryota > Fungi > Basidiomycota > Agaricomycetes > Agaricales > Mycenaceae > Mycena > Mycena filopes. Next base: position 24,518 of record JARIHR010000070.1, on the reverse strand, counting down.
AAATTGGGCGGCTCCGGATATCTATCCCTGGGGCGTGCACACGAGCCGCATGAACCTTCCGTATCGGTTGGATCGTTTCACTGGCGAGGGTGATCTTACGCGACTCTGGGTCAGGTCATCGGCGTGCACCGGGTCCGCTGGGATAGCTCAACCCGAGTGCGCGTCGTGCCGCTCCGTAAAAGTTGGACAAACAGTCGCAACATTGGAAACACGCGCCGAGTCTGCTCCCTCGCACACACCGTGGGCATATTTGAACCAGCGGCAACTCGTCGGTGGTTGGCGCGCCACGGTGGCAGATAAAAACGAGCAACACCTGAAGGTATGTGTCAGTAAGTAATAGTAACTTCAACCGAGCTCACAATGTTTAGATGTTGAACATGGCGAAGAAAGCGGCCCGTAGTACCTCGCGCATGAGTGATCAGAAGCGCCTCGTCATGGCGCTCTCTACCTACGATGTCCCTCGCCTCAGTACCCTCATGCGCGTTGCGGCAAAGCAGCGCGTCGGTCCGAAGGAGATGATCAAGCGCATCAGTGACGCAGCGAGCGCGCTGAGCCCGGGTGGCTACCGTCCCAAGAGTTTTACGGACACCGAGAAGAAACTGATGCGATGCATTAAACGATTTGCTGGTCGGAAGGGTGTATACGCCCTGTCCAAGGCCCTAGGATTGCCCTCCGCCTCTACCGTACGCACTTCGAACCCCCTCCGCCTCCTTCCCAGCGTCGCCGCACCAAAACCCCACGAAATTGGGACTAATATTCGCACATTCTTCGGTGCAGCGTCTCCAAACTCCGCCCTCCCCCTCGCTGGCCACACTCTGATGATTGACGGCATTCATCTTTCCCAGCGCGCGTGTTGGCACAGACCGACAAACCAGATCATCGGCTTGTGCCGGGAACACTCCGACCCGTTCGATTTGGCCATGAACAACATGGAGTCCGTCCTCAAGGTCGTAGATGCGGTTCACGGCGACTCACCAACATGCCACTACGGCCGCGAAGCCACAGTTCTGGCCATCGGGCCGTACCGCGACACAAATTACCACGGAGTTCCAATCGGTCAAACCCAGACCTGCAAAAGTGAGAAGGGACCGGGGTTCGCAGCGTTGTTGAAAATGACGTTGGAGGAGTGGAAGACGCACGGCGAGCCGCATAATGGTCCAGTTTTCACCGTCAGCTTCGATGGAGACTCTGTTTTCCGCGACGGCGCTTCCAAAGTTCTGATGGTTCGAACGCCGGACAAATCCAGTGCACTCTCTCTCAAACTCTCGGGGTGCCGGGGCCTGAACCTGGAATGCGGCGAGGATGACGTGGTCATGGGTCCAGATGGAAAACATATCGTGAAGCGTGAGTCCGCGCTCTTTAATTGTTGTTGGGTCTCAATTCGGTCTTGGTTGAATACTCAATTTATTCTACAGGAGGCGCAACGAACGCGCGAAGCCAGGAGGGCACTATAATCGCTCAACAGTCATCAACCGCTCCATTTTAACCCAATGGCTCGAACGTCTGCCCGGCGAAACGAAGGAAACTGTTGCAATACTTATCGACCCCGCGGACCACCAAAATGTACCCCGCGCCTATAGCCTCCTCAAGGCAATTATCGCCGTCGGCGCGGATCGACCAGCAGATGCTCCGAAGCTCTCCCCCACGGACCAGAGCACCCACCGGGCATTTGCCTTGGCGGGGGAAATGTGGGACGCTTTCCTGCAGCCATTTTTGTCTCGGACAATGTCGCTATCGGAACGCCTCGCCAGTTTCTCAAAATTTGCCCATCTCTGCTTCGCCTTCTATCGCATGCACGGCTCCTCCTTCCTTTCAAACCAGCTCTATGGTGATCTGCAAGCCCTCGTCAAAAGCGCTTTTTTTTGCGTCGCACGCCAACAGGAATTGGACCCAGAGCGCGCATTCTATCTCTACCAGATAGGGAGTGACCGTCTCGAAGAGATGTTCGCGGAAGTTCGAACCGAGTCCCACGACTCCAATGTCGACGCTCTACAGCTCTCGGAACGGCTTTCCACAGCAGCCGATACTCTGGGAATCTTCGACGAGAACCCCGAGTGGCGCCAGGGCCATATACGCCGCTCGTGGTTTGGGAAGGAGGCGGACCACGTCAACCCGTCGTATTTTACTGGGGACCAGACAGTGAAGAATGTCGTCCCTAACGCGGTGTGGCACTCCGGCCGTTACGCTGCCGGTGGGGTGTTCGCGAAGCACGGAGTTGACTTTGACTTCGAGGATGCACTGGCACCCGACGACGTTGATTTTCTCCGTCCAAATGGCAGGGGGATCTACCCCGGATTGTCCAAGGACAAGGATCGTTACATTGTCACCCCAGACTCTGCCGCGTCGACTCTTGATTCTAGCTCCGCTGCTGTTGAGCCGGAGCCGGAGTCGGAGGGTGAGGATGATGACCAGGAGCCAGGTCGCGACGAGGAGCCCGAGGATCTACCTCTGGTGTCTTTGGAGGATCTCCTCCCCGAGCCCGAGGACGAGGACATGGACGTGTCACCGGCGGTCGGTTCGAATGTCTCCGTTGAGCGCGGTAATGTTCGCAGCAACGATTGGTTGAATTACGCCATGGGTGATGGCACCACCAAGCAACTTCACAAGGCCTCGATCCTCAGCACCTTATTCAACTCGGACTACCGCCATCTCGAAGTCAGTCGGCTCCTACGCGTCCGCTGTTACACCAAGGATGGTGGTCGCAAACTCAACCTAAACCACCAGGAGTTCTCTGGCGAGCATTCCTTCACCGTAGGGGATATCGCCGTCGGGTTGATTCGAACCGGTACTCGTGTGGCCGCGGCCGTGGTGAAGGTGACTGTCATCGAGAAGGAGAAGCGACGACTGGCTCAGATCGACACAGAAGACCTTGGTTCCATGGAATCAAAGGCCACGATCACGGCTCAGCTCCTCGCTCTTCGCGACACTCTTGTTTGCGTTGGGGACGGATCACCGACTAAAAAATGGTTATGGACGGGCGAGTACGCCAAGTTCGACCCAATCAAAGGTCCTCAATCAACTGTCGAGGATGGTACCCGCAAAGCGCTCACCGTTAAAATCCCCGGGCAATTTTTACATCCGTTGGATGCCGAGATTGAGTCTGTAAACCACCTTCCCGTTGCTGACAGCGATTCCCTCGTCGCACGACACATGCTCAACGTGTGGGCTGTTCCTCATGAGGACCTCATTGCCGTTGTGTCGACGCTTTACGACTCGCTGGACAGCGCCACGGTCCTGAAGCTGCTGTCAAAGCACGTGAAATCCAAAATGTTCCCATACATCAACACGAAAGGTCAGTACGCGCACAGTTATGACACTCGTTATTAATTCGAAGACCATAAGGCCTCGAAGCATTCATTCTTGATGCACCTACCCAGACTCTGACCGAGAAGAGCGTCAACGCGGAGAAGATTTGTTGCTTCCAGTGCCGTGTTTACATCAGGCCGGAAGACGCTCGAGCTCATGTCGGCGGCCACATATTCAAAGCTCTTAACAGCGTCAAGGAGCCCAACCTTTATGAACAGGTAAGTCATTTCTTGTCCTATTCAATTTCCTGTTGCCCGGCCGTCAAGTTGACTTGGCCCCCAGGTCCATCCAACCAACCCATGCGGGTTCTGTGGCCGCGGCGGGTGTTCTGCAGATCTGTTGGGACTTCCCACCGGGCGCACGGCTACGAAGTGGACCTCAACATGCCCACGCGCTCACCCATTCAGTTACGGGCAAGCCAAAAAATATTCGGGCACCACACCTTGCACCAACGTCCCCGTTTTCTGCACTTTGTGCCTTCCAGTACCCCCCCGAAAATCCCCTGTTGTGTTCTGGAAGTACTCTATCCGCGCACACATTCAGCAAACTCATGCCAGGTTCTGGGATGAATTCATGAACTCGCCGACCGGCCTCTCGGCACCATTTGCACTCAACATCGCCATTTCCCGGGAGGAGATGCTTGCCCTGGGTGTCATTATTGGCAGTTCGACGGCGCCGCTTGCCAGCACCCTTGCGCCGGCTGCGCGTCGCGGGGAAAAGCGTGTTTTTGATGATATCTCAAATGCCGTGGCCGGGCCCTCACGTTCAACTTGTAGAAAAACTTGACTGTGCGGCACTTACCTATTCCATCTCATAGTTTGATCTTATCCTTTCACCTTCTAATTACCATAACACTGTCTATATCTCTCTCGCACCTTGGTCTAACGAGCGCATGCGTTGTTCGTGCAAATATTACATGCTTTTGTCACTAACAAACCTGTGCAGCGGGGAAAAAAATCGAATACATGAGAGGGATTAGTATCATTTACCATAACTCAACTTCACAGAGCTTGGGGAGGCGTAGGTACCCTCTTTACTCCAATTCAGCGACTTGGTTCAAGTTTGGTTGAACGCGTTAACGTGCGGATCACCGGACCGCGCGATAGCCGACTGGTGGTGGTCGGTCTAGTTTCCGGGGTCCTGGTTGTGCGGTTTTCGGTAGTCAATGGTCCAGAGGTTTTGACACGGCCACCCCTTGATATTTATTGAGCATCTTGGGCAATCTGACCCGAACAGCAACGAAGTCAAAAGATTACCCGAAGGAGTGCGCACGCAAAAAGATTGCGGCCCTTGAGACGGCGTTCGAATCGAGCTCCGCGGTCAAGTTTGAATACTGTATTTTTTCGTTCAAATCGACACGGGGGGTGACGCGTGACTGGTTTTACCAATTCGACAATTCGACAGCGGTCTGAATGGTGCGTGACAGCGGGAAATTTTCGACGCGGCCCCGACGGCATGGAGCTAGGTTCTATCTCAACTCCTAGGCATTACCACAACATTTAGGCTGTTGAGCTGGACACAAATTACAGTTTTTGGGTTCTTTGCTCTCTAAGGCTAATTCAACTTGTTTTCCACCAAGAAATTCAACCACACGGCAGAAATTTGAGTTCAGATATGCAAATCTCGCCTAAAACTCACCAGAAGGCGTAAATTCATGCACTCCAGCATCAGGGGAGGCCAGAAAAATTATATTCCCGTCTGCCACAATTTTTAGGCTGAAAATATAGAATGCTACCAACGTGCACCCACTTAGATACACAAGTTAGGTGGGTTGTCAGCCTGGCAGTTTTTAAGCCTGGGCAAAAGAATTGAATTTAATGCCAAGGGCGGTTAGGGGGTCTGAGGAGTGGACATTGTACATGGTATGTACGACTCTGTGATGCCATAGGCTCTGCATTTTTCAAATTGAGTCCAGGCAGTTGAAGGGGTTCGACTCCCCGCGTCCTCTTGATCTTGCGGTGATCTGTAGATTCTTATTCTCCTTCTTCGGGCTGCTTGAGTCAAATTCCTGCTGTGGAGTTCAAAGGCAAATGCCGTTGGGGTGAGTTTACTGTATTAATTCGTTCAAATCGACAGTCACGCGTCATGCACCCCGCTGTCGTTCACGAACTTTGGTTGAGGTAACGCGTCACGGAGAATGTCGAATAGGTCCAACCGTTTTGCGTTGAATCCTACATAACTCACCGTGACGGACACAGGCCAGAGGCCAGAGGCACAACAAATGAGCACTGTGTCTATATGCGGAGACGGGGAGTCAAACCCCGTTCGGCCGCTCGTGATCAAAGTGAGGACTCTCAACGAGTGCAGCCCTGCGCGGCTGCGCCATGGGAATTCCAACTCCCATTCCGAGTGGAACTGAATATCTTACGCCGGTTCCATAAACTCCTGGCGGGACCACAAAAGGTTGATTCGCCTGAACATTTAGTGCTTCCCCGTGTTCGACTGCCTCATCTCGACGCTGCCCTACAGTACACCCTCCTTGACCTCTGCACAGATGCAATTCACCAAGTTCGCATTCAACCTGACCCAACAGTCAGAAATACTTACCACACAAAATGCAACACACCTCGAGCCAACATGTTAGGTGGAAACAGGGAGCTCCAGCTCCTCACATCAATATCAATTGGGCAGGTTTAATGAGCGCAGCAGTGCACTGTGCACCTCATTCCTGGTAAACATTTATACCTGTACTCCCTTAAACCTTCTTCCTCTTCCACTTGAGACAGACTTTGCTGCACTCGCTGGTTCGTCCAGAAAAAGGTTTGAAGACTTGGAGCATTTACAGGACGCAGGGTATGAAACCCCGTTCATCTGCTCAATATGCTGCGGAAGATCAATGCAGCTGCATGACATCCATCTCTTTCACCGTGGGTAGGTGCAGCATTTTTCCTCAAGACTTGGGGACAAGATTGAAACCAACCATGGGAGATTACGGCTTGCCTGGGCATTGTTCAACTGCCGATGAGCTGCACGATGTCCGCCCTACTCGACTTCCAATAGTCATTCATTAGTGGCGGTCAAGGTAGGTGCTTCGCAGGCGCTTCAGACACGCTTCGGGGTGTGCTTCAGAAACACTTCAGGACTTAATTTTACATCAGAAGCGTGGGCAAAGCGAAACTCACCTTGACCGTCACTTTTCAAAACCGCTTCAGAGACGCTTCAAAAAGCACTTCACGCCCAGGGACACATCATTTGATTTCCATCAGTGCTGAAGCGTTTTTTGAAGCGTTTCTGAAGCGCGTGAAGCGGCTCCGGAGGCGCTTCGACGCTTCAAAGACGCTTCAACATTTTGCGCTTTTCCCACGTTTTAACAACCGTTGAAGCGTGTCTGAAGCGGATGGTCGAAGCGCCTCTGAAGCGCCTACCTTGACCGCCACTATTGATCAAGTTCAAATTTGATCCAACCTGACAACTAGAAGCAGCAAGAAGAATGTAACCCTGTTTATCGCTATGTGGAGGGAGGAAATCAAACCTCGTTGCACTACTTATGTATGTTAATCACTATTAGGAAATTGTTTTGAGGTAGCAGCAGTCTCTTCAGTTTGTTGTTGTGATTCAACCAACTTACTCAAATCAATGCAATACATAAATAGATAAATTTTCAACCACATCGATACAAGTATAAATAGTTCGCCACATCAGGTTCGATTCTTGGAAATTCAGCCAGTAACCATGCTTTCCTTCACCTTGAGAGCCGTATCCCCAGTCTCAGGGAGTTCAAGCTCTGTTCCCCGCACTTTTCCGGCAGGTGCAGTGAGCTGTGCCAGCTTCACCAACTTCATTTTCTCACTAAGCTCCATCTCAGCAACTCTTTTCTCGATATCAGCAACCCGTTTCGCCTGTGATGAGCGTTCAAAGAGGGGCTTTGCCATCTTCCACAGTTCCAGAGCCTTTGATGGGTCGGCATTCTGTTTGGAGATATCTCCAAGGCGGATGAGACATTCTGCCCTGCTACGGTGGACATCCATCTGGGTGAAGCCATCCAAGGCAAGGATGAACAGGGAAGTGGCTGTAGCTACATCCCCATCGTTGAGGAAGATGTCTCCAATAAATTGCAGAGCCTTGTGAGTTCCTAGCCTCTCTTTGTGCTTAAGAGAGTGGACCAGGAAAATTGTGCTCCACGAGGAATCATCGTGGAAACCTTCCCAACGGCTACTGTCTCCAAGGCTCTCAAGACATAAAGCCACCAGCTCAGAGTCATTGGCCCATGCCCATCTCAGACACTTGCAAAACAGTGATAAGGCCGACATATTGCCTTCTCGGAGATTGAGATCTGCCTGAATAATTTCGGAAGCTTTCTTCAACAATGTTTCCCCGTTGTTATTGGTAATGACTTGGACTGCATGGAGCTTCTGTTGTATCACAGAATTTGCAACCCCCATTGCGACCTCAACTTCAGCCAGGTTGAGCAGGGCAAAGGCGTGTCGGTGTGGGTTGTTGGCCAGTGCTTCTTGGAGAATGTGGCTGTGGATTTTGTGTGGTTCCTCATATTCAGATTTCAGTTTGTGAACTTCTCCCAGGCTTTCCATGAGGGCATAGGCAAGATCACTAGAGGCCATGCCACACAGAGGTAAGAGACTCCTGGCTCTGCCCACCAGCGTAAGGCACTGCGTGTAATTTCCTAGTGCCAGCAAGCATAGGCTATCATAGTATAGTGCCCATGCTTCCGTGTACAGATTCCCATGGATCCGACTAATTTGTTGTGCCTTCCGGGCATAGGCCTGACCGGCAGGATAGTCACCCACCAACCATTTGACATGTGCCAGTCGACCAAATGCAGTAGCTTGGATTTGGCCATCTTCCACTATTTCTGCCACGTGGAGGGCCATTCCACAGCACTCAACACCTGATCGGAGGTCATGGCTGCAGTTCAAGTAGTAGTCTGCAACAACAAGATAAAAGCGGGCTGCAAAGCTCTTTTAATGTCTATTCAACAGAAATTCTGCAGAAACATACCTTTGAGCATGAGATCATCACAGTGGTGAAGGTGTTCTATGCCCTGAACAATCAGGGCATTCAAGTTGGAAATTGGAGCAAATTGCCAGGACCTCAGTGTCTCCATAATGAATGTGACATGTCCGGGGTAGTCAAACTTGGGAGCAAAACCACTGAGCTCTTCCATGAGAGATATTTTCCCTTGTCCTTCCAACCGGCTAAAGTGATTCAGAGCACATATGTCGGAAACAGTATTTCTGAACTCAGAATGTTCAGAATACAGATCCTGCCGGAATATGTTTTGAATATTGGTAAAGTTTGATTTTACTTGGGTCACCAACATAGTACCGGACTTCTGGCCCTGATACATTCTGTAGGCCTCAACGAGCTCCTGGAAGTGGCAAAGAAGGGGTTTGATCATCTGGTCCGTGGGAGGGAAGAGCTTCTGCATGTATTCTCGGATGGGTACAAGCACCTTGAGCCGTTTGTATTCATCAATGTAGGCCAGAGCAGTGCGGACCAGTGCATCTTTGCATCCTAGGATATTCCTCAATGGAAACTTTGCTTGTCGAAGCTCGGCATCCGAGAGTCCATCAGGAAGGATGGCCATTAGGCTCAGGAGATCACGAGCATCAGGGATAGATGTGATCCGTGGGCTCGAGAGTGAGAGGGAGATGGATAGCTCCATGTTTGATCTTTTGTCATGGCCATCTGAAATCACGAAGGTCTTTTCGGTTTGCCAGCGGGACAAGACTGTTGAGCAGCCTTCCACATCAACCAAGTGAGCCAAAAGACAGATTGCAAGAGGCACATTGTCTGTCAGCTGAAGAACCTGGTTGACTTCCGCTTGCAGATGCTGATCATCTGCAATGTCCTGGAACACCTTTTGAGCGGCATCCTGAGCTAAGGGTCTCAAAGGCAGCAGAAAAGGTCGGGTCCACTGCACTTTTGATGGCCTTTCCGCTCCCCGCATTGTAACCTGGGGTCTGATGAGTGACACGGTGCTGGAAAATAGAGGGCTTCAACAAACCATCAAGGACAGCGTGTTTATTTCTGTAAGCAGAGACAGAAACTCCTCAATCTCCTTGCGGAGTTCAAGTGGCTCCCAGAGTGTTTCAAGGTTATCTAGAACCAGCAGACTGGGTGGGACCTGACTGAGGTGCTGGAGAACAGCCCGAGTCATATCCCTCCCAGGTTTTAGTCCAAGGTGTGCACCAATGAGAGAAGCAAGTTCTGCTGTGCTTCCAGCTTTATCGCATGGGATAAAGAACCAATACTGGGTGTATCTGCCAGCAATTGTGTCCTCATGCAGGACTGCTTTGGCCAAACTTGTCTTTCCCATTCCACCTGCACCTAGGATGGCAAGGCGTGGATTTCCTCTATTGAAGAGCTTGAGAATATCTGCTAGCTCTGATTCACGACCATGAAAGATCTGTGTGCTTGCTGGCAGCATTGAGATTGAGGTGGAGCTTCACTCCCAGTGAGCAAAACACAGAAACTGAACTCCAGAATGCTGACCTTGCAAAGGAACCAGAGTACATCTTGCTGATCTTCCACAATATTAGACTGAGTACTAATGGTCAAAGCAAATATTTCAAACATACAGAAGATGCAGAGTCAGAGCTAGAAAGTGTCTCGATGAGATTGAGGACTTCCTGGTGTTTGGCCGCTGCCCTCGCTTGCATATCGGCCAGGATATTCACAGTTGTAATCTGGATCTTTTTGTTAGCTATCAGGCCTTTCCATAACCGGTGTGATTTACTGAGAAGAAAGCCAACTCATGTTGCAAATCTGCCTTGCAGCTCTTGAGCAAGGCTCCAAGTTCGCCTTGTCGGAAGAAAATTTTGAGTTTGCTGCCAGTTTGCTGAGCCTCAATGAATGCATGGATCTTGTGGAGAGTCCTAGGGAATTGGTGAGTAGACATCAATTGAATATCAGGCCTCCAAGTTACGTTGTAAGGTTCCCAATCTGATTCAACACACTGGGGGCAAGGTCTTCGCCGTTGTCTGACTTGAGGTAGACATCGACAACTGCAGCAAGCAACTGGGAAGCATGCTCCATCAGCTCAGCACAATCCTCCTTGTTGTGTTTGATAGTCTATGCATTGGGTAAGGAGAGCTTTGGACTATCACTTAGTGGCTAGCATACCAAAATAAGTTTGGCCAGGGATTGTGTGGTGTTTGAGATGGCTTCTAGACCAGAGACGTTGAGGGTCTCCACAAGCAGCTCAAGGGTGTGCGTAGTAACTGTCAAAGACTTTGAGATATTGTTCAGGCGTGTTTCCGTGGTCGGTGGGTTCATTTTGATGGATGTTTGATTCATGGCACCTCCACAACCGTCGGGGCTTTATACTATTTGGGCCTTGTCTATTATTGCTACTGTTCATCTCCGTAGGCATGTGGAATCCCTGTTGGTGGGAGTAAGTTCTATTTACGAAAGATAATCACAAGCAGTGACTGTTCAACTGAGCTCTGAATAAGATGTGATACTCCTTGAGCACCTTTTTTTGCTCTGTAATTCAATCCACTCCTACACAAAGACCACACCGTTTTGAGCATTTGTATGGATTTGTGAATGGATTTGCTGGACCGTTGAAACAACACAACACCTGTGTCACGACATCTGGCTAAACTTTGCGCTTTTTAGGGTACTACGCTAGTAGTGCGCCGAGGACTCGCCTTAGCCTTCTAATGGACTTAACTTAGGGACATTAGGCCTCTGCTCAGTGGTATAAAGGAGAGTCAGAGTGAGCTCCGGCTACTGGCTGTAGTATGTTGAACAATGCTAGGCGCGGTTTACAAGCGTTACATTGGGATCGTACACTAAACAAGGAGGAACTATCAAAGTCTGGTAGTCTGCAAGGGTCGAGGAGCCTGTACGAGGATTGGACAACGACACAGAACGAGTTGGGAGTTGCAGGGGACATAGACACGGTCCTCCGAGGGATATATTCAGTGAAAGGTCGATTTGGTCGGATACTGGAGATCTGGGAGATGCTCTATATGCCCGCGCTGAACGCCTTTAGATGGAGCTTCACGAGAGAAACACAACGCAGCTTTGCGCGGCGATATATCGATAGTTGGCGATGAGATATATTGAGAAGGAGTTTTGGCTAGACGGAGATGATAACCAGTTGCGATGTTGAGTTGCCTAGATGACCACGCTGTGCGGATCTACGCCGAGGAAACATTACGAAGATGCTATGAGCTAGCGAGGTACCTAATGGAGGCAGCCGCGGCCATACGCAGACCACCGGCACCCGTTTATCCGGGTTGATAATAGAAATATACCCAAAGTAGACCGAGGGTTGCATCAGACTGATGACTGGAACCCCAGGCCGAACTGACGAATAAGCCCGGCAGCGTTTCCGTGTTGCCGAGGCAGGATGTGGCTCTCTTTCTCTGACTCAATCTTGCTTATTATGTACAATGGACTCAGTAGTATAAAAGGACGTAGAAAGCGCTGAGGAAGACCAGTTCATCCCCGCTCATCGTTTAGACCTTGACGGTGTGGGTGTGCTCGGGCCTTCCAAAGCAGAGATAAAAGATACCTTCCTCTGTTTTGTAAAGTCTGTAGAAATCGAAGTTGGATTGTTGGCTTCCTTGGAGTTCATCTCTTAAGTTGCGCATTCAGTATAAGTTCGCGTTGGGAACAGTGCGAGCGGCTCAGCTGTTTCACGTATAAATCAGGACCGTTTAAACGCACCAAGTGGGAAGACTTGAGTATCGCAAAGGCTGCGCGGCTACTGTGGGAAGGGGCTTTCGCATTTGCAACACTAGTTTCGACCGTAACACCAAGTGCGGTGCTTGCTAGGTTGAACAGTTTGGGAAGTCAGCTCGGCAGATTGAGCCGGTAGAACCGTTGGATAATTGCAAGTTGCGCTTGGGTCCTTATAAAACCAGTGTACGGAAACGTTCTTGTGTTTTCAGGGAATACAAGTCCGGCGAAGTCAGTGACAAAGGTCCAGCTCGCGGAGGAGCAGTTTAGTGGAAAGCAGTATAGCCCTCGTGTTGCCCTTGGGAGTCCTTGGGAGAAGGGATTCTCAGAAACAAACTACACAAACTCCGCCTAGTGCATATTAGGGTATATCACAGTAGACGATTTCGCCGATTCCGCGCTCGATTTCGATTCGATTCCGAGCTCGATTTCGAGGCAGCGTGACATCAAATCAACTCTGCTCGGTCGCTCGAAATCGGCGAAATCGAGTTCGGCATCAGCGGCATAAACGGCAAGCCGTTGCGCGGTGATCATGTGCCCCGTCGCGTACCTGCAATCGATTAATATACGACGTGTTATCGTTCTTAATCCGACTGCTTACCACCCCCGCTCATCATGCCCACCCTCAGTGCCCGCCAGCAAGCTGCAGATGCGCTTGCGCAGGCCTTTCTGGTCAATCTAATTGCCAACATAGAGGCGGAGCAATGGGCCGATGATAACTCAGACTCCGACTCCGACTCCGATGAATCTGACTCGGACACAGACGACTCCGATTCGACCTCGAGCTCCTCTGATTCCTCCGATGAGGAGATGACACCTGCAGAGCAGTACACCCATGACCTTGCAGAGCTTTACTCGCAACGATATCTTGCCGATCGCGAGGAGATTCCCAAGACTCAGGCACTTATGCACCTTCTCCTGCACGTCTACAAACACTCCCGGCCAGAGCTGTTTCGATCCTACCTTCGCATCGACCCAGAGTGCTTTGACGACCTCCTTGCGACACTCTCTGACGACCACGTCTTCCAAAACAACTCCAACAACCAACAGATGCCCGTCGAGGAGCAGCTGGTCATTGCTTTGTATCGTTTTGGGCACCATGGGAACGCAGCGAGCACCATGAAGGTCGCACTGCTGTTTGGGGTGGGCTATGGCACTGTTCGATTGTGCACAAGCCGGGTGATCAAGGCATGTTGCTCGGACCGTTTCCGTAATTCGGCGGTTCAGTGGGCAAGTCCAGAGGCCAAGGAGACTGCAAAGCAATGGGTCGAGGATCACTCATGTCCTGCCTGGCGCGATGGATGGCTCATGGTCGATGGGACCCTTGTTCCGCTTTTCCAGCGGCCAGCCTTTTTTGGGAACACTTGGTTTGACCGGAAGTCTAATTATTCATTGAATGTCCAGGTACGAACACCGTTGTACTACGGATCCACGTCTAACTTCCTACAGCTCATCTCAACCCCTGATCTTCAAATCATCGACTTTGGTGTCGGTCTTCCCGGTAGCCAGCATGACGCAACAGCGTGGAATGAGACCCGAGTCCCCCAGCAGCATGATGTGCTACTCGACCCCGACGAATTTGTATGGGCCGACTCAGCTTATCCCCTCCAAAAATGGTGTCAAGCTCCCTACAAAGCGTGTGTCTTGACCTCTCTCACAGTTCGTTCCTTTCTAATAATGTGCCAGGCCGGAGAAGCAGGAGGAGGGCAACGAAACGTACAACTACTATGTTTCGAACGTCCGAATCCGGTCTGAACACTGTGTCGGATTTTTGAAAGGAAGATGGTCTTCGCTGCGGGGCCTCCGGGTGGCGATCAACGGCGAGAAAGGCTTGCAATACGCCTCACTTTGGATTGTCGCTTGCATCAACCTGCACGCGTTTGCGATGAAACACGAAGACGGTGATTTTATTAACAGGGACCGATTTTTTAGGAGCGGCAAGGCGTATCGTAAAAAGCAACGGGAACTGGAGAAGGAGTGGCGAAGGGAACGGGCAAGGGTAGCGAACGAAGTGGAAGCAACTCGGAATGGAGAGGATGAAATAGGGTTATCAGAAGGTAAACTGAAGAGGGAGGAACTGAAGGAAGCGTTGTTTAACTACCTACGGATGGAGGATTAATTGTTTTTGTGCATCAATCTACCTGAGTGCGGGATCGAGGGGAAAGTCGGGAGGAGGAGCGCCGTAGGCCGGCGCACCGGGTCCGTACATCCCCATGGCCGGGACGGTGTTGCGACGGAGGTTCTCGAGCTGTATCTGCCGCTCCAACATCAGCATCTCATGTTCGCGCTGGCGGTCCGCTTCGCGCTGTTGATGCTGCAGTCGTGCGAGTTCGAGGTTATTCTTGGCGTCGTACTTGGCCTGCGCTCGGACGGTCTTCTGCTCTTCCCGGAGCTCCGCAAGTTTTAGACGCTGAGCGCGGTCTTGAGTAGTCAGGTCCTGGATGTGGTCCTGGATTGTCTTGCGCTTCGAGCCACGAGCACTGGAAGAAGGTACCACGGGCGTCTCCGCCTTGACCTTGACCTTCTTCACTGCGGGTGTGGCGGGAATGTCGTCGTCCGAGGAGCGGCCGAGCTCCTCGTCGGAAACCACGACAACAGAAGCGCGACGCAGGGGAGCGACCGGGGAAGAAGGCGCCCACGAAATCTTGGTGTCCGTGTCGGAGTCGACGTCGATTGGGCCGTTGTGTGCCTAATATTACGTTATTCAACGGAGCTTATGCCGTCTGGGCAAACGACGTACCTCTCCGTCGCGATCGAGAACTCCAAGGTCAACACGGGTCTGACTATGGGCGACCGCGGACCGATTAATAATAGGGCTTGACCCCATCAACACGTCTATCCGTTTGTACCAAGGAAAGACCTCCAGGATGGCGTCTAGGAAAGGTTAAATGACGAATAAGATTCAGGCTGGAGCACGCACCCCACGCGTTCGCAATTTCTGTGTTTTCCTTTATCTCCCCCTCCTGCCCCGTCGTCACCAGCCCATGACCCGTTGCGCCGAGGGTCTTGTGGTGCTCACCATTTTTTTTTTTGAGCCTATGAGACGTGTTAGATCGGGGAAACTGTGAAATGGAGATGACGTACGCGCCGACACGGTTCTTCACGACCGTGGCAAGGTTTGCCAAGTCGTCCGTGGTATAGATGGTGTTGGTCTTGTTGGTGATGAAGAGCTCTTCGGCGATGTCTGCGCAGATGCCGATAATGGTCTGTCCCCCCGTGTCCACGGGCCCAGAGACACCCTTATCGAATCCGAGGGCCTGTTTGTAACGCGGCTTGCCCTCAATGATCGTGAGGAGCTCGTCTGTCAAGCCCCAGTAATTCTTCTTCGCCCACCTAATGCCGTGAGCAGAGATGGGCGGCAGGTGAAGCGCGACGTACTGAACTACCGGGAGGTTCCGCGTAGCCTTCCCCTTGGGCTTCCCTCCGCGCCCACTGACAACGGCATTCTCCTTGTCCTCTTTGCCCTTTTTCCTCGACTTTTCCTTCTTGGTGCCGGCCCGGGCAGCGGCGAGGCGAGCCTTGATATCTTCTTTCTTGGCCATGCTCAACAGCGGAGTAGTCGGAGAGACGACGGCAGCAAACGAGGGGAGGACACGTCGAGGCTGTCGTGAAAAAGATCTCCGTGATTTGAATCTCCGCTAACCCAGTGCCGGAATCGAGTGATGTCGGCGTTCGAAGTCACTGCGTGACAGCGGTTGAAATCGAGCTCCGAAATCGAGCGCGGAATCGGCGAAATCGTCTACTGTGATATACCCTATTTAAGCTTATCCTCGGAATTGCCTATATATCACTCAGTATCCTCATACCCAGACCCAACCAGTTCATTATACGCCCGAGGGTGTATTGTTTCGAGACAAGGAGTGCAGCAGAGTCGTCTGGAAGTGTTCCTACCACGCCTACAAATATACCAGTCGCATCAACCAGAATAAATATGTCCGACCTACCCATGCCCAACATAGACGCGGTGAAATTGCCACCTAACTTTGGCAAGAATTCACTGCGCTTCTGTGGAGAGACCGAGGTGGAGGAACTTCCCGCCTATTTGGAGAACGTTGAAACAGTATTTACTGCTCTTTGCGGAACTTAGGACGCGGCCGGATTTTTGTCAAAAAATGATGTTTTTGATGCTTTTCAGTATAACGCGTAGAACTCGCTCAGTTCTGCCGCGTTCATCCTAAAACCTTGATAGAGCGACTCGGACATGGATTCCGCACCTGCATGACCCCACCCATTATTCTTTATACCCATCAAACACGTCGGTAGCGAGTTGGCGATGATTTTCAGTGTAACATTTCTAATAATTCAAGACGTGCCTCCGGACGCATTCTCCGCGTGTATTATCAAACACATTACATATATATAGTTGCGGGGCATTGACCGAAGGCCTGGAGGGTGTGCAACCGGCACCAGGAACGCGATTTATTGACGCGAGTCACAGCCACGTCAAGGGAATTGATCCTTGACAAAGCTGTGCGCAGATCTCTTCCACCTCGACCACCATGCCGCGAAAGGCTCGGGCGGTACCCCTCCGTCGACACTACTCAGTGAACCTCAAGCGTCGGGTGATATACCAAGCATATACACTCATGAAAACATCTACGGAGATAGCCATAGATCTCGACATGCCTCTGCGCGTAGTACAACGCGTGAAGCGTACCTGGAACGAAATTGGCGAGGTTTCACGTGAGCGGAGATACCTTGGACGTTCACCTATCATGTCCCCAGCCCACAGCAAGGTACACACCTTTTCCCTGTGCATGCTCTCTACTTCACGCCCACTTTCCTTCAGTTTATCTTGGCGCTCATTGATCACTCTCCCGATATCTATTTGGACGAGCTACAAGAGCAACTCTACGTCCAGCACGACTTGGATGTATCCCTGGCTACTATATCACGTACCATGAAGCGGATGGGTCTCTGTTCAAAGAAGGTGTGCCTTGATCCGCACCCCGCTTTCCAGCCACCTCTGCTCATGCGTCTATCAGCTTTCCAGACAGGCTGCAGAGCGCTGCGCACATGCCCGTCGCGACTTCATCATGAAGATCGGGGATGAGCCTGCGGACCGCATCGTTTGCGCCGATGAGTCTGCCGTGAATATCCTGACCACATACCGGCGCAACGGTTGGTCCAGGAGGGGCCTTCGAGCTCGGAAACGCTGCTGCTTCGTTCGTGGCACACGGTGAGTGTTCTTGTGTTTCAAGGACAAAAATCTCACTCCCTCAGTTACTCATTGCTGCCCGCAATCACAACCGACGGCATCATCTATAGCCATATCAAACAGGGCGGCTACAACAGCGACCAGTTTCTCCTGTGGCTTGAAGGTGTACTTGCAGTGATGAACCCATACCCACAAAAGCACAGTATCCTCGTGCTGGATAACTGCCGGATCCACCACGTCGAAGGTGTCGAGGAGATGTGTGAAGCAGCGTATGTCAATTGATTCCCCGAATTACCCCACCACTCATCTCGGCCAGTGGGATCAAGCTCATTTTCCTGCCGCCATATTCTCCCGACCTCAACCCCATCGAAGAGTGCTTCTCCTTTGTGAAGGCCTACATTACCCGACATGGTCAGACGTTTCGTGACATCGTCGAGCTCGGGGATGAAGTAGCACCATTCCTCTTTCTGTACGGAGTCTTGGACAAGGTGACAGTGGCTGCCTCTCGAGGATGGTTCCACCACTCGGGTTACCTGTAAACGATAGCCGGGTTGAATCAGAACATGGTATATTGATTCGGGGATTTGTAGAGCTAAGTAATCAAAAGAATGGCAAGAGAGGTAACGACAGGACGTCCGGAAATGCAGACAGACAATAACGGAAACTATCACTTCGTCGCGCGGTCGATCCGCTTCATCTCGTCCTTGATTTTGGCCAACAGGAACGCGGCATTCCCGTGTGTAATACCGATGAGGTTAACCAGCTCGTCGGCAGATCCCAACCTAGCGACTTCATCGATGTTGTAGAAGTCCAGATCACCAAAACGGTCGACGTAGTCCAGCAGATGGCGCTGCGGGTGATACTCGTGGAGTTGTTTGATGAACTCGGGGATTTCGGTGTAGGGGTTTAGTGCCCCGATGTCGGGCGGATCGCTGGAGGGGAAGACGGCACTCAGGGTCGAGGAAGAGGCGTGGGGCGGGGGAGGATGAGACACCCGAGGAGTCGGAGTTGCCGGGGTGCCGGGAAAGGCCACGCCGCCGGGTCCGAATTGTCCCGCGGCAGCAGGCATGGGCCAAGGGAAGTATGGCGGCATGCCCATGTAGGGCATCCCGGTGAAACGGGACGGTGACGCCTATGTGTAACTTGGGCTATATATGCTAAGAAGCGTGCACACTAATGCAACACACAACCACCACACAACTAACACACAAATCACTTTATACTCCCAAGAACTAGGTGTTTCTCCTTGGTTGAGTTCGGGTCCGAGCCGTAGTATGCGACTGCTGGCTTTAACTCTTTATGCAATTAATCTCCGGTCTATGATTGAACTAACGCCGAGGAACACTCCCAAACGACTCTGCTGCACTCCTTGTCTCGAAACAATACACCCTCGGGCGTATAATGAACTGGTTGGGTCTGGGTATGAGGATACTGAGTGATATATAGGCAATTCCGAGGAAAAGCGTAAATATGCACTAGGCGGAGTTTGTGTAGTTTGTTTCTGAAAATCCCTTCTCCCAAGGACTCCCTAGGGCAACACGAGGGCTATACTGCTTTCCACTAAACTGCTCCTCGGCGAGCTGGACCTTTGTCACTGACTTCGCCGGACTTGTATTCCCTTGAAAACACAAGAACGTTTCCGTACACTGGTTTTTATAAGGACCCAAGCGCAACTTGCAATTATCCAACGGTTCTACCGGCTCAATCTGCCGAGCTGACTTCCCAAACTGTTCAACCTAGCAAGCGCCGCACTTGGTGTTACGGTCGAAACTAGCGTTGCAAATGCGAAAGCCCCTTCCCACAGTAGCCGCGCAGCCTTTGCGATACTCAAGTCTTCCCACTTGGTGCGTTTAGACGGTCCTGATTTATACGTGAAACAGCTGAGCCGCTTGCACTGTTCCCAACGCGAACTTATACTGAATGCGCAACTTAAGAGATGAACTCCGAGGAAGCCAACAATCCAACTTCGATTTCTACAGACTTTACAAAACAGAGGAAGGTATCTTTTATCTCTGCTTTGGAAGGCCCGAGCACACCCACACCGTCAAGGTCTAAACGATGAGCGGGGATGAACTGGTCTTCCTCAGCGCTTTCTACGTCCTTTTATACTACTGAGTCCATTGTACATAATAAGCAAGATTGAGTCAGAGAAAGAGAGCCACATCCTGCCTCGGCAACACGGAAACGCTGCCGGGCGTATTCGTCAGTTCGGCCTGGGGTTACAGTCATCAGTCTGATGCAACCCTCGGTCTACTTTGGGTATATTTCTATTATCAACCCGGATAAACGGGTGCCGATGGTCTGCGTATGGCCGCGGCTGCCTCCATTAGGTACCTCGCTAGCTCATAGCACCTTCGTCATGCTTCCTCGGTGTAGATCCGCACGGCACGGTCATCTAGGCAACTCAACATCGCAACTGGGTATCATCTCCGTCTAGCCAAAACTCCTTCTCAATATATCTCATCATCAACTATCGATATATCGCCGCGCAAAGCTGTATTGTGTTTCTCTCGTGAAGCACCACCTAAAGGCGTTCAGCGCGGGTATATAGACCATCTCTCAGATCTCCAGTATCCGACTAAACCAGCCTTTCACTGAATATATCCCTCGGAAGACCATGTCTATGTTCCCTGCAACTCCCAACTCGTTCTGTGTCGTTGTCCAATCCTCGTACAGGCTCCTCGACCCTTGCAGACTACCAGACTTGGATAGTTCCTCCTTGTTTAGTGTATGATTCCAATGTAACGCTTGTAAACCGCGCCTAGCATTGTTCAACATACTACAGCCAGTAGCCGGAGCTCACTCTGACTCTCCTTTATACCACCGAGCAGAGGCCTAACGTCCCTAACTTAAGTCCATTAGAAGGCTAATGCGAGTCCTCGGCGCACTACTAGCGTAGTACCCTAAAAAACGCAAAGTTTAGCCAGATGTCGTGACACAGGTGTTGTGTCGTTTCATCTCCCCTTTACAAAATCTCAACCGTCCCCGGTTGTGGTCAGCGCCATTCGCTTTCCAGTTTCATAGCCCGAGGAATGGCATCTTCCTTGGTGCGCTCATTTTATTTTGTATCTGGCATTTATGTCCACAGATTGCAAGTCGCTCTGTTTTCGTTTCCTCGATTGTTCAACTCAATTTTCCCACAGTTCAACTTTGGAGCCGCATATGGTCAGGATCTACACTCAGTGACAGATGCTTCCGCGGGTTCGATTCAGCCTAAACACCCCTTCTCAAAGCGGAAATAGATCAAATGTCTTAGACATCTTCTATACGCCGAGGACTAGGTGCGTTGGATTCACCATCGATCGCGCTTCATCTAACACTCTTTGCCGCAACCATATATGTTCTTGGGAGGAGAAGATACTAGGTGAATTTCAACTTGTCCGCTACAGACGACTTATGTTACGGCACCACGTGCCTCAGAACCCAGGCATATTTTTGGGAGACTTCTATCGTCCCTTGATATTCCTTCAAGCCCTGAACGCCGTGGAACCGTCTTATGCTCGGCTGGCCCGTGCGCAGCTCACTTAAAGTGAGACGTGCAACCGTCGGAGTTTGAAATTCTCCTCTGTCTTTCCCCTCAGCGACCACTTTCACTTTTTCTACTCTTTCACTCTACTTCTTCGTTCATGGCCTCCCCCTCGGCTTCCGGCTCTCGACAACGCACTCATTCATCGGTCGTCCAGCCCGCCAGCGCTGCTAAGCCTATATTCGTCGATCCCGACAGTCCCCGCGTCCACTGGATCCGGCTCAGAACCTCTTCCTTTCGCAACATGATTCCTTACTTCGACCAGGAAGCCGTCTTTGCCGCAGACCCTCGGGACATTGCGGACGCTATCACGGCGTTGCGCTCCGATCTAGTGCGTTTCTCCAGCTATGTTTACCGACCTCTGTTGGCTGACTCCTGTTTCCCGTTTCCTTTTTAGACGAAATTTCGGGTATCTTGTCCCCAGCCTCCTATAGACATCCAGGTCTTTCTGCAAGGCATCTATCGCGTCATCCACCTCCTCATGGCGACTTGTCCCGAGTATACTTCGCAGTTCGGTACTTTGCCCGAGCCGCCATCGGCCGCACTCAAGGAGTTGCTGGTGTGTGCCTGCCCCTTTCTTTTTAAGTCTTTAAACGCTAATTTCCTTTGCACAGGCTGAGAAGCGTGTCGACATGCCTACCCCTGGTTTCAAGATCCCATTCATCACCGTCCGCGAAACTGCGCAACCTCCGCCCAAGTCCAAACCCAAACCTCGCGTTGAACTGGCGCCACCACCACTTATCGAACCTCCCGAGGCTCCAGCTCCCAAACGCACCCGTCAGCCGCCGGCTAACCGCGATGGCACCGCCGGGCAGACTTCGAAGTCTGCTGTCAAGAGCGAACCATCTGCGTCGAGGCCTTCTCGTCAACGTCGCACGCAGGCTCAAATCCTTCACGACGAGACCTCTTCCAAACTCTTGCCGACACCGGTGCCCAAGAACCCAGCGAAAGTCGTGGTTCCTAAGGTCTGTCTCCGCGCTCTTCTAACTGTAAGCCCCCTTTGCTTACTATTTTATTTAGCCAACCAAACGCAAGCATTCGCCAGCGGTCCACCCCGAGGAAGAGCAGGATCCGGAGGTCACGCCCCCACCGCCCAAAAAGGTATGTCCCAGTGTACTCTATCGCTGCGTTTGATGCTAACTATTCCTGCCTAGTCCAAAACCAAACATCCACAGCACGTCTCCTTCGAGGCGCCCACCGAGGACGTCGTTCCCGCGGAGGCTCCTGTTAGAAAGGTATGTCCCCACTTCTGGTCTGGGTAATCGCGTTCCAAACTCATTGTTCTTAGAAAAAGCGCAAGAAGAAGGCGGACACCCCTCCAGCTGAGTTCATGGAGGACGAGCCCGTGGCTAGTACTTCAGCCGTCGTGCTCCCACCGCCCAAAGTATGCCCTTTACTTCGATAACTGTGATTTTAACGTCTTTACTGACGGATTATCTAGTCCCGAACGGTCGTAGTTGGACCACTACTGCCTCCCGCACGGCCACCGTCTCCAGCGTCGGTTGTGGAGTCCGATCCGCGCGCTTCGCCACCTATCAAGTCCGAATACTTGAATCTTCCATCGATCTCGACTCTCTCTGTGCCCACTCGTCGTGTTCACACCATGCCTTTAGACTCCGGCGCAGGTGTTTCCAACCGCATCCAAGCGTACCAAGGCGCCATGATCCCCGCGGGAGGTAGGTCCCGTTCCCCGCACCCGATAGTTCTCTTATCTAACTTGCTCTACGAAGATTGGGTTGAAGGCAGCGAGCGCCCCGTGCCCGCCATCCTTCACGTTTCCGCCGCCACGGTCACCGACGCATTTATCCCAAGCTTCGCCTCTACAGCGATCCTTAAATGCATCCAGTGCCTCCTGCGCGGCGACGATTGCGGTGGGGATTCCATCAGCGTCACCTGCCCGGATTGTCGCAAGCACAAAGCCAAGTGCTCGCGCACGATGGAACCCATCGAAATCATCAACCTTCTCGACGGCCTTCGTCCCTATTTTGCGCTGGCTCCGGATCGTAAGTTATATTCTACTTTCCATCGCCCGTGCTTTACTAACACATTTCTCTAATAGATATTGCTCGCGGCTTCGTTGATTTCCTCAACGCCCGTCGTCATTCCGACATGATGGCACAACTCCACGCGCGCAGTCTCCACGACACCGAGCTGCACCTCTACTCGCTGTTAGCCTCTTTCGAGAACCAGGGCCGCACTCTCCCCGCCGACGTTCTCATTCGTTACTTCGAGAATCCCGCCGATGTCGACCGCATGGTTCAGGCCTTGGAGAGCTTCAACATGTCGGCTGTGCGCCTCGTCTTGGCGCACGCCGAGCTGCGTCCTGTTTCCGCTGTGCAGCGCCATGTTCCCAGCGAGCCGCACTCAATTGGCAACTCCTACCATACTTATGGTATGCCGGCTTACTACCGCGCGTTCGACGCCGCGATGGAGCCGCAGGAGTTGGAGGGTCCAATGGCCAATGTGTTTGTGCCGGGGCAGCGTACCACGCAGCCTCAACCATCGAGACAGGTTACACCTGCCGCGCATCGCGCCATCTCTTTCTCGCCGCCTCCCGCCGCTGATCCTTCACCGTCGACGTTTTCTCAGGCTAACCTCGAGGTCCACAATACGTTGAATTCCTTAGTGGCTCTTCTCCCACTACCTTCGACAACATTCCCTGGACCTCCCGTTTCCGCTCCTCTTCCGCCGCGCACCGCGTCTGGCTCTTTGGTTATCCAACCAACTTCGCCGACGATGGCGCAGGTGGCTGCAACTTCACCCCGCGATCCCACTCCGCTCATGGAGTTCGATCCAGCAGTGGAGCCTTCGCTGCCGTCTGCAGCTCCATCTCCTCCGGCTGCACCATCATCGCCCGCGCCGCTCCGAAATCCCCATTGCTGCCGCAGAAGAGGTCGTCGCCTTCACTGCGGAAAACAACCCCGCGCCCAACGACACCTTCTCCGCTCGCTTTACCTCCACCGGCTACCACCTCTCCTGCGCCAGTCGCTTTTGGTTCACCAACATTGCTCTCACCGCTGTCGCCGACTCGGCAAGTCACCAGGCAACCGCCTTTGACCAACTTCTTAAAACCAATGTCGTCTCGCAAGGTGCCGCGCGCGCCTGCTTCAAACGCTAACGCGGGTCCGAGCACGGGTGGAGTTTGACTTGGGTGGGTTTGGCCTGCTGCTTGGTTTGGACTTCGATATATTGCTCGCGCTTGGACGCTTACTTTACATCTCGCTTTCCGTACTTATGCCATATGCCTTGCCCGTTATGTATGCCTGCCGCGTTTTCCTACTACTACCTAAAAGCTGTGTTCTTGAATATTCGTAGTAGTTGCTCGATACCGCGTATCTTTTAACTAGTCCGTCAATTCATTTGACTTAGTGCTCATTTTCCCCGAGTGAATTAAGCTTGTAAGACTTGTTTCTTCGGTTATAATAAGTCCTTCAGCCCAACTTCAAGGAGATCCACCGGCTATGTTATCCAATAGCTCTTTAGCAGTTAGCGCGGTGCGCGCGCTGCACATACAACTCCACTTTAGTCTGCATTTAAAACGTACACTTGATCAAACTCGGTCCGAATTTACTCAGGTGACCGTTTTATGTGTATAATCTCCATCGTATGGCTTCCCTTATCGCCGCGCAACTCGTCATTCAGTTCGCCTATGCTCGTTGATCACCGCGCGGTGTCTGGTTGGTCCCCATAGATTCACTTCATGGCTCCTCGGCATTTTTTGGTCAAAGCGCACCGCCAATCCTTTCCTCATTTGGGTCCACAATCCGTATCTTGGCTTAATGCCGTCATACCGCGCGTATTCAACCCGTTTCAGCCTTCTTAGACTCCCGTTTGGTTGCCCGGTGGGAAAACCCCGCTTAACTACTCAGCATCGCA